>CACSLK010027831.1:4391509-4417736 GCA_902706635.1 Striga hermonthica | reverse complement strand
TCAACTTAAAGTCAAACTTATAACTTATAACTTAATAACTTATTGGGATATTACAGATGGAGTGGTCGAGTCAGGACGCGAAGTGGTCAAATCCTCGGGAGCTTGCTTTTTGACAGGAGCTTTCCTCTTGAGCAGGGGAATCGCGGGCATCTCTGCAAGAAATTATAATAATACATCAGAAAAGTATCAAACATTCGCATACTCAGGTTGCTGTGATCGAGCATTACCTGGATCACCCTCAACTCGAATCGAGTTGAGAACTTCCATGGTGGGAGGAGAGAAGGCCTTATGAGTGAGGAGCCGACAGAAGTGCAATAAATTCTTGTTTTCGAGAAGGTCATTGGAGGCTACGGGTTTGGAGTTCCAGACGGAGATGCGTTGGTCGAAGAGAGGCTCATGAGAAGGGTTCTCAAGTTCAAAAGAGAGATTTGACCCAAGGAGTATTTGCCCCAGGAAAGGGGACGTCAGGTTCGACATAGACAAATTTACTCTTCCACTTCAGGACGTTAGAAGGGATGTCGGCGATGAAATGGGCACCATTACTACTTTTCAGGTTTAACCCGTTGGCCTGTTTGGAGGGTATGTAGCAATAGTGGAATAAGTCTTTGTCGAATCGACCTAGACGGACATGAGAAAGGATGAGGAACGTGTTAATCGAGCAGATAGCGTTGGGAGGAAGTTGGTTGAAAGGAAGACCGAACCAGTCACATATTTCTAAAATTTCAGGACAAAGGGAGAAACGGACGCCCAATTTAAATTGCACCTCGAAAAAGGTGTGATTGCGAGCAAGAGGATTATCATAAGTGTCGTTGGAACCAGGGAAGTGAAACACCAGCCGACAGGATGGCCGAATCTCGACAGTTTTAGCCAGTTAGGAAGGGGACGAGACTTCGTAGGCCTGGGTCGAGATAGGACATGACTCGAGAATGGTTTGGTTTTGGTCGACTTGGAAGAGGAAGGAAGAGTGGTCGATGGTTTTGACTTGGTAATTTTGGGGGTAGAGGATAATTTCTAGCGTTGAGACAAAGGGATGCGGTCCTCTTCCTCACGAGCTACTTCAACGGCTTCTAGGGTAGCTTCTTCCGCATCAGAAGCGCCAAAAGCAGGTCGACGGTGTTTGATCAGAGGCATATGGTCGAGGGCATCCTCCTCTGGCCCGTCGACTAAGCAGAAAGGTTAGATGATAGACACGGGATCATCGGGGTGGATCATATTGAGAGGAGTAGGTTGATAGACTTCCTCAGCAGGGCGAGAGGGAGAGAGAGGTGTCGATCGGATAATTGGGGACGATGGCGGTGAATGCAAATTTTTGCCGGAGTGGCGGACGTTCTCAGTGGAAGTTGCTGAATCTGGAGAAGCGGTAAAACAACAAAACAAGGAAAAATGTTAGCAAAGGGACTTGATGGTTTGAAGAAGCAAAAAGAAGAAGGAGAAGAAGAGGGAAAACCGAAGCGTGATGGTTAGGGTTTTTCAGAGAAAGAGCAGGAGAGGAAAAATCAAAAAATTGAAAACAAAATTGAAGTCACAAGGTAAAGTTACGAAGACTTACTCATAGCTGTAGCGGGAATGTAGCCGAAGAATGCAGAATTGCTGAAGAGATAGAGCGCATGGAAGCAGAAGGTCTGTATTGCAAAGAGTAAGGGCGCATGAGATTTCAAAAATTGGTAAAGGTGAAAAAGTCCAGAAATTGCCTAAGTATTGATATTTATATGGAGAAGATTAGAAGAAGAGGAGGGGTTGAAGGAAGTAGCCGTTGGATTAAAAGCAAAATCCAACGGCTGGGAGCATTTATGGAGGCACAACACACGAGGAGGAGAAAAAAGGTGAGAGGACATAATGATGGACATATCTGACAAAGGAGGACAGGTGGCAAAGACAGGACCGTGTAGTAGTGGACAGGTGGGGAACGCATAAAGGAAAAGAAAGAGAATATGCGCGAAGTGGTCGATGACCGAAGAAGAAACGAACGACTAAGTAAAGACGACAAATTCTCACTCTTAGATCGAGTCATTCGGACTCGACCAGAGTGGGGGGACTAGATGATATGGGATATTATACCTCAATAAGTAAACCGGTACAACGAGCGGGTAGAGCAAAGCCGAACATATGTGGGACAGAGCCGGTCGAAGAGGATATGAAGAAACACAACCACAATCAGATCACCTTAGTGTCGAGGGGGCGAGAGTCTTGGCACAAAGAGCAGCTCATAAGGTAGAGGAAGTCTGGTCGACAAGAAGAGAGTTCGAGCAAAGAGTCGTCCAGGTGGTCAATACCAAGGTCAGAAGCGACCCGATGGTCAAGCACCCAAAAAGGAGGATAGGACGTGAGACAATGACTTGGATAAGGTCAACTACGAGAGTCTCCAATGGAATTGTCAGAGTGACGTCAGGAGGATCAGAGAGGGAATATTTTACCCATGTGTAGAGGGCACGTGGCGCGAAGATATTGGTGCGGAGGATAGTGGCGACGGCTACTTTTGACACACACACACACACACACACACATACACTGCGTGTGTACGGACGGGCAGTTGGGGCAGACAGCTCAACCAACCCGGGCAGCTCCTAGGGCGGGTATCTCACCTCTATGGGGGTGAGCCTTTCTTGTTAAACAAGATCATTCTATTTTCACTCATGAGAATTGATTGTTACTGACTTAAACTTCGGAGACTCTTCACCGGAAAACCCCTCTGGTGTGAGAGTTGTTTGTAGGGCACGACGTTCAACCGGCGAGAAAGAAGGCGATCACTCGGATTCTAGCCGGTCGGAGAGTTTTGTGGCTAGTAATAAAACATTAACACGTGCTGAATGACTACTTTCGTCATGTATAATATTAAAATAGTTTTTTGATGATTTTTCTATTTTGAATATAGAAACTCCTCTTCTCCTTATCTTTCTTTATACGTGGTTAATGAAAATTAATTTTGTTTTGGTCTTTTGTATTTCTTTTTCATGTGTCAAATGGAAATATTTTTTGGGGTCCTACTATGTCTTTCATTTTTCGATTATTATACTTAAAATTTGATCTAAAAATTTAAAATTTAAAATACAATTGTATCTATTCTACTTATTTTGTAATTTAATTATAGATTACAATTTTAAACATAAAAATAAAAAAGTGATCAATATTATTCAACATTTCGACTTTATCTATTATTGAACTCTTATTTAGAGAAATATCATTATACACTCTAAAATTAGTGATTAACATATAAAAAATTATATATTATATATATAATAAATAAAAAATTATATATCAGTTAAATCGGTTCAACCGGTTCGACCACTAGTTCGACCAGTGAACCATTGAACCGATAGTTTCACCGATTCGATGACCAGTTTCGATTTTCAAAACATTGAATGATAGTAACCTATGTCGTTTTGAAAAAAAAAAAAAACAAAGAAAGAAAAGAAAGAAAAACCCCATTCCCCGCTCTTGATTATTTCCTCATGTCCCGCCTACAGCAGCAGGATTTGGAGCAGAGCTGCAAAAACCCTATTCCAAATTGATTCTTCATTCTCATCACCACTTCATAATCCAACTGAAAACCCAATTGGAGTAGAATGAGCTACGCGGCGTACAAGATGATGCACTGCGCTACCGGCATCGAGCACTGCGCCTCGGGCTTTATCACCCATTCCGCGGCGGACTTCACGCCGAAAATACCTCCGGTCAGTGCCGATGACCTGGACTCTGACTGGCCCGCCTCCTCGAAGCCTGTTGGCCCATTCCCAAACCTTGTCACGGCCGCCGCCAACATTCTTGAAGTCTACTGTCTGAGAATTCAGGAGGAATCTTCTCCTTCCAGGGATTCAAAAGCTGCCGTTGAGCCAAAGCGTGGGGGTGTTCTGGCAGGCATTTCCGGTGCGTCCCTTGAGCTTGTTTGCCATTACAGGTATCTTTTTCTCCTTTTTATATCTAACAGTTACTTGAATAGAAAATTTTCAAGTTTGAATTCGTGTAAGGCTTCTTGCGTGTGAATTTGGTTTGGTTGTTAATCAACTGTGCTGAAGTTAGCTTTAATCAATTCAATTGAGCCCAAATAGTTTTGATAAATTACATTTTTTCTTTACTATCGAGGGGGCTCAAGTCATGTTTTTCCTTTAAGAACACTTAAAAATCTGTCAAGCTTAGTTTGTTATATCCAAAAACTGAGTTTTAGTGATCTTTTGGCAATTCTCGATTCGTATCACAAATATTTTTGGAAATCGCATCGCTGCTGTCTGAGGCGGTCCGGAATTTAGGGTCTTTGGTTGCGTGCAGTGCCTTTGTCTAGCCAAAGGCGACTCAGATGTGTTGTGTACCTTACCCCCATGGCCCTGCCCAGTTCAAAAGTATCAAAAAAGTAAAAAATAAAAAATAAAATAAAATTAAAGTTCACCAAGAACAAGTATGACAATTGTGAAATCCGGGGCTTAAGGCTTCTCTCCTTCAATCTGAAATTTGGCACCCGAATTAGAGTTATACTATTATGGAACCCAATTAAGCAATTTAGGTCTGAAAATTGGAGGGACAACAGGCTGAGATCTTGCCATCTTCATACCTTAGCAGACTTCTGTTGACCCCCAGGAAATTAGTGTTTCTGGGCTTTTCTTTCTCCTTTCTTTCCTGTTTCCAACCTGTTATCTGCTTTTTCTATTTATCTTTTTCATCATTAGTTTCTGTTTGAGTGTTCTCATTTTAGTAGCTTCTATTTTTTATTTTAATTTTATATTTATAGCTGTTTTTTCCTATTTTTTTTTTTCAGTTTATTTATTTTATGTTTCTAATGGTATTTTTAGGATTCCAGTTTTATCTTTCGGGGGCTAATGTTGGCTGTGGCTTGTGTTCTTTCCTTCCTGTGGATATTAAAGGTTTATTTTGCCATTTGAACATAAATATGTAATTGAACCATCTAGATTAGTCATTAGTGTTTTTTACACTTTGGCCTCTTATGTTTCCGAGGACTCTCCATGGACTTGCCCCTGGCCTCGTGGCTATCCATGGGCAAATAGCTTTGGACCGCTACTGGCCATTTAAAACTATGGTTCACGGTGGAACACATCATCCCCGCTCCACTTATGTAACCTGATTATTTATGATCTATAAGCTTAAATAAATATGTACTTACAATTCGTATGATCTATCAAGATTCTTTAGTGTGTGTTTTTAGAACTTTTCGTAGGATTACTTTTGTAATTGATGTTGTTTGTTCATGTTTTCATTATACTTTGTATTCTATCTTTGATGTAACATAGTTCACATCATGGGGTTTCTTCAATTTATTGTTTCTTTGGACTGGATGATTACTCTCTGAATTAGCAACACAATTGCTCACCAATTAAGAGAAACGTTAGTATGTTTTTGACATATATTCTATGATTTAGAATCCTTAATTTCTAAAACTTTGGTATGCACTCGTATATATAATTCTTTATTATTATATGATGTACTTATTTTACCAGAAAAGTAGTTGCGTATGTTTTGAATTTTGTTGATAATAGTAATGCTCTGTAGGTTGCATGGCAATGTGGAGTCGCTAGGTGTATTACCTAATGGTGTTGGTGATGGTAGAAGGAGAGATTCAATTATTTTGACTTTTCGAGATGCAAAAATTTCAGTTTTGGAGTTTGACGATTCAATACACGGACTCCGCACCAGGTAAGCAGTAATCTTATTACACAAACCATGTTCCAACATGTGGAGGAAAATAGAACCAACTTTTGTTGAATTAATAGGTTTCAGAGCAATTCATGAGGAATTTGATATTTTCTATCTGAAATGGGATACATTATTATTATTATTATTATTATTATTATTATTATTATTATTATTATTATTATTATTATTATTATGTTTCTTTAAGGATCTGTATTCGTATGTATACAAAGGATACTATAACATAAAGCAAGCTGTGAGCTGCTGAATAATTTGAGAGTCTAATTTACCATCAAGTTCTTGTTATTACTTGCTTTTAGTTCTACTTTTTGCTCAATCTTGATATTATTCATGTCATTGACTTAACTAAATATTGCTAATTCGTATAATGTTGTTCATCTATTTTTCTCTCTTTCAGTTCGATGCATTGTTTTGAGGGCCCAAATTGGCTACACTTGAAAAGAGGTAGAGAAAGTTTCCCAAGAGGTCCACTAGTGAAAGTTGAACCACTGGGGAGGTGTGCTGCAGTCCTTGTTTATGGATTACAAATGACAGTGCTCAAGGCTGCCGAGGTTTTTGTTCCCTATGTATTTTAACTGTGTTGCATCTTTTGGAATATGGTCCTTGTGTTATTTATTGAGCGGTGTTATCAAATCGCAGCCATGGTGGTGTGGTGTGGCGGATTTTTGCCAAACCACCATACTAAATTTGTGAAGGATGGCGGTTATGGCGGTGCCATAGGCTACCATTGTGGTCGGTCTAGCGGGTTTTTGACCTGCTGCCATTTACCGCCATCTGCCATTAATAACACTGTTATTGAGGATGTGTAAATTAAATTTTATTGCTCAAATATTAATATGCTATTCGGGTCAGTAAAATGCTAGCCATAATAGCTCTATGAAAATGAGTACTCTGTCATGATTGTACATCATCTTTTGCGTCTTTCTTGAGAAATGAGGATACTGCTCTGGAAGTTTTTTGGAGTACTTATTTGGAATAAAAATAATGCATTATCAGTCATCATCATCCTCTTTTCTTGTTTTCTAACACTGAAACAACATTTGACATATATGTGCTTGTATATAAGGTGTAAGGTCAGGACTATACAACCCTTTGCTAATACTTGCAAGTTGCATGGTGCTATGTTATGCAGTTATATTAACGAAAAAGTTGATGGCTTATTTTCTTATGCTTCTTTTGGCCAATGTTGAAGAAACTAACAAATCGGAGAAATTTGGTTGATGATGTTATAAAGGCTCATGTCGTCAGACAATCAGCGTGCTATTTGATGTTCATATTTGTGTTCCCTTTTAAATACTTGTGATAGCAAATTTGTTTACTCGTGTCCTACTGAAAACGTACAAGAATACTATAAAAATAACTATATTCATTAACCATGCCATAATTATGTTGATGCAAAATTCTCTTTTTTACCAATATATTTTGCTCGAGCCAACATTTCTGTATTGCTCCGCAGCATACAAACAGCGCTAGGTATAGGTAGAAAAAAAGTAATGCTTTTGAAACAGTTTTATACTTAAAATGGAGAGAAAGAGCTGAAATCTATTGGATATATTGATTGAACTTAATTGTTAGTAGTAAATTATAAACCCTATCACATGGCAGATAAAACAGTAGAACATTGCTTTTGTAGCATCATGTCACCAATTCTATTTCTCATTTGTATTTAAGTATTTATTTGGAGGGGACTCGAGAATGGGTGTTGCTGTATTTGAGTTCCTTCTCAAGACTAATCCTTTGCCTATGCTGAAACAATATTCTGATTTTAGGCTACCTCTGGTTTGGTCGGCGAGGACAGCTCTTATAGTTCTGGGCCTACAGGTGCTTCTAAAATTGAATCTTCATATGTTTTTGGCTTACGAGAGCTTGATATGAAGCATGTTAAAGATTTTATCTTCATTCACGGTACGTCTGACTTGACTAATTTTATTCCCATCTTTTTCCTGAGAAACTATGTTTCAAAGATTGCAATGAAGCCATATTTTGTAAATTGTCAATATGTGTTGTATATTTAAGATATTGTATCTTGAGCGTGTGTATGTGGATAGTTTTTTCCCTGTTATGTTTTGCTCTTCCTCCATGTGAACCTTGGCTCTCATGCAACCTGCTGTTTATGTTATTCGAAGGAGTGGAAAAGTTTGCTCCTTCAGCCAGCCTATGAAACTCTTGCTAGAAGTGATTTTACACAAAGCAAACTTGAGCCAGAGTTTGTGCCATTTTATAGCAGAACCTTATTTTCTATTAATGAAATAATGCTTGAGTGTCAATATTGACTACCTTGGTGATCCTGCATAAATCTAGAGGAGTCCAAATTGTCTGAGATAATTTTTTACGTTAAACTTTTGTACCTTTGCTTTTGTTCCCTACTTATGTAGGAGCCATTTCTCCTGGAACACCTTAAATTGTTGGCCTTGTTTATGCTTTTACATTGTTCCATTCCATTTTAAGTCGGTCTCGATCAGTGACATTTTGGATGGTTAATAGCTAAATATTTGGCAGGTTACATTGAGCCTGTTGTGGTAATCCTACATGAACAGGAGCTTACATGGGCCGGCCGTGTTTCTTGGAAACGTCATACTTGCATGATTTCTGCACTCAGCATCAGTACAACTCTAAAGCAGCATACACTCATTTGGTCCGCAAGGGTACGCTAGAATCTCACCTTTTGGGACCCTACTAAGGGCTAATCATAATCTCAACACTTTTACCCTTCACTTGTTTGTTTGAAATTTGTCATACTTGTTGTGTTCAGAACCTTCCTCATGATGCATATAAGCTCCTTGCTGTTCCATCCCCTGTTGGTGGAGTTCTTGTAATTGGTGCAAATACAATACATTATCATAGTCAGGTATGCCCCCTTTTGGGATCGCATTTTCCACTATCTCTTGAATTTAGATGTTTATCCTGCTAAAGTTTCCTTTTTCAATTTAGATGTTTATCCTGCTAAAGTTTCCTTTTTCTTTTCATTATTTATTTTCCTCTTTAACCTTTACTCTCCTGTCCACTCCTTTCGAAATTTGATTGGACAGGCAGCATCATGCATCTTGGCCTTGAACAATTTTGCTGTTCCTGTTGATGGCAGGTGATCTTAATGCCTTCGCCCTTGTTTCTCCTCTGCCTCCAGAACATTCTAATTTCCTCTTTATCATCTAATCACTACATGGGCTTACTAAATTTAGTGAAGTACCATGCTAGCCTATGTTGTTGGGTAATTAAGTTATATCTAATGTATATTGCCCATCCAGTCAGGAGATGCCTAGATGTGGTTTCACTACAGAGCTTGATGCCGCTAATGCAACATGGTTAACAAATGATGTTGCCGTGTTTTCAACAAAATCGGGGGAGCTGCTTTTACTGACTTTAGTTTATGATGGGAGGTTGGTAACTTTTTGTTTGTTGTACTATTATTTTTTTTTAATCCTTCACAAACATACTATTATCTTCTTTCTTAATCCTTCATTAATAAAAACAAGGTGAAGTTTCTATGCTGTTACTTGTTTTTAAGGAAGATAATATTGTAGAATGTAGCTTAATTGTTCTTGTGACTTTTTCCTACACACTAATAAGCACACAACATATTTCCGTAGCAAAGTTCAGTCTGACAGTAACAATTATAGAGATGCATGAGAAATAGTAGATTGTTTACTCAGGAAAAGGGAAACCGGCTGGAAAGGATTAAAACAGTGATGCGATATTGGAAGCCTGACTGATGGTATTAGCTCGAATCCTAGGATCCTAGCCCATTGGGCATGGAAGACTATCAAATCTTTATCTTACTTTATCTTTGTTGTCTTATTACCTTATATAAATGTTCAAAGGGAGCCAGGAAGTTCTGATTTGGCATTGAAAAAAATGATCTTAGTAGCTTGGCCATGGGGAAGTTACCTATTTCTGCCGTTCTTTTTTAAAATATCATAATTTTGTCTCTACAGTGATTTAATTCTTCTAACTATTGGTCCGACCTAAGGGCTGGGAAGTGCTTGAGTGCCAATTCACTAATGTCGAGTAGGCTATCTCCAAACTTATGAAGTTGGTCACCCAATTTTTGTCAACATAGTATACTATGAAGAAAGTTGCACCTAAGTTGATTAGGACTACCAAACGGACGTAGAAACCATATTTTGGTGGCACAGACCCGCTCAAGTGGATGGCTTGATTGAGTAATATTTCACAATCCATATTACGCAAGATGAGTTGTGTGTTTGCACACATTTGTAGCATGGAAGGCCTTAGCTTCATTGGAAGTGATGGCTACTACAACAGACACCTCTACGGACATGGTCACAACTCAAAACTCATCTCATGGAGCTACTGTTGATTGTTCATCAAATCAATTAGGTATGCTGGATGAATATTGCGATGAATTTCATGCAATGGGCTGCCTATATCCTAGTGTTACCCTCTGTTAGTCCCTGTTCGTTCACTGCTCAGGTAAGCAAAAATGCTTCCGGCACAAACGAACACTTTTAGGATGAAAGAAGAAGATTGTGAACAACTCAATGTATTGAGTATTAAGTTTTTCTGTGTCTTTACAAACAAAAACTGCATCCCTATTTATAAGAATTAAAAACAACTATCTTAGTGACTTTCCTAGAAATTACTTAAGTTGAAAAGTCATGAAAAATCAGCCTAAAATGGCTGCCATGAAAGTGCTTTGCAGCTGCAAGGAAGTTGCAGCTGCACTAACAAGGAAGCTGCCACTAACAAGGAAGCTGCCAGGAAAACAGCAGATTATATCTTACAATTCTTCCCCTAATCCTGCTGTTCTTGCTTGTTTCCCACCATTCCAATTTTGGTCCTTAGCTCCATAAACCGAAGACGGCCGAGTGGCTTGGTAAGGATGTCTGCGAGCTGCTGTTCGGATTCGACAAACTTCAAAACAATATATCCTTCATCGACCCAATCACGGATGAAGTGAAAACGGGTATCGATGTGCTTGCTCCGGTCATGGAGGACTGGATGTTTTGCAAGGGCAATGGCGGGCTGGTTGTCCACCATCAGACCTGGTGGACGAGCTTCCTCGCCGGTCAGTTCACCTAGCAACCGACGCAGCCAGACCGCCTGACATGCCGCTGTGGCTGCCGCCACGTACTCCGCCTCGCACGTAGACAACGCCACGATCTTCTGTTTCAGCGACTGCCATGAGATTGGGGCCGATCCAAGGAAGATGAGCACACCGGAGGTGCTCTTCCGCCCATCAATGTCGCCTGCCATGTATGCATCGCTGAAAAGCGTGAGTCGCAGCCCTCTTCCGACGCCGGTCTTGGGAAAAATGATGCCCTGGTCCACTGTCCCCTTGACATAGCGCAACAACCGCTTTACCGCAGCCCAATGATCCTCACGGGGTTCCTCCATGAAGCGGCTGACATAGCCCAAGCGAATGCGATATCTGGCCTCGTGTGGACTAGGTAGCGTAGCCCGCCGATGATACTCCGGTAGAGTGTTGCATCAACCTTCTCCGCGGTGCTGGCTTTCGTCAGCTTCAGCCGCTCCTCCATCGGAGTCGCGCATGACTTGCAGTCAGCCATGCCGCTCCGCTCCAATAGCTTCCCTGCATATGCACGCTAGCAAAGAGTGATGGAGTCCCTCCCCTGCTTCACCTCGAGGCCGAGGTAGTAGGAGAGCTGCCCGAGATTGCTCATGCGGAAACGAGCTGCCATCTCGCGCTTGAAGCCGTTGATGTCCCCTTCTCTTGCCCCTGTGATGATCAAGTCATCCACATATACGCCAATGACGAGCTCCTCCTTCCCCGTCGTCGCGTGTAGAGCGCGTGTTCTGTCGCGCAGCGCGTGAACCCAAGCGTACCCAGGGTGTCATCGAGCTTGGCGTTCCACGCTCGCGGGGCTTGTCGCAGCCCATAGAGTGCCTTCCGCAGCCGCAACACATTGTGCTCCTCTCCCTTGACGGCGAAGCCCGGGGCTTGCTTGACGTGGACAGTCTCCGCTAGCTCGCCGTTGAGGAAGGCCGATTTCACGTCTAGGTGATGAATGCGCCAGTCCTTCGCTGCCGCCATGGCCAACAGTAGGCGAACTGAATCCATGCGCGCCACTGGTGCAAAAACTTCCTCAAAGTCGATGCCCTCACGCTGGATGAAACCGTGAGCAACGAGGTGCGCCTTGTGCTTGACTATGGCGCCACACTCGTCCCGCTTGACCTTGTAGACCCATTTGAGCCCGATTGGATGACAGCCTGGGGGTGGATCGACGAGCTCCCACGTCTCATTTTCCTCGATCACGTTCATCTCCTCTAGCATAGCTCGTCTCCAAGTGACATCACGCTCGGCCTGTGCGAAAGTCGATGGCTCCTCTGCGCTGACGAAGAGCAGCTCCTGATCGTCGAGTAATCGGCTTGCCAAGCCTGGTACAACCGAGTTGCCAACGAGGTTGTCCATCCTGCGAAACCTCACCTCCTCACCGTCGTGGAAGGCATCCACATATTCGTCGATGTCGCTTGGAGGAGAGGCGAACTCAACAGGTGTCCCCTGTCCTGCCGCAGCAGGGGACTGTGGTGGGGGCGTGTGCGCAGCCGCTGGTGGAGACTCTTCGCCCGTGCCCATGGCCGGACCTTGCGGCTCAACCGACGCAACCACAGTTGCTGGACTTGGCGCGTCCGCAGCTGGCTCCTCTGCTCTCGCATCTCCTCCTCCGTTGATCACCAAATGCTCGATGACAAACGTACCGCCGACGCCATGGGCTTCCCCCCCTGCCATTTCGTCGAACACCACATCCCGCGAGACCACCACCTTGCCTCCATGTGGATCGTAGAGCCGATAGGCCTTGCTCCCCTCCTCGTAGCCTAAGAACACCATCGGTGTGCTCCTATCCTCAAGCTTCGACAGGAACGTCCTCAGAAACGAGACGTCGGGCTGCCTGCCATGCCAAGCTTCGAATAGTGTCATGCCCTTCAGGGCCTTCGTGGGTGCGCAGTTGAGGATGAACACCGCCGTGCTCACAGCCTCTCCCCAAAACTCCGCCGGCATCCCTTTGCCTTCATCATGCTTCGAGCCATGCCCACCACGGTCTGATTCCGCCTCTTCACTACGCCGTTTTGTTGTGGTGAGTATGGCGCAGTATGATGGCAAACCACCCCCTGATCTGCACAGTACGCGGCAAATTCCACAGATGTGAACTCACCACCGCGATCCGTTCTTAGTACGCGCAGCCGCTTCCCTGACTCTGCCTCAGACCGCGCCTGGAATCGCTTGATCGCCTCCGCCGTCTGATCCTTACTCGTTAGGAGATACAACCACATGAAACGGCTACAGTCGTCCACGAGCAGCAGGAAGTAGCGTCTTCCGCCGTGCGTAGCCGGCGTGATCGGCCCGCAGAGGTCGCCGTGGACGAGTTCGAGGACGTCCGCCGCACGATACTTGGCTGCCTTTGGGAAAGGCAGCCGCCTCTGCTTCCCTGCCAGGCAGCTATCGCACAGCTCGCCTGCGTGCTCGATGTGCGGGAGCCCGCGTACCATCTTCCTCAGCCGACCGAGTGCGTCGAAGCTCAAATGGCTGAACCGAGCATGCCATAGCCATGGCTCCTCAGTGTGTCGTACCGCCAAGCACACCGGTTGCTCCACTTTCAGGTCGAGGAGGTAGAGGCGGTTTCGGGAACGCTGGACCTTAGCTTCCCGGTCCCTGAGCTTTAGCACGCCGCCTTTGACAAGCACCTCGCAGCCGTGCTCGTTGCCCGATGCTGACGATGCTTGATCGCATCTGCGGGATATAGTACACATCCGTCAATGCGCGGTGCACGCCGTTCTGACACCGGAAGATGACAGTGCCGCGACCTCGAATCTCCACCTTCGAGCCGTCGCCGAACTTCACCGTCCTCGTCACGCTGTCATCAAGCTCGGAGAAGGCCTCCTTGGAGCCGGTCATGTGGTTGCTGGCGCCGGAGTCCAGGTACCACCTCTGCTCCATGCCACCACCCATTCGTCCATGGTGGACTTGGGCACTCGACTCGTCGAGGTGAACGGCCTGCAGTGCCTTCCCCTGCTCTGTAGCCGCCGCCTTGACTTCCTCCAACTCTGGCTCGACGTCGTGCAACTTGCAGGTCGTTGCCATGAGAAGAGCTGGCTCCTCGTCGTCCACCTGCGCGAGGTGCGCCTCCCTCTTCTCCTTCTTGGGATTCTTGCAATCCCGGGCCCAGTGCCCTGTCTTCCCGCAGCGTCGACAAGTGTCCTTATCGATCGGACGTGCGTTGTTGCCGTCCTTCTTCTTCTGCGGGGCCTTGCCACGACGCTTGCCGTAGCCGCCACGGTTAGAGGAGCCTTCCCCGGGTCGCCGCTCGCGCATACGAGCTGCCCATTCTTCCTCGGTCAGTAGTAACTTGCCGCTGGTAGTTATCGTCGTCGTCTCCACGCAGTCATCCACTGCCCGCAAGCGCCCAGTCACATCCTCAATCGTGAGGGTGGACATGTCGATCAACGTCTCGATGGAGAGCGCATCTGGGCATACTTAGGCGGCACGACGCGCAAGTACTTCGCGACCGCCTCCTCATCGGTGATGTGCGCCGCCAGCTGACTGATGAGCGACTACAAACGGAGCGAGAAATCCTCCACTACCTTGCCATCGCGGAATGCCAGCGCCTCGTACTCTCGCCACAGCTGCTGCGCCTTCGCCTTCTTTGCGCGATCAGACCCGATGCGCATGGCCTTGAGGGCGTCCCAAGCAGCCTTTGCGGAGTCCTTTGCGCCCAGCGACTCCACGTACTCGTGAGGCACAGCGGACAAAATCGCTTCCATCGCTGCGCAGTCCTCTTCTTCATCCTCAGTGCCTTCCTCGATGGCCCGCCAAAGCTTGCGCGCACGCAACTTGACCTTCATCAGCACCGCCTACTCACCGTAGTTTGTGCGTGTGAGGACCGGCCAGTTGGCCCCGCCAACGTCTCGCACGGTCCTGTGGATGATGACCTCCTCCCTTGCACCATCGGCGCAACATTTTGGCTTGCCATGGCTCTGATGCCACTTGTTAGTCCCTGCTCGTTCACTGCTCAGGTAAGCAAAAATGCTTCCGGCACAAACGAACACTTTTAGGATGAAAGAAGAAGATTGCGAACAACTCAATGTATTGAGTATTAAGTTTTTCTGTGTCTTTACAAAACAAAAACTGCATCCCTAACTATCCTAGTGACTTTCCTAGAAATTACTTAAGTTGAAAAGTCATGGAAAATCAGCCTAAAATGGCTGCCATGAAAGTGCTTTGCAGCTGCAAGGAAGTTGCAGCTGCACTAACAAGGAAGCTGCCAGAAAACAACAGATTAGCAGAAAGCAAGGAAGAGATGTATGTTCCTTTTCGCCCAAGTAGAATTGATTCTACTGATTAGCAGAAAGCAATACGAGCTACACGTTCCATTGCACACGAACTTGCTTTCCTTCCCCGTGAATAACTTTTTGGTCAATCTATATGAGATCTATATGAGGAGTACAATTGAACAACAATTCATTTTGAAAACAAATATCACGAACTAACAAATCCTTTATTTAGGGTGTGTTTGTTTATAAGTTTATCATTTCATATTCAATCTATAATCAAAATCTAACTCAACTTTAATCCAACTCACTATCCTCAATATTATCTGTATAATTGTATAATATAAATCAATCATTCTTACACATCGCAACAACTTTAATTCAGTATTCACCCACAAACATAATTTAAACTAGCCATCATTTCACATCATCTCTCTCCTACTTTCACATCAAATCAACTTCAATTAATTTATTTTAAATATTATTTTAATATAAACTCAAGATTCCACTAACAACTAACCATACCACATTTTTCAAAACTAATATGGTTAACCAAAAAATCTTATTTTGAGCAGACATATTTGTATCCAAGTACGCCCTTACTCGTCTCACATTTTTCTCTCTATTTTTCCAATACCATTTTTAAATTAAAAATCTATGATTACTACATATTTTCTACAATCTTTTTGATTCTCCACTCACATATTTATGGTTACCTATACAATTTTCTTATCACATAATTAATTATTACTTTTTCTATACATCACTTTATATCATAAAATTCATTAGTTTTTCCACTTTCTATCTTTCCCCAACAAAATATTTTTCACTCAAATGAGACCATATCCAATTGCACCCTCGGGCGTTTCAGCTCAACGCCTCATCTGCCACTACACCTCATGGGACACAATCGACTCAATTGGAGGAGTTTACTCTTTTGTCATTCAAAAGTCTGGCGAATCTGAAGGAGTGCCACCAGTTTGGCATAATGACCACAAGATTGTTCTTTTAGTGGGCACAATCCAGTATTAATTAAGCCGCGTTGCTTTGGTTACTCAGAGGATGAAACTGAATGAGACTCAGCGGGAATGAATCATTCAGCCAAGCGTAAGCCCATTTTCCAGTCCAGTTTTACTCGTGATGAATAAGGATGGTAGGTGGCATTTTTGTGTCGATTATTGAGAAGTGAATAAAGTTATAGTGGCGGATAAAGGCCACATTCTGATTATCTTGGAGATGTTAGATCAACTAAATGACACCCCATATTTCAACTAAATTGATCTTTGGTTCACTACCATCAAATTATAGTGGTGCCCGATATAGATTTAAATGATTAATGACGATCCAAGGCGATTTGCTCATGGGACCATGGGCGAGGCCTCACCAACTCAAGGCACCAAAGCATAAGAAACTATAATATTTATGGTGCAATCACATTTGGCAAAGTCAACCTCAAATATTTAATGAACATAACATTAGAAACAAAGACACAAATTATAATTATAACAAATGAATAATAAAAACATGAAATAAAATAAAAGGCAAATAATAGAAACTTAATATAAAAATAAAAATAAATAAAAAATAAGAAAGTTACTAACAGAGAAAGAGCAACATAAAAAAGAAAATATAACTGACTAGTTATCCATGGTTACCTACCATATGACATTTTAGCCGTTAGCCAGTTAACCATAGCGTCGAGTCATGGCCCGAGTTTTGGTCCACTGGGAGGGACACTCAACTGATGAAGCAACGTGGTAGGATCTCTCATATTTCAATGGCACTTTCCTAGTTATAGCCTTGTGGAAAATATTATATCTCTGCCTCTGGTGGGTGTTAATGATGGAGATGTAAGGAAAAAAAAGAGAAAAATAGTGGATTGTGTACCAGTGATGTGATATTGGAAGCACGAATCATGGGATTAGCTGTAATTTGCGTATCCTGGCCTATTGGGGCATGGAAGGCTATCGAAACTTTCTTTATTATCGTACTTTCTCTTAATAGTAATAATCTTATAAATGCAAGTGAGGAGGTTCAGTTCAGGCGTCAAGAAAAATAATCTCAATAGCTAGAGGCTATTGGGAATGTTATCTTGCTGGGAAGCAACCTACTTCTGTCCTTGTTCTTTGTTTTTTTTCTTTAAATTAATAAATATGTATTGTGTGATTTAATTCTCTGATCCTTTATTCGTACAGAGAACACCAGCTGCGTCATGACTCTAAAGTGGCTAATCATATATGCAACTATAATATTTCATTATTCAGTGATTCTTGATATCACTTGCATGTAACATGCAATTTTCCTTTTTCATTCTGGCAGAATTGTGCAGAGGCTTGAACTTTCCAAGTCAAGAGCTTCAGTACTTAGTTCGGTCAGCCACTAAGTTCTTATTCTAGTGCACTTTACTTTACAGAAGTTCTATATAATATTTTGCATTAATGTCTTTGCTCGTTTATTTTGTAGGGTATTACAACCATTGGAAACTCCTTATTCTTCTTGGGGAGTCGTTTGGGTGATAGTCTGCTCGTGCAATACAATTCTGGAGAGGAAGTTTCCACACTGACTCCTGGCATGAAAGAAGAGGTCTGTAATTTTATTGTGTAGAGCATAATTTTTTGCGGAGCTCAGAAGTTTGATGGATTTCCAGTTGACTTTCATAAAAGAAATCTTGATTTCAAAACCTTAATGCATCACAATTTGTTTTAAGTTTACAACTAATCTGACATTTTGCTAGGAGTTGAAAGCTTGTAGACCATACTATGCTACAAGAATAATTAACTGAACACTTGTATGCTTAATTTCTTATTTATTCGTAGTTTGAGGATATTGAAAGCGATGCTCCTTTGACCAAGAGGCTGCGGAGGTCTCCCTCAGATGCATTTCAGGATTTGGTTGCCGGCGACGATCTTTCTTTCTATGGCACTGGACCAAATAAAACTCAGTTAACTCAGGTTAAATTGTCTGTGATTTAACTAGTAAATTTTAATCAAAGTTAACTGGTAGCATTTGGTGGTAATAACATGGAATCGTATCAGGCATGCCTTTTCCATTTCTAACAAATGGCTTGCTGATTATTATTTATGCAGAAATCTTTCACATTTGCAGTAAGGGATTCGTTACTTAATGTTGGTCCCCTGAAGGATTTCTCTTATGGTTTGAGAATTAATGCCGATCCTAATGCTACAGGAATTGCGAAGCAAAGTAACTATGAATTGGTTAGTTATAATTTCAGCTGGTTGAGAGCTTCGTACTCGAAATTGAATGGAAAATTACATCATTTTCTTGCAAAGACTAGCTTTGATTAATGTTGATTGCTATTTACTGGATGACAGAAGTCTTCATTAGATTATTTAAGTTGCTGCCTTTTATCCAGTTTAGACCTTTTCTATATGATTTTGTTTGCAGAACTACCGAACTTTGTCTGCATCTTCACAAACCCGCTAAAATCCCTTTTTTGGATCTTGTTCAGGTTTGCTGTTCAGGTCATGGAAAAAATGGTGCTCTTAGTGTGCTCCAACAATCAATCCGGCCTGATACAATAACTCAAGTACATAGTGCTCTCCTGTTGTGCTTGTCAACATTTCTTTTATGCAATTATGCAGGATTTTCTGAAATGAGTTCATCGTCGTGTATGATAAGCTCTAAAAGTTTGTGTTTTATAAGGATATGAGGACTCAAGAATCAAGATCCATTGATGGTGTTTTCATCTCCCCTCTTTTAGTGCTTTTTCAAGTGTTCTCTGATGTGTACATAGGTTTTCGGTTTACGACTTCGGTTCTCAATTGGTTAAACTGAAAAATGAAAATATTTGCTTGTGGGTAGCTGTGTGAGTAAATTTGCTGTAAAGCATGGTTTGTATTTCTGATTAGCAGAAAAAGAAATCAAATGCAAATTTTGGTGTACGAAAAAAGAACATTTAATTAGAACATTTTGTCGCCTATTGGAAAACCAATGGTTGGTTCTATTGAAATAATGGTAATGAATCATTCTGTTGAGTTCAAGTTTCTAAATGCCTTGAAAAGATAGTTGTTTGGAATGTTGAAAAGTAGTATGAAATCTCGGGGTTTTGGGTTTTTTCTTATCCAGCCTAAAATAGGTATAGTTTTCTGAAACTGTTTGCATAGCAAATACTGTGATTTATCACCTTTGGTCTAAGCATATGCTGCTTGAAGAGTGGCAAAGTGTTCTTTATCCTGCAATATGTTCTTATGACTAATTATCTGTAATTTTGTCAGAAGTCTTTAGAAGGTTTCCTGTTTTGTGTGATCAAATATGATAGTACTTGCTGTATCTTTGAAGGAATCGTTACCTGGTTGCAAAGGGATTTGGACTGTCTACCACAAGAATGTACGCAGTGATTCCTCAAAAGTGGCAGCCGATGAAGATGAATATCATGCATATTTGATTATTAGTTTGGAAAATCGTACGATGGTATGTAGTTAATTTTTCTGTTAAGATGTTTCCGCGGAAAATTTGTTTCTTTTTGTAAAAATCTAGTTGTTCTGAACCTGTGATTTTTTTTAATGGTTTCCGTATTTAAATTGTGGTCTGTTCTTGTGCTATAGGTACTGCAAACAGCTAACAATCTTGAGGAGGTAACTGAAAATGTTGACTACTACGTCCAGGGAAGTACAATTGCTGCCGGAAATTTGTTTGGAAGGTGCCCTTGCCTAAAACTCAACATATAATATGTGTGTGGTCTTTCGGGCCAGCTATTTTTCACCTGTATTTCTGATTTATATATTATCAATTTGGTTAGTGAAACACTAAGAAAGGAAAGTAATTAATTGGTGATTTACTATATCTTCTAGTGTTGGCAATTCCCAGAGAATAAGAGTTTGTAAGTAATTCAGTTAACTGACTTTAATAGACTAACAGTCCAATGAGAAACTCAACTTAAATGAGTATCACAATGAAATGAAATGCAAACCTATAATCTTGAAAATAGAAAGGAGAAATGTGGAAGAACAATGTGTGTGAAAATACATACAAAGTGAGAAATCATGAAAAAAGGGACTGTTTTTCCCTAATCTAATAATTTTATTTTACAATCAAGGTATGTAGAAGTTGTTTGGGGGGGTGGAGGGAGCCACAAACTGGCTTCTTCTCTGGTTTTAAGAGTTAGGTCACATGGATTATGCCCGTCTCTGGACTACAACATATTCTCGTGAAATTATGCAACAAATATTCTTAAACATGAATAATGGTCAAATATATGATGAAATAAATGACGATTGGTTCTGGGAGCTGAAATTCTTCACTGATCAGCAGTTACTCAACACGATGGTATTGATGTTTTTCTTCTTTAGATATCTGATAAGTAGATGTTGCTTCTTTGATATATTATTTAGTTATTTATTTTGAGTTTTTGATTTGATTCTAGAGGTTTAATAGGTGGAAACATTTTGTTCGTACTTTTTAAGCAGACGGCGAGTTATCCAAATATTTTCTCATGGTGCTCGGATTCTTGATGGTGCTTTTATGACTCAAGAATTGAGCTTTAAATCTTCTCAGTCAGAAGTTGCAGCTGCTGAAGGGACTAATGTGTCATCTGTTTCTATAGCTGATCCTTATGTGTTGCTGAGAATGACTGATGGAAGTATTCAGCTTCTTGTTGGAGGTACTTCTTACAGACAATTATTGAGAGTTGGAATATTTTTCAGGAAACTGAAGATAATATTTATGTATTTTATTTTTTTTTTTTACATGTAAACTCTATCCCATTGTAAAGAGCATCAGTTCATCAGATTTCCCGAAAATGTTGCAACACCACCATTGTACTGCATATTGCGATTTGCACAGTAAAACATACTAAATATGGACCACATGAAAATGGGTTGTGCCGCCCATGCATACCACCATTTTTGCTTCTAATTCAATTTTAGAACATCAAGTTCTACTTCGTTTGTAAGATCCTAAATATTAAATTATTCATTATGACTGTTTATTTGTTTTAGAACATCAAGTTCTACTTCATTTGTAAGATCCTAAATATCAAATTATTCATTATGACTGTTTATTTGTTTTTTTTATCTGAATGAAATGTTAATAAATTAAGAGTTCATTTCATTTAAGATCTAATGAGTTACGTTATGTAGATAAACTCAAAATTTTCATGATTAAGCAATTTAATATTAGTGACTTTGATGTAACTAAAACAATAATGGTGCTGGTATTGACTTTTCAATTAAATATTATCTGTTTGCTTATCTTGAAATTGAAAGAGAATTGATTACTGTATGGTATTATTTCTGTTTGCTTTTTTGGAAAGATTGTTACTTTTGATTAAAAACTTTCCTCTTGCATGGTGTATGATGATAGTCAATAATCCCAGTCTAGTTACCGCCATAAAAGGTTCGACAGCAACTTAGGGATGGAGGATATAGCATGATTTTTGTGTCTCTGTAAAGCATAGACAGTAACTTTATGATTGAAAATGAATGTTGGTTGTAAATATGTTTACATGTGTGTCTGTTCGTATGTGTGAGAAACTCTATCAACCATTATCAATGCCTTGTGATATGGATTTTACTTGGCAAGCAATTTTCTGCTGAACTGTACTTAGTCTTATCTTGATGCTTGTTCTGCTGTGTCAGATCCATCCACATGCTCTGTTTCTGTCACCATTCCATCAGTATTTGAAAGCTCCAGTAAAGTGGTATCAGCTTGTACTCTCTATCATGATAGAGGGCCCGAACCATGGCTTAGGAAAACGAGTACCGATGCCTGGCTTTCTACTGGGATTGGTGAGGCTATTGACGGGGCGGATGGTGTTACACATGACCAGGGTGATGTATACTGTGTCCTGTGCTATGAAAGTGGAAATCTCGAGATACACGATGTGCCCAATTTTAGCTGTGTTTTCTCAGTTGATAAGTTTGTATCTGGAAGTAGCAACATTCTGGATATGTTTTCCCACGGCCCAGCCAATGATCCTGCAAAACTCACGAACAAATATTCTGAAGATGATGGAAATGGAAGGAAAGTTACCCAACACGGTATAAAAGTCGTTGAGTTGTCCATGCAGAGATGGGCCGGAGAACATAGTCGTCCATTTCTGTTTGGAGTACTGTCTGATGGTAGCATTCTTTGTTATCATGCTTACATTTTTGAGGTTTCGGAAAATACTTCCAAGTCTGAGGTTAATGATAGCAACATAAGTCCATCCAGACTTAGAAATTTACGATTTGGCCGAGTCCCTTTGGACACATACGCAAGAGAGGAGACACAATCCGGAACCCAACGCTTAACTATTTTCAAGAATGTTGGTGGTTTACAAGGTTTTTTCCTCTCTGGATCAAGGCCCTCTTGGTTCATGGTGTTTAGGGAGCGAATTCGATTGCATCCGCAGGTTAGTTTGGTTTACTAGATCCACAAGGATTTCGAATTTCAGCTTATATGTACTTGAATATTTTATTTCAGTGTTCCAGTTGTAACCAGTCTATCATTAGAACTTACGGACTCAATTTAACTTATGTTTCAGGTTTGTGATGGACCCATAGTGGCCTTCACTGTTCTTCACAATGTGAATTGTAATCATGGGTTTATATATATTACTTCAGAGGTTGGCTATGGTACCATCTTATTCAAATTTTGAATTTTATCATTGCTACGGGACTGTTATTATGTATTTGTGTGAGTTGGGCACCCTCTCCCTTTGAGCTAGCTTGAGGATGAGTTCTCCCCTGGTGTATGAACAGAAAATTAATTTTTGCTTTCTATTGTTTTTTCATTTTTGTATTCTCTTTAGGGTGCTCTGAAAATTTGTCAACTACCTGGTTTATTGTCGTACGACAACCATTGGCCGGTCCAAAAGGTTAGTTAACATCTCTGTCTCGCTGCAAATTGATTCTGTTGAGCTAATATGAAATGCCTTCTATGTCAGTTCTTTGTACCTTGGCTTTATACTGTTTTATCTGAAAATATGCAGATAGCATTGAAGGGGACTCCACATCAAGTTACTTATTTTTCTGAGAAAAACTTGTACCCGCTCATAGTTTCCGTTCCAGTGAGTGTTTTTTTTTATCTTATATTTAGCTGTGACTAGTCCTTCATTCCCTTTATGTTGCTTCACGAGAACCTTAACAAGATTTAATTAATGTCCGTTTTTCATGGACTTTAACAATCATCAAGTTTTCTTTCTCCATCTTGATTCTTGATACGAGCAGAATGGCAATTACATGAATGTTAAGTAATCATTATGTTCCTCATATTTTGATTTAGGTTCTCAAGCCACTTAATCAAGTCCTATCATCTCTTATCGATCAAGAAGGTGGAAATCAATTTGAGCACGATAATTTGGGTTTGGAAGGGACCTATCCAATGGACGAATATGAGATCCGAATCATGGAACCAGAAAAAACAGCTGGTTCATGGGAAACTAGGGCTACAATCCCAATGCAAAGTTCTGAAAATGCTCTCACCGTTCGAGCGGTTACATTATTTGTAAGTCATTAGCTGCATCATTTCGCCTTAAAAGTATATTTTCCTTTTCCCCGTATTATGTCGGCAGTTTTGCTTGTGGCAGTATTTTCTTTCTAGAAATACTTGAAACTTAATATGTGGAGTAACTCTCGTGCTGTTCATATTTTCTGTATACTTTCAGAACACCACGACGCAAAGAAATGAGACACTATTGGCAGTTGGAACTGCTTATGTACAAGGAGAGGATGTTGCAGCCAGAGGACGTGTGCTTTTGTATTCTGTGGAAAGGAATTCCGACAATGTACAAGTCCAGGTAGCTTATTGTTTAGCTTGGGTTTTTTTCTCTCCCTTTCATTTCATGCCACTTTTGCAAGTCCTCGGAGGCTTCAATTGGCTAGAATGCGGCATATTCTGTTTTTATCTCACTTCGTATTTTAATATCCTGCAAATGCATGAGTACTTGAACTTTATCCTGGTCCTTCTAGGTTTCAGAAGTCTATTCCAAAGAGTTGAAAGGTGCTATATCTGCTGTTGCTTCACTCCAAGGTCATTTGTTGATAGCTTCAGGTCCTAAGATTATTCTGCACAAGTGGACGGGTTCTGAACTGAATGGTGTGGCCTTCTATGATGTTCCACCGCTCTATGTTGTGAGCTTAAACATTGTACGCACCTAAACATTTTTTTGATTGTTTATTCATCTTCAGTTGTATGAGAAGATGGATAAAGCTATGTTTATTTGTTGAATGGGTCAGTTATTTGTTTCATTTTGATCTGAATTACCTAAGCATCTGTATGATTAGTTTGTGGTTTATGTAATTTAGGTTCATGTGTTCTTTCCATGCTAGTTGTATACAGGTGGATGTATATCTAAATATATTCTTTGCTTAGCCTTTTTATTTTGCTGTTAATAGTTTTTATTTATATTTTCTTACTAGATTTAAGCTTGTCACTAATTATCATTCAGTAGCTCAGATTGTCATCTCTGTTCAGAGAGATTTATTGCCTTAGCATCTATGTATTCAAATGATGTTGGTTTTAATAGTTTATTTCAATTAGATTTACGAAATCCTTAGTTCTACTATAAATTATCCTCTTTACTGGGTTATTATGAACTTGCAAGCTATTGGGTTGGAACTGGTGTTAACGATAACGCTTTTCCAGGTTAAAAATTTTATTCTTCTTGGTGATATTCACAAAAGCATATACTTCCTTAGTTGGAAGGAGCAAGGCTCTCAGCTTAATTTATTGGCAAAAGATTTCGGCTCACTTGATTGTTTAGCAACTGAGTTTTTGATTGATGGAAGCACACTCAGTCTCACTGTTTCAGATGATCAAAAGAATGTTCAGGTTAGCACATTTCTGCATATGTTGTGAAACTTTTCATGTTAGAATATCTTGTTTACTGTTTCGGATTAGTCAAGCTTAAATTTGCACAGCAAAAATCATCCTTCCTATAAAGATTTGAATTTTACTAATTCGAGTTGTGTACAAAAG
Organism: Striga hermonthica; assembly: GCA_902706635.1. Taxonomy (NCBI): domain Eukaryota; kingdom Viridiplantae; phylum Streptophyta; class Magnoliopsida; order Lamiales; family Orobanchaceae; genus Striga; species Striga hermonthica. The sequence goes on along the minus strand of CACSLK010027831.1, from coordinate 4,392,914 downwards.
CACTTTTATGGTTTATTCTGACCTCTAAAATCACAAACATCCTTCACGTGTAGTTCTGTATTACGAAGTACTCCCTCAGTTGGTTTGTCTGTTAAGAAAGTTAAAAGCTTAGTGGGTAGTTCCCTAATATAGTAAGGGTGTATTTGTAATTTTTGAAGAGAAATGGGCTTTTATGTAATAAGGTGAAGGTCGTACTACATAAACTTAATGGATTGTGGTAGCTTAGATAATTCTCTCTCTGTCTCTGTAAGAGTGGGGTGTAATTACAATATTCAGTTTTAATTTAAGGTACACAAACTACTTTTGATGGTGATTTTGCAACATACAGATATTTTACTATGCCCCCAAAATGTCTGAAAGCTGGAAAGGACAGAAGCTACTATCCCGGGCCGAGTTTCACGTTGGGGCCCACATTACCAAATTTTTACGCCTGCAACTACTCCCTACATCCGTAGACCGGATGGCTCCGGGCTCTGATAAAACAAACCGGTTCGGTCTGCTTTTTGGAACCCTAGATGGCAGCATAGGCTGCATTTCCCCTCTCGAGGAGCTCACTTTCCGTCGCCTTCAGTCATTGCAGAAGAAGCTTGTGGACACCGTTCCCCATGTTGCGGGCCTAAACCCAAGGTCCTTTCGCCATTTCCGTTCAAACGGGAAAGCCCATCGGCCCGGGCCTGACAGCATTGTGGACTGTGAGCTACTTTCGCAGTATGTACTTCTTTTTGCTCGTTTTATCCTTAAAGTTTAGCAAGGTTATGGGAAGATATGATTTCTTACTCAAATACAAGGATACTACGAATATTGCTCTTAATGTTTTTAGCTTAATTACCAAAAATTAGCCGCGACAAATATTCGTTGACGTGTGTGTTTCTATTTTACAAACTGGCAATGTGTTTGTAATTTGGAAAATAGTTGGATTTAATTCTCCATATATTTGATTTCTATTCGCTTATTCTTGCCAATGAATTCGCAGCTATGAAATGCTCCCACTGGAAGAGCAGCTCGATATTGCTCAACAAATTGGAACTACACGAATGCAGATCATCTCCAACTTGAACGACCTCACTCTCGGCACAAGCTTCTTGTGAGTAACTGTTTTATCCAAGATTCTTCGTCGTAAATTTGCAGAAGGTGCAGGCTGAAGAGTTCCTCCTCCACAGTACAATCTGCTGCTAGTTAAGATTGGAGATTAGTTTCTTGGCAACCTTGTTTGTATTTGAATTATTCTTTTTATTTATTTTTTATGTTGTTTTGAGCAGTTTCATCGATGAATATAGCTGTAGCTATCAATTGATTTTATTGTAGCATTTAAATTATTGAATTGTTAGATCTTATGTTCTGAGTTTCTTTCTCTTTGATTTTCTTATGAAGTTTTTTTTTTTTTTTTTTTTTTTTTTTTTTTTTT
>CACSLK010027831.1:4363057-4378497 GCA_902706635.1 Striga hermonthica | reverse complement strand
CTGTGGGCTGAGGGTTGATAGGAAACCTAGGTAGCGGCCCATTAAAAGTAGTTTTTATCGGCCCAATAAATTGGCCCAAATGTTGAGCTGAGGGGTGGGTTTCTGTGAGCTGAGGGATTTCTGTCGCCATGGGCTCAGAGGGAACGGGTGGGTAGGAGATGGATTGCGCCGGGAGAGAGCCAAATTGCACCGGCCGCAGGTGGTGGATGTCGGTGACATGGCCGTCAGAGGAATGAAGAGCGCCGTCGCGGTTCTTACCGAGGTCCAAGGGGCCACCTGCTAAGGGCCGACGCATCCAATCAGGTGATAGAACGGAGGAGTCGACCACAGATCTGAAGGTGTGTTTGATGTTTTTTGTCCATGATAAAAACTTGCCTTTGATCTCGCCGGTGGAGAGCAGAGAGATGGTCGTTTGCGGGTAGTGGATGGCCGGAGGGTTGTCCATGGGGGGAGGTAGGGGGGAGAAAGGTGAGGAAGGATGGATGTACTGACCCTCGGCTCGGTACCAAGCGGCTCGCCGCCGGCCATGGCGGACGCCGGCGACGGTAATCTGCTGGTAGGTCAGTTTAGGCTGGAAAGGTGGAAGAAATGGGGGGATAGGCTAGAGAGAGAAAGTTAGAGAGTGGAAGGAGCATTTTTTTAGAGTAATAGCATTTTTTTAGAGTAATTAAAGTCAACCAGAACCCTCAATTATCTTTGTATTTACGGATATTGTGTTTACTTTTGCTTTATTTAATTTCAAGTTGGCGAAATATTTTATGTCCTTGAGTATAGTATGAGTTGTGGCACAATCTGCAAGACATATATCTCCATTTTGGATTCGAGATCGATCCATGATCTAAAAGAAAAAAACAACATTTATTATTGATTAAAATCGAAATACAGATAAAAACACACAAATACAACAAAAGCAATAAAAACATGATCATCAGTTATTCTCTTGGTCATTTCCAGCTTGGTCTTCAACTATCGCATCGGCAAAATCCATGTTCAATATTTCATCGATGCCATATTCATCATCCACACGTGTTGAATCACTTTCAGAGGGTTCCCCAATCATAAAATTGGTTTCTATATTCTTATCTTTTGATTTCTGAGAATTGTTATAATTATCAACAACTTGTCTCGGAGCACGACAATTGCGTGCCCAATGTCCCGTCCTTCCACATCGATAACATGCCTTTTCATCATTATTCTCCATCACATTATTCTGTTCAAATTTTGGCTAGAAATTTCTCACCCATTTAGAATTTTGGGCATAGTTACGGTCTCGCCCACGATTATATCCCCGGCCCGAGTTATACCCTCGGTGAAATTTGTGGACTTGATCAAATCGGCGATCTGGACCATATCCACGGCCACGACCACGTCCACGTCCACAACCTCGGCCACGTCCCGAGGTATATCCACGCATATGTGTTTGGCTGTTTTCAGTTTCGGTTCCCTACCTAGATATTACAACATTTATTTCAGGGACCACAATAGACCCCGTGGGTCTTGATTCATGATTTTTCATCAACAATTCATTATTTTGTTCAGCCAGCAACAAACAAGAAATTAACTCAGAATATTTCACAAAGCCTTTTGCTCTGCATTGTTGCTGCAAAAGTACATTTGAAGCGTGGAATATGGATAACGTTTTTTCCAGCATATCGTAATCTGTTATGTTTTCTCCACATAATTTCAATACCGAGCAAATGCGGAACATTGCTGAATTGTACTCGTTTACAGTTTTGAAATCTTGGAAGCGTAAATGCATCCATTCATAACGAGCCCGGGGGAGAATCACTGTTTTCTGGTGATCGTACCTTTCTTTCAAGACTTTCCAGAGATCTGCAGGATCTTTTACAGTTAAATATTCATTTTTCAATGCCTCATTCAAATGATGCCTCAGAAATATCATTGCTTTAGCTTTATACTGTATTGATGAATCATTTGGGGAGATTATTATTTTTTCTAATCCCCTTGCCGCCAAATGAATTTCGGCATCCAATGTCCATGAGATATAATTTTTCCCAGATATATCGAGAGGTTCAAATTCGAGTTTGACCAGATTTGCCATGATAACTATAAAATAAAACATTAATGCTTAGATTCGAAAAATTACATAATCATTAATTCTTCAATACGTACAAAAGAGTAAATAACAAACACATTATACAAAGACCTAATACATAAATATAAATTCAGCATAATAATACAACATCGTGAATATTACTAAAGCGTACATAATAAACAATATAATAGTAATTATAACTAATGTATCAAACATTTTTTTTTTTTCTTTAAAAAAATATTTTGAGTGTTTGGGTTATGAAAATGAATTGTAGTGTTATATATAGATATTGGTAAATAGCCGTTGCAATATAACCATTAAGTAGCCGTTGGAACCAAGTTTAATGATATAATATTTGCTAATTAATTATTTATGATCATAAAATTCTAATTAATCATGTATATTACCTTAAAGATTTTTTCGAATTATTTGAAGAACATTTTCGTGAATATAACAACGCAAGTAAAAAAAATGCTCCACATTATTTAATAAATTTTACAGTGAGTACAAGAATAAATAGTTATAAATTTCACGCCACATTACTGGGTAAACTATTTTGTGGGTGTTAAGTATAAGTAATAATATTATTTATTATAACTTGAATAATAATTCATAAGCAAATTTAATAATATCATCTTACCACATATTATTGACTATGGCATAGCCTAATTTGTCAATAATAATGGTAATGTGTAAATAATATCATATTTAGTATATTCATACCACATATCCTTGACTGTGGCAGAGCCTAACTTGTCAAGAATAATGGTAATATATTCATATTTATATTCAATCCACATATCCTTGACTGTGGCAGAGCCTAACTTGTCAAGAATAATGGTAATATATTTATATTCAGTATATTCACACCACATATTCTTGACTATGGCAGAACCTAACTTGTCAAAAATAATAGTAATATATTTATATTTAGTATATTAGTGAAATATAATACATATACATATATATATTCCTACCTTTCTTGACCGGGTAGAGCGCTCGTGCTGATAACGTATTATGAAATGCGATGAAAATAAAGAACACAATGTAAAAACTAGATATAAATTGTACTAAGCTTTCTTTTCTTCTTCACTTCATCCGTACTCACATTACATACTTTTGGCCCTTTTTATAGACAAATTTTAGGGCATGTAATGGCACACATTTCAATAAATATTTTAGTACAATAATTAAAGTGATAAATTTGTTAATAGTGGTAATATTCCACTTGTTTATAACAGATCGCCATATTTTTTCTTTTATTCACCATTGGAAATTCGAATAAGAATATGATTTGGTATTTAAATTTTTTTTGAATCTAAATTTTATGTACATGCTCGATTTGAAATTATTTAATGTTTGGTTTTTTTAATAATAATTATATAAAATTTAATATATCATATAAATATATAAAATTATATATATTTGTGCTATAAATAATTTTTGTGGAATGAATTCTGAATTGAATTGATAATATTTAAGGCGTGCTTGGATACAAATATAGTTGCTCAAAACGAGTATTTTTTTGTTCTGCAGAGTTAATTTTGAAAAAGATTGTATGAGTTAGTAAATTAAAGATGATATGATGTGTAAAAAATATTGGTTATATTATTTAATTATATTGATAGTACTGAGGATAATGAAGTTGTCCTTTTAGTTGATTTAGTTGTTTGAGTTGTTTTAGTTGGTTTAATTGGTTAGTTTAGTTGCGAGTTTTATTCAGCGTTGCTAGTTGGGACTTTAGGCGGTCTTCTGACCTGTCCTCTCACTTTTTCAGCTGTTGGCTGTTGTGTATTCAGTCGTTAGCTGTTGTGTGTTCGCACATTTGTGCATTTTGATTTATAAGATAAAGTTGAGTTAGATTTTGAGTATGAAATGAGTAACCAACAAATAAACCCTTAATCATCTTAAATTAACAAAATAGGAATTACAAGCTGAAATCTAAATTAAACAAAATTAAAATATGAATACTTGAAGATTATTATATATCTGAATTAAATGGTTGAATATTTTGTCATACCCCATATAATTTTATAGACAGTAAGTCAATAAATAATTAACAATAGCTTTCAGAGAATAAGTTATTTAAGATAAAGTTCAAGTTCAAGTAACAGTCTATTTTATTTAGCTAAATGGCCGTAAACTTGGTCATTCCTAGTTTGAATGAAATAAGTAAAATGAGAATGAGACAAGGCAAGAATCGAGCCCAAGATTTCTCAACAGAAGTCGAGACACGTTATATCTCGAGTACGGTTCAGTATCAGTGAGCATTTAAATTAAAAATGTACAAAGAAGTGAGAAGGACCTTTAGTATGGTCTAAGTAAGATAATATGGTTCAAGACATAGTATGAATTTTCCAAGTCATATAAGCCACGTGAGCCATAATCTGATGCTAATTATTCGAAGACAAAAGTTGACTTGATAATAATAATCAAAATCAAATTATGAAGTTTCATATGGGAGAAATGGGTTATAAATCAATCATGGAACATATTAGTTGTGGTGTGGCCTTAAGTTGATTTTTTTATTTTATCAAATGATGTTGAAGTTTGTTCCCTTAACTCACCTATATAAAGAGCATTCAGCCATGAAGAGATCACACCAAATAAGAAAGCCGTGAGCAAATAATGATGAATTGTCATCATTTTATCCAAAATGTTTTTTAAGGATTTTTATATGATAATGGGCCATTTTCAATTAGCTACAAGAGAGTTATTTCTTCAGCATATTCATGCCAACCTGTTCTTATTTAGTGAGAGTTAAGTGTACCATCATTATCAAAGTTTTTTTTATTCATTCAAGTTTTTATTTTATTCATGAGAGAACATGACTATGATTTGGATTCAAATTTGTCTTCATGTTCACATGTCTTAATAATGTATCAATAAGAGCTGATTGATAAACTATAAAAAAGCAAACTTTCATATTATTTTTTTTTTTATTTCCATATCAACATGGCATTGTAATGACTTTTGGTGTCAATTTCTTTATGATAAATTATTAATTATTTTAAGCATCTTAAATGGAGTGGGTGATCAATTATAGGATCTGATGATTCAGCTCAATTATGCAACATAACATACGTCAATGCCAATTCATATTAGGTGAAGAAATTTTTCTTATCCCTCTCATCATACTATAAATATGGGAATTCGTGCTCATCATTTTATATTAGATTTTGAGCTTTAAAGCACTCCAAAATGTTGATAGAATTTCATCCAAAGTTAGGAAAAGTCTACCCTTAGAAAGCTCCTTCGATAGCTTTATAGTATCCTAGCCTTCACGCAAGTCGTCACCGAGGTAGCACGCATCCGTTCAATAGTGAATGAATCGTGTCCAAGAGTTAGCGAGCAATCTTTAGTCTAATCTCCTTTTTCCTTTAAGCGTGTAGATTCCCGAAGGAGGTAAAGAGTCGATTTTACTTTTTAGTTTAGATTTATTCGAAGATGTACATATATGCTTAAGGTTCGATAAAATATGATATTAAGAGTATAAGATAAAATAAGATGTTTTAGGAAAATAAGAAGAAGTTAAGAAAGAGTTATGTTACTCGGTGATCAAGAGTTTAAATTCAGCTAAATTTTATTAACCAGAGAGATTTTTAAAATCTACTCGAATTGTCCTGAGCCATTTAAGCATAAATGGAATCCTTAGCAGTATAAGGGCTTAGTTAAGCTAATGGTTGCCTAAGATAGTAGTTGACCGACAACCGTAGGTTTTGTCATGGTCGTTACTGCATCATTAGTTGAATGCACAATTGAGTTGTGAGGGATCTGTGTATTCAAGATAAGTAAGTAATTTGGTACGAGATTTCTAGAACAGATAAATCAGAAGTTTGAGTATTTTTCCGAGCCAAGTAACTTCAATAAGAGTATGTTTAAGTAACGACTTAGTATTTAATTAACGTTCTATGTAGCTTGAAGGGAGTCCAGCCTCTGACAACTATTAGACATAAAGCACTTACAAAGATTCAAGAATAATAGGTGGGGAACAAGTACTGGGTATTTCATTGCTTCTAATCGCTTATCATATATGAGGTAGGTATGTATGAGTTGTTAGTGTTATATATTGAAAGCTTGGCTTTGAATGATACTACACTTTTATTCTTTATGATGAGAAACACGTTAGATTAAACAAGTTCTACGTTCTGTTGTTTTGATTTAGATAGTGTGGGTTGTCATCGGGTGAACCGAAGATCATACTATCAGTTACTCGCGAAACAAGAATAATTGGTTCACTACATAGATGGACATGAACACCCCATCGTGAACAGTTGTAGTCTAAACTGTACAGTTTGTCTTGACTGATTAGTTGCACTAGTACATTTATGTATTAAACAGGATCCCAGAGAGGAGCAGTTTGTTTTATACTGATCGTCGTAAACGAACTAGGCCTCGGTTAATTACTGCGTGCTCTTAACCCGTAAGATATTAAACAGACATATATGTGTAATACTTATTACTTTGATTCACATGGGTGAGACTTAATGAGCTGGGCCAATAGACCCGCTGTTTTGGGTAATATTGCTACATGTAGAATGTGTTGTTAGTATATTTACGGTCACCATATATGTTTAGTTTGATGATGTCCCCGGAGTGTGTTCATGAAGGATTGTTATGTTAAACCCTGCAGGTGGATTAAATTCTGGCATAATAAGAATGTATGAGCGAGCGCTAGCATCGGAAAAATAATAATAAATTAATTCTTGATTTTAGTAATTGAATTAATTAATGGAAATTATATCTTAAACATGGGGAGGTAAATCGAGTAATTATTATTGGAGTCTCAATTGTGAATTGGGCTAGGAAAAGGGAGTGCAATAATATTTTGTTGGTGACCCATTTAATATTATTTAATTAATTAAGAAAAGTGAATTAGTCTACAAGTATTTTAATTAATTAAGGAGTCATTCTTCTAATCTACTAATGGTCCCTATTTTAGCTCTATATATACATCATTAAGCTCATGAGAAGAGAACACATGAATCATAATTCACGTCCAAACCGCCGCCCCCATCTCTCTCTGTCTCTCTCTCTCTCTCTCAATTCCCATTCGAGTTTTATCTTCTTCATGTTGTTCCACCGGTACAAGATTAAGAGGGTGTAAGAAAATATACAGTAGAAGATCAATAGGTGGTCGAGATCCAGTTATCTTCTACAGCAATCGACGATCCACGAGCCAGGCCCGAGGACCGTCGACCACTGAAGATGAACCGGACCAGCCGCGAGCCGCCGTGAATCGGAGCTGCGATGAGCCCGCGACCAGGCCAGCTCTGTCGTGACCAATCCACCACCCGCGACGCCTGAGACGTGACCCACGGACATGCCCACGAGCCCGACAGCTTCATCCACGCGATTCGAATGCGAGCCTGATGTTCCATTCGTGATCCGATCCAGTTCGTGTGTTTGTACGGCCATTAGGAAGATCAGCCAGATCGCCATAAATTTTAAGCCATAAGTTTTCTACGCAAACCTTTAGATCCGATGCACATAGATTTATGTTTGCTATTGAATTCGTGATTTGTACATAACGAGATCCTCATAGATCCCAACAAGTGGTATCAGAGCACCTGGTTTAATTTGTTTTGTACAAGTTAGAATTTTTACTGCATTATTTGTTAAGATGTTTTCAAACGCAGCCATATATTGGATTATATTTGCATAACTCGGTTTTGCAGGAATTAGTTTAATCCACTATTATGGCCGACTATGTGTTTGATGAATGTTTACGAATATGATGCATGGTTTTAAATTTGTTTTTAAAGCCTCAGACATGTCGAAAAATTTGATGGATGAATTTTTGAAATAATTATTCGCCCGAGGGTTGACCAGATAGATTTAATTATTTTGTTTCGAAAACATGTACATCCATTCGTTGGATCTAAAATCGAATTATGTAGTTTTGTTAATTATATTTTTCGTGTTGTGATCGTGGATTAATTGCCGGAAGATCACAAGAGATCAACGAGTCTCGAAAATTCAACTGGACCGAAACCCGGAGGACACGCGCGCAAGGCACGCGAAGCGAAAAAAATGATCGCCGTAGGAAATTTTCGACCACCGGCGGGCGGCGGCCGGCTAGCGGCGGCGGTGGCGGTGGCGGGCTGCTTGGCGGGTGGGGAGGTTTACTTGGCGGGCAAGCATACGATATCAACCAGGTTCTACTGCAGTGGGAGTTCCAGTTGAACAGAGAAAGAATATACAAGGTTTCCTTGTTTATGAGAATTCAATATTTAATGGTCATAATAGTGGATATATTTATTTATTTATTTAAATTCATTATCTCATTAATTATTTATTTATTTATACATGTTATTAATTATTGGATTTGCATGAGAATTTGGAATTCATATTTATTTATGCATGTTAATTAATTATTGCATTTACATAGGATTAATTTAGAATTGCATAAATATTTAGAAGGGATTTTAAATTATAGTTAATTATAAAACTCCTAAGGCCTCCATTTCTAATTTGTTGGTAAGTCAATTAATTGCGGTATGGGCTCCCCTTTAGGTGACATCACTAAAATTAATTGTAGGTAATTACCAGGATAAATTTTTAAATAGACGATTAGAGAGAATCTTATGAGAGAGTGATGGAGACGAGGCCGCTTTGCCGTTCTTGGATAAGTTCGACAGGCTCAAGATTTAGTTCTACTATTATTTTGCTATCTTTATTATTTTGTTTCCTTTCTTTAATTTATGTGCTTTCCTAGTTAATGGTTTTATTTTAGGAAATAAATAATACTCTTGCAATATGTTAGGCAAGAGTAGGACTCTTTTATTTAAAGGGAGGATTATCTGATGTAAGGGACATATTTTGAATGAATTAAAAATTGATCGTTTCTTCTTCAGAGAGAGTGTCTCTAAGTTCTATCATCGTCTTGAGAGAGTATCTCAAGCACCCAACGCACACATTCTACATCAGTTGGTATCCAGAGACCAGCTATCGATCCACGATGTCGCCTAAGAAGGATACCGCCATGGACGAGATAATTCAACGACTGGAAGACCGATTCCAGGCATGGATGATCGTCACGCGGACCTTTCAGCCGGTATAGAGAAGATACGGTCGACGATGCAAATGACGATGGCCGAATTTCGTGCGAACTGCGACGGGATGGACCGGGGCTATCGCGGTGGGGCTCGTGGAGGTCGTGGAGGTCAAGGGTTTGACGGGGAGCCCCGTCATCAATCGCCGCCGCCACTACATTCCGGTGAAGACTCCGATGAGACGCTCTCGGGCGTCAACCCCTTTGCAGCAGAGACTCGCGACCGGGCCAGGGGCGGGCGCTTTCCGCCGCGTCGGGGTCGCGACCACCTAGGGTTTCCGGCTGAAAGGGACGGAAGTTGGCCGCGGGTTACGCGTCCAGTGGAAAGTGACGTGGACGATGAGGGCTGGCAGAGCGGCGACCCATGGCCTGCTCTTCGTCAACATGAGCGATGTCCTCCAGAAGGTGGCGGGGCACCGTCATTCGGGTACTTTTCGGATGTTGCGGAGTCGGACAACGGCGAGGAGGGTCCATGGCATCATATGGATGTCAACGGACTGTGGGCAATACGGGAGGGCGGCAGGGAGGTCTCGGTGACCGGCGCGGGGGTATGCATCCGATAGAAAGGGGCGATGCGTCGCGTTGGGAATCGGGGTTCCGTGTCGACATCCCCGAGTTCAATGGTGGTGTTGATGGGTCCGATTTCGTTAATTGGTGGGCTTCGGTGGAACCGATTCTCAAATTCAAAGGTGTGCCGAATGACCGACGGGTTGCGTTGGTGGCCACTCGTTTTCACGGTCGAGCGACTACGTGGTGGATGCAATTGACGAGTATGCGGCATCATCAAGGGAGGTCGGAAATCACGTCATGGGTGAAGTTTCGCAAACTTGTAGAACGTGAGTTTGTCCCCTTTAACTATGATAGTATCGTTTATCAACAACTTCACAACTTGCGTCAACGGGCCCGGGCAGTGAATGAGTACACGACGGAGTTCTATAATTTAATCTCTCGCGTCGAACTCCGTGAGACAAAGAACCAGGTTGTCTCCCGCTATGTTGGAGGTTTGAGGCCGGCTGTTCGCGATACCGTTAATCTATTTCGGCCCGATTTTGTCTCCGATGCATTCCAACGAGCGACTCTTGTGGAGTTACAATTGGGACAAAAATCGAGCACCTCATTTGGGACTTCTTCTCGCCAATTCCGAGCAGCCGGTGGAACTTTGCCAACCGAGAAGCCTGCTCCTCCGACCAGCGGCGGCGGAGCGCCTGGACGATTTCCACAGACCAGCACGAGACCGGCACGTGGGAGTGGCGCCACTGGACCGTAGCAGACTGCCACCATGCCGCGTGCGGTAGCGGGACTACGCTTCTTTGCGCGCGGTGAACCGGGCCACCGTCAAGCGGCTTGTCCACGCGGTGCGGTGTCTAAGGCATTGTTTGTCGAAGATGGCGGGGACGTGGAGCCGATTGATGGGTACGAGGGCCAGCCGATTTATGATGTTGAGGGTGGAGAAGTGGAACAGATCGTGGTCAGAGATACCGTAGGTACGGCCTTAGTGCTTCGTCGCACTTGTTTGGCCCCGAGGAGTTCGCCTGATGCACTGAGCAAACGGAACCACCTCTTTGAGTCCACATGTACCATAGGTAACAAAATTTGTCGTTTCATTATTGATTCTGGTGCTTGTGAAAATGTCATTTCCCAGGAAGCCATTGACAAATTGGGACTCTCTTGTGAGCCTCATCCTCAGCCGTACACATTGGCCTGGATTCAACGTCGGAGTGCGGTGACTGTGGATAAACGAGCTTTGATCTCTTTTTCTATTGGGCAATTTTACCGTGATCAGGTGTGGTGTGATGTGGTCCCGATGGATGTTTGTCATTTATTGTTGGGACGCCCTTGGCAGTATGACCGTACAGCTAGTCATGAGGGCCGTCAGAATACATACTCTTTTCTTTTTGGTGGAGTCAAGATTGTTTTGGTCCCTTCGTCACCGCGGGCTCTGCCACCGATTAGTTCTCAGCCTTCGATTCTTTTTCTGTCTCATTCTGCTTTTATGATGGCCACTCGAGACTCTCCTTTGGTTTTCTTGTTGTTCGGGCGCGATGTGAGTGAGGAGTCCGAGCATCCATTGGCTGTTCGACCCCTACTGGCTGAGTTTGTTGATGTCTTTCCGGACGAGCTCCCAGCCGGCCTGCCACCGCTTCGTGACATCCAGCATCACATTGACCTCATTCCCAGGGCTTCTTTACTGTATCGCCCTCATTATCGTATGAGCCCAGCGGAGCATGAGGAATTACGGAGACAGGTGGAGGAGCTCCTTCAGCGGGGAGTTGTACGTCGTAGTTTGAGCCCATGTGCTGTTCCAGCCCTCCTCATTCCGAAGAAAGACGAGTCATGGCGTATGTGCATTGATAGCAGGGTCATTAATAAGATCAAAGTTCGTTATCGTTTCCCCATTCCACGCCTGGATGATTTGCTCAATCAGCTATATGGTGCTTCTATTTTCACCAAGCTGGATTTACGGAGTGGCTATCATCAGATTTGGATCAGGCCGGGTGATGAATGGAAGACGGCGTTTAAGATTCGGGAGGGCTTATTCGAATGGATGGTGATGCCATTTGGGCTGTTGAATGCACCCAACACATTTATGAGGGTGATGAACCAGGCGCTGCATCATCGGGAAGAGTGTCGTCGTTTATTTCGACGATATTCTTATCTACAACCAGACATTGGAGGAGCACTTACAGCATATTCGCGAGGTACCTGTTGTTTTACGTGCTGAATCTTTTTTTGCTGCTCTTCGTAAATGTGTATTTCTCGTGGATTCCGTTTTATTATTGGGATTTCTGATTTCGGCCGAGGGGATTCGTGTGGATGAGAGCAAGATTGCAGCAATTTGTGATTGGCCGACTCCCACTTCCTTTACGGAGGTGCGGAGTTTTCATGGGTTGGCTTCTTTCTATCGCCGTTTTATATCCCATTTCAGTTCCATTGTGGCATCGATTACTGATTGTCTCCATGGGAAGCATTTTGTTTGGACTCTGGAGGCTGCTTTGGCCTTTACCCTCATTAAGGGTAAGCTGACCTCTGCTCTCGTGCTCGTTTTACCCGATTTTTCTCGACCGTTTGAGCTTTCGTGTGACGCTTCGAAAGTTGGTATTGGAGCTGTTCTTAGTCAGGATGGCCGTCCCGTCTCGTTTTTCAGCGAGAAATTGTCTGGTTCACGTTCGCGATACAGTGCTTATGATGTTGATTTCTATGCAGTGTTACGCGCCGTTCGTCATTGGTGCCATTATCTTTTTCATCGAGAGTTTATTCTATACACAAATCACGAGGCTCTTCGACACTTAGCTTCCCAGGATAATATTTCAGCCCGTCATGCTTCTTGGGCAACCTTTTTACAGCAGTTTACATTTGTGCTTCGCCATTGTTCAGGGGCTTCGAATAGGGTGGCTGATGCCTTGAGCCGTCGGACTTTATTGTTGACGGATATGCGAGTTTCGGTGCTCGAATTTGATGTGTTGCGCGAGCTTTATGTTGATGACTCTTTCTTTGGTCCGATTGTGCGATCTCTTGCTACCGGCCCCTTTGAGGATTATACACTCGTTGATGGGTTTCTCTTTCGGGGACTTCGGTTGTGCATTTCGGAGTGTAGTCTTCGCCTCAAGTTGATCGCCGATCTTCATGGGGCAGGTCATGTGGGGCGCGACCGTTCTGTGGCTTTGGTTGGACGTTCTTATTTTTTTCCTTCTTTGCGTCGTGACGTGGCCCGCTTTGTTACTCGTTGTCGTGTGTGCCATGTTTCCAAAGGGGTTGCCTCGAATGCTGGTTTATACCGTCCACTACCCATTCCTTCACGACCATGGAGTGCGATTAGCATGGACTTTGTAGTCGGGTTGCCTCGTACCCAGCGTGGGTTTGACTCTATTTATGTGGTCGTCGATCATTTCTCGAAGATAGTGCACTTCATCCCCTACAAGCGCACCACCGATGCGGTCCATGTTGCCCACCTCTTCTTCCGAGAGGTCTATCGTTTGCATGGCCTTCCTTCTTCGATAGTCTCGGATCGTGATACTCGATTTTTGAGCCATTTTTGGCGTAGCTTATGGCGGATGGCGAATACACGCTTGGATTTCAGTAGTGCCTATCACCCCCAGACGGATGGGCAGACTGAGGTGGTCAATCGTTCGTTGGGGAACTTGTTGCGTTGCTTGGTGGGCGACAATCTTCGTAGTTGGGATCAGCGATTGAGTCAGGCTGAGTTTGCCCACAACTCCGCCGTGAGCCGTGCCACTGGCATTTCGCCTTTTGAGGCAGTTTATGGTCTCCTCCCTCGTGGCCCGACAGACCTGGTCACTCTACCGGCGGGGGATTCCGGTGATCGTCGTGCTGTTGACCTTATCAGCGATTTGCGTGATATTCATGCCAAGACTCGGGCTCATTTGGAAGCCACGACCGAGGGGTACAAACGTCGTACAGACTTGAGGCGTCGGAATGTCGAGTTCGAGGTGGGCAATTTTGTTTGGGCGGTCTTGACAAAAGATCGTTTCACTGCCCATGAATATAACAAGCTTTCAGCCCGGAAAATTGGGCCCATTGAGGTAATCGAGAAAATCAATCCTAATGCTTATCGCTTGCGCCTCCCTTCTCATATTCGTACTTCTGACGTGTTTAACGTCAAACACTTGGTGCCTTATTCTGGTGATAATTCCGACGGCGACAAGGCCGCTTCGGATTCGAGGTCGAATCCCTCTCAACCGGGGGGGAATGATAGAGACGAGGCCGCTTTGGCGTTCTTGGATAAGTTCGACAGGCTCAAGATTTAGTTCTACTATTATTTTGCTATCTTTATTATTTTGTTTCCTTTCTTTAATTTATGTGCTTTCCTAGTTAATGATTTTATTTTAGGAAATAAATAATACTCTTGCAACATGTTAGGCAAGAGTAGGACTCATTTATTTAAAGGGAGGATTATCTGATGTAAGGGACAAGTTTTGAATGAATTAAAAATTGATCGTTTATTCTTCAGAGAGAGTATCTCTAAGTTCTATCATCGTCTTGAGAGAGTATCTCAAGCACCCAACGCACACGTTCTACATCAGAGAGTAAGGGCTTTCCCTCGGATGACGCATAATCAAATTCGTATGAACTCAGGATCAAGAAATGAGATTCACTTAGAATGCGATTTATTTATATCTCCCCTCGGGGTCTCTAAATTTATTGCATGGCCAAATGGAGACCGACTATTAATTTCGTTCGTCATGAATTTGGTTTTGACATTCATGGGCGTTTGAAAGCCCTTCTCTTGCGAATGATGAGTTGTGTAGGGTTGCCCTTGCATCATGCATTAACTCTCAGTGTTTTGAGATGTCGGTGAATTTAAGTTAATAATGTTTTGAGGATGTCAATGTTAACAGTTAAATTCAAAAGTGTTTAACCTGTGAAATTATTTTCGTGTTTCTCAGGCTATATTCATCATCGCATTCAATTCCGTATTTGTCATTCTAAAAGAAATATTACTTACTGCCCTAATTATATGGATTGGAAGAGGAACTTAGACGTTGTGTTGACTACTGAGGTTTATAAGTATGCGATCACTGAGGCTTGCCCGACAGAGCCCGTGGCTGATGCTCCTGATCAGGAGAAAGAGGAGTATGCTCGGTGGAAAACTATGTCAACTATGTCAACTGATGAGATAGCGAAGTGTTACATTTTGGCAACTATGTCAAATGTTATTCAACATCAGCATCAGTGTATGAACACTGCGACAGATATGCTCCTCCATCTTAGGAATATGTTCAGACACCAGTCTAGGACTGCTAGGCAGAAGGCTATAAGTGCTCTGATGACTATGCGTATGGCCGAGGGCACACCCGTAATGGAGTATGCCCTCAGGGTTATGGCACTACTCAATGAGCTTGAGGTTATGAGAGGTTTTATCGATGGGGAAACCCAAGTTAATATCATGCTCCAATCTCTGCCGAAGAGCTTTGATCAGTTCCGATTGAACTACAACATGCACAAGATGCATATGGCTCTTCTAGAATTGCTAGCAGAGCTTCAGGCGGCAGAAGCCTTATTTACTCAGGGGCCTCACGCGCTGGTTGCCGAGCAGGGTGCACCTTCCAAGACTCATAAGGGCATGAAGAGAAAGAAGTCTGCAGGAAAGGCAAAGGTGCATTATGCTCCGGTGGTCCAGCGACCGCCTTCTCAGGCAGTGGCAAAGAAGTCGAAAGGTAGATGCCACAAGTGCAATAAGTCAGGACACTGGAAGGCTATCTGTCCTCTCCTCAAGAAAGGTAAATCTCTCGTTAGTGTCGTAGAAACATGTTCAGTGGTTGTATCTACCAGAACCTGGTGTGTAGATACTGAGCCACTGATCATGTCTGC
>CACSLK010027831.1:4256940-4267496 GCA_902706635.1 Striga hermonthica | reverse complement strand
CCTTAGGCGAGACTACCAGGCTTTCGCCCTACAAGGGTCGTCGTCTAGCTCCGCGAGCTTAGGCGAGACTACCAGGCTTTCGCCCTACGAGGGTCGTCGTCTAGCTCCGCGAGCTTAGGCGAGACTACCAGGCTTCCAACCTTAGATACATCACACAAGAACATAGTTAAGCTGAAAAAAATTCAAATGCAACTTTATTACTTGTCTTGCTGAAACATAATTAAATAACAACCAAAAGCAACTTAAAAATAATAGGTGCCCAGCTACACATAATACTTCTTCAAATGTGATATGTTCCATGGTCGCGGTAGTAACCGCCCCTCGTCATCGCGGAGTTCGTAGGCACCCCCTGCGAAAACCCTCTCGACAGTATAAGGGCCCTCCCAGTTTGGTTCCAGCTTCCCGACATGCTTCAGTGCGTCGGCTTGGCACCAAACCAGGTCTCCCACTTGGAATCGTCGAGCTCGAACTGACTTGTCATGGGCCGCCCTCATACGTTGCTTGTAAACTGTTGTTCTCAATCCCGCCTGGTCACGCAGCTCGTCCACCAGGTCAAGTGCCTCCCTTCGGAGCTAAACATTCCCTTCTTCTGTGTAGGTGCTAACCCGCTCCGAGTTGAGGCCGACCTCCACTGGAATGACGGCCTCCATACCATAAACTAGACTGAACGGCGTCTCCTCCGTTGAGGTCCTTGGTGTCGTCCGATATGACCACAGCACCGAGTCAAGCTCGTCCACCCAAGCTCCCGAAGCTCTCTCTAACCTCGCTTTCAACCCGTTTAGAATTGATCTATTCGCGACCTCAGCCTGCCCATTCGCTTGGGGGTGGGCGACCGAAGCGAACTGCTGTTTTATACCCATCTCCTCGCACCAACTCATCGTACGCCGACCCCTGAACTGAGTACCATTATCAGATATAAGCACCCGAGGGATGCCGTACCGACAACATATGTTGTTGAAAAGAAACTTCATCCACTTAGAGAAGTAATCCACTGCCACAATGAGGAACTTTCGCTTGCCTGTCGCCTGGGGTAGCGGTCTAACTATGTCGACCCCCCATTGAGTAAAAGGCAGAGGCGAGCTTATTGGAACCATGTTCTCAGCTGCTCGGTGGATCAATGGACCATGCTGTTGACACTTCTTGCATTTTCGCACAAGGTCCTGCGCCATCGTCCTCATCTTAGGCCAGAAGTATCCAGCCCGAAGCACCTTTCCAACCAACGCCCTAGCCTTTAAGTGATCGCCGCAACACCCTTCATGCACCTCTCTGAGCACGTACTCTCCGTCCTCCTCCGAGACACACCTTAGATGAGGCCCTACGTACGACCGTTTATATAGAATCCCATTCTGCAGGTAGAACCTCAATGCTCTCCTTCTGACCGGGTCGTCCCATATATCTTTTCCGACTACCGGCTCCTCCAGCCATTGTATTAAGGGCGACCTCCAGTCCCTTTGCTCTTCAACTTCCAGCACCAAGTCTAAAGTACTCCTAGCCATATCCATCAGCGTCACCGACCGGGATCGACAGTCAACCAGAGACGCGGCCACCTTTGAGAGTAGGTCGGCCCTACCATTTTCTCCCCGCGGAATTTGTATCAACTCCCATGCCGCAAATCCTTTTAACATCGCTTGGACCTCGGCCAGGTACATCTTCATGCGCTCTTCCTTAGCTTCATACTCACCCTTGATCTGTTCGACCACAAGTTGAGAATCCGAGTGAATGATCACCCGACGATCTCCTTCCTTTAGGACAAGCTGAATTCCCTTGATGAGCGCTTCGTACTCCGCCTCATTATTCGACACCCTGAAAGACAACTTGACCGCAAACTCTAAGTGGTCCTTCTCTGGTGTGACTACCAAGATGTCCAGACCTGCTCCTCCTACCGCCGACGAGCCGTCGACGTACACCATCCACGGTCCCCTCTCGGTTCCCAGAGTGCACTCCTGTATGAAGTCCGCCAACGCCTGGGCCTTAATGGCTTTTCGCACTTCAAAATCCACGTTATATTCTCCCAACTCAACAACCCACTTCACCATTCTCCCCGAGGCCGAAGGACGACCCAAAGTATCTTTGAGTGGGTAGTTGGTCCGCACCATGACCTTATGCGCCAGAAAGTAGGGACGCAATTTTCTGGCTGTGGAAATAAGTGCTAACGCTGCCTTCTCCACGTCGGAATATCGGCGCTCGGCGCCCTGCAACACCCGGCTAGCATAGTATATCGGCTTTTGCTGTCCATGATCCTCCTTTATCAACACCGAACTAATTGCTTCATGCCCCACCGACAGGTATACCACTAACGTGTCGCCTGGTTCTGGTTTTGTGAGTAAGGGGAGTTCAGCTAGAAAGTCCTTCAACCTTTCAAAGGCCTGCTGTGCTTGCGACGTCCACTCGAACCGCGACCCCTTCTTCAAAGCCTTAAAAAAGGGGAAACTCTTCTCGGCAGATTGAGCTATGAACCTGCTCAACCCTGCTAGGCGCCCGGTTAGGATTTGCACCTCCCTCAAGTTCCTTGGTGCTTGCATCTCCAGAACAGCTCGTACCTTCTCTGGGTTGACCTCTATGCCCCTCTCCGTGACCAAGTAGCCCAGGAATTTTCCTGACCTGACCCCAAACTTGCACTTAGCTGGGTTGAGCTTCATGCCATACCGTCGTAAGGTACTCAAGGTTTCACGCAAATCTACCACATGATCACCCGCCTTCCTGCTCTTTACTAGCATGTCGTCAATGTAGACCTCCATATTTCTACCAATCTGCCCTTTGAAAATTTTATCCACCAACCGTTGGTAGGTAGCTCCCGCATTCTTTAATCCGAAGGGCATGACAACGTAACAATAGGTGCCCTTGGATGTCACAAAGCTAACTCTCTTCCGGTCCTCTTTGGCGAGAGGTATCTGGTGGTACCCCTGAGATGCGTCCATCATGCTCAACAGCTCGCACCCAGCTGTAGAGTCGACGAGCTGGTCAATACGCGGTAAGGGGTAATGATCTTTGGGGCATGCTTTGTTGAGATCCCTGAAGTCTATACACATCCTCCACTTTCCTTCTCCCTTCCTTACCATGACGGAGTTAGACAACCACTCTGGGAACTGAATGGGTAGCACATGCCCTGCCTTTAACAGCTTCTCCACCTCTGCCTCAATAATCGTGTCCAGCTCGACACCAAAGTGCCTCCTCCTTTGCTTTACCGACTTCATGGTTGGATCGATGTTTAACCTGTGCTCCGCTACCTCGGGATCGATTCCTGTAAGGTCGTCGGCCAAAAAGGCAAAGACATCCACAAACTCCTTCAGCAGTGCAATCAGAGCACCTTGTACGTCGGTCGCCAAATGCCGACCTACTTTGGTCGTCTTGTCTGGACTTCCTTCTATCAATTCAACTTCCATAAGTTCGTCCTGAGAGCTCATCCCCAACTCTTGCCTCTTCTCTCGATGGGAGCTCTCAGGTAGGTCATCTTTCCTTTTCCTGTGGTATGCCTCAGCCGTTTTCAAGGTGACCTCATAGCACCGTCGAGATTGCAGCTGGTCCCCAGTCACCTCTCCAACCTCATCTCCTACAGGGAAGTTAATCTTCATGCAATAAGTGGAAATGGCTGCCTGGAATGAATTCAAGCTAGGTCGCCCCAATATGATGTTGTAGGCCGAGCTAGCATCCACGACCAGAAAACGCACCATCTTCACCTTCCTCAAAGGTGACCTTCCTAACGCCACTGTCAAGCTAACTTCACCAACGGGACGGACTTCGCTGCCACTGAAGCCATAAAGGGCAGTGTGGACCGGCTCGACCTTCACATCTAACTCCATCTGCTGTAAGCACTTCAGAAAAATGATATCTGTCGAGCTTCCTGTGTCTATGAGCACCCTCTGCACATCGTAACTAGCCACCTCTGCGGTGATGACCAAGGCATCATTGTATGGGATGACAAGTCCCTGGACATCGTCAGCTCCAAACTTCAAAGTGGCTGAGGTCTTCTGCACTTGCACCTCGGCCACCTCATTGGCGACACCCTTTTCCCGGTAGGTCCTCTTTCTCTCCCTATGTGAATCTCCATCCGTAGGACCTCCCGCGATCATGTGTATCATGCCCTTCTTAACTGGCCTGTCAGGTTGCTCATCCGTCCTCCTCCGTTTGTCGCCCGACTCTCGCCCTTCCCGACGATCATCCTGGCGTTCTCTTTCCCTGATTACGAACTCCTTTAAGTGACCGGCCCTAATGAGCCGCTCAATTTCATCTTTCAGCTCGCGGAAAAAATTGGTGGAGTGGCCATAATCACGGTGATACCGACAATACCTGTCCTTCGACGCCGAGAACTTCCGTGGTGGGGGCAAAGGTTTAGGTTGTGCGAGCAACTTGTCCTCCCCTCGCTTTTCCATCGTCTCCAAGATCTCCTGTTGTGGCGCATTAAGTTGTTTGTAATGCTCGTACCTCGGACCCCTAAACCGGTCCTCGACCTTAGCCTCCTTAGGGGGAGCTCGGCGGTCGCCCTGCCGAGGCCTCTCGTCTACCTGCTTGGCCTTTGTTTTGTCATTTCGGATGAAGTCCGCTTCCGATTCCTCCATGTTCACATATTTGCTACACCTCTCAAGTAACTCGTCAAAGGACCTTGCCAGCCTCTTCGCTAGTGAATCTCTGCACTTCCCCGGCCTCAACCCCCGCGTAAGGCCTCCAGCTTTGATCTCTTCCGAGGCAGAGGGAACCTCCACGCACTCTTTGGTATACCGCGCTACATACTGCCGCAAGGTCTCCCCCTCCTTCTGCTGCATATTGATTAGAGAGAGATACGTCTTTTCGTGCTTCCTGGCGCTCGCGAACTGGTTCAAAAACAAAGAGCTGAACCTCTCGAAGCTATCGATAGACCCAGCTGGCAGCTGGTGGAACCAATCTTGTGCCGACCCCTTCAGCGTTGTTAAGAAGGCTCAGCAACTCACAGCGTCACTATACCTGTGCAGCACAGCTATGTTGTCAAACGATCTCAAGTGCCTAGCCGGGTCCGCCGATCCATCATAGGACAAGCTCAACTCCCTGAAGTTGCTAGGCAAATCTCCTCCTAAGACATCCTCGGCAAAAGGGTGTCCTCGTGAAACTACAGGTCTCTTACCCTGCACCCGAGCTTGGAGTTCTCGCATTTGAGCCGCCAACCTTTCCAAAGTTAACCCATCTGGTTGTGCCGTGGCCACCGGGTGAGAGGTCACCGACCTGGCATCATCCTCGTCGCCCCTCTCTAATCGCTGGTGTTGCTACTGATGCGAGTGGACCTGTTGTTGTGGTACTAATGGTTGTCGTGGCGGAGGTTGTCGAAACGACTCGTTAGGTGCTCTCTTATCCACCTCCTGCGCCCGGCCTATCGCCTCAGCAATAATTTTGTCCAACTCTGACCTAGTCATCTGAATAACTGGGTCCTCCCGTGGTGCCGAAGAAACATTGTTCCCTAGAGGATTTTGTGCTCTTACCACG
The DNA here is from genome assembly GCA_902706635.1 of Striga hermonthica. NCBI lineage: Eukaryota > Viridiplantae > Streptophyta > Magnoliopsida > Lamiales > Orobanchaceae > Striga > Striga hermonthica. Next base: position 4,262,045 of record CACSLK010027831.1, on the reverse strand, counting down.
CCCAACTACCTATTACCGGGGACACCATGCTGGTCACCAGCAACTCCAGTTCCCAAAGTGCCTTGATTCGCCCCCCCATCAACCGTGGCGCCCACCTCATTCACTTTGTCTGTCAAACCACATGATCCTCCTTGGTTTAGCACACGCCCCCCAACTTCTGATTGTGGCACCGGGGTCACACTTGGGCCCAACAGCGTCTCTTTGGGGGTAACAGGCGAGGGTGACCATCCTGGCAGGGGACCTGTTCTGAAGGCCCTCCGAGCCCACTCATCATCCATCTCCTTAGTCAAGCTCTTCTTCGAATTATCTCCTGCCATGATACTTGTTCTATTCTTCCTTGGTGAGAAAAAACAGCCTTTAGTGCTCCGGTAGAAGACTGATTCTCCCCACAGACGGCGCCAATTTGTTATACCACACAAACCTGGACCGCTGGACTGCTCCTCTTCGAACCGGGTTACGTCTCCTTGATCGCCGGTACCTGCAAAACACGCCGGGGGTGGTCCCGGCGCGAACACTCCGACGCTCAAGTCAGTGGTGATCCGAAGAAAAAGCGGCAGAGTAACGAGAGAATTCGTATGTGTGTGTTGTGTAAATGAAATAACCTGCGCCCCTTATATAGATGAAGTCATCTAGAGGTTGAAGAGTTCTTATCATACTAGGAATCTTCCCATCAGATTAGGTCAAAATCTTAAGAATCCTTGAGGTTGTGAACCTCTTCATGACTTGAGCACCATACCCCCTCCGGGTTGGGGTCTCCTCAGCTGAGCGTCCAGCTACCTAGGTGCCAAGGTACCTTGCCCAGCCCACGTTGAGCTAGCCTCCGCCTACCAAAGCGCCCGCCTACCACCCGTGTACTCCAAAGGTATCACGAGCCTCCGCCTACCAAATTGAACCACCCAGTTGAAGGTAACTAGACCCGGGTCACAACCGGTCCTTCATGAGCCGCTACTCATGACCACATCAAAACTTATTCTAAAAATTCTAAAAATTTTACACAGCATAGAAACATGACAGGGTCATAACATATTCAAAATTTAGCAAAATTGGAGCACGGACCAATTTAATATGCATTAAACATATTTCTGTCCAGAAATCACATTAATTATTTAAAATAGCTACAAGCCATGAAAATTTATGAAATTTTTGCACAGACTATACAATCGACAGAGGGTAACTCAGTTCAAATTTCATGCCAATCGGACAATCATGCGATTCATGGTGAATTTTACACATAAAACAGCAATTAAGAACTTTGAAAATTCATATCTCTCAATCTACAAATCGAAACGACACGAGGTCAGGACCATTGTGCCCATGACGATCCTAAGTTCCTAAATCCACATCAACTTAATGCTTTTACGTGTTCTCGTTGGACTCGCACGAACCGACGGAATTCACATAAAATCATGACATTAAATAATATTAATAATATATCTATATTCTCAAAACACAACACATATACAAACGAGAGGGAAAACGAGTCCCGTTACCGTTCTCGGGATTAACACAGATTAAGAACGAGCCGAAGATCGAGATGGGTTGCTCGGATGAGCTCGACAACTTCGTTTAGCTCGCCGACGGGTCACAATGAGCGGGAAAACAACACGGGGTGGAACTTCGGTGAAAGGCTCGCCGGGAAGGAGGGCAGCGGCTCGTCGGGACTCCTGCTGGTGGCCTGCTCGCGAACGGGATCGCTGCACGTGGTCGGGAGGTGCTGCAACTCGTCAGAACAGGGCTCGAACGGACCACCGGAGGTGCTGCTGCGCGGAGGATCGCCGGACTGGTTCCGACGGGAATGGTGATGAAGACGATGGATTATGGTGAAGAACAATGAGGGGTACGATGGTGACCAAGAGATGAGGGTGAATAAAAGTTGTGGGAGAATTAAAACGAGAAGGAATTTCTCTTACGATTTGCGCGAGGAAGAGCAGAAAAAAAAAATAGCGAGCGAGAGCAGAATTCTCTTAAGGCCTGCGATGGTGTGGGTTTAAATTTGAACTGAGGGGTTGGGATAACTATCTTATATCTTATATTTACATGCTACTAGGTTATTAATTGATTGCTTGGTTCCCAAGCTAAAAAAAAAACTCACGCACAACACGCACGAAAGAAAGAGAAAGCCGGGTTCAACACTCAGAATAGATTTTCGGGTTCGATTTAATCACGTGATTAAATAAATACAACTCGTATAATTATTTACACATTATAATTAAATATAATACTTAGACAAATTAGACAGACATTTAGCAAATAATAATAATAATGATAATAATAATCAAAGCAATAATAATTAATAATAATAACAATAAATTAGGCATTTAACAACAATATTTATAATAATAATAATAATAAAATAGAAATATTCAATTAGGCAATTAAATAATAACAAATAATAATAATAACAATAAAGATAATAAATAATAAACCCAATTATTCCATATTCAATGGGGTATTACACGTGTACTTAAGCAAGGTCGTTGTGCGTGTTTATCATACAAATCGTGTCTAAGAGAAGACCTTGAGTGCGTCTATTAGTCACACCTATCGTGTTTAGTCGAAGGCCTTGAGTGCGTGATTATTCACAACCAATAGGCAAAATCACGATCCCTCATCACGCGTGTTGCCCGCGCGCGCTGCTGCCCAGCACTGCGCCCGTGCGCGCCGTCTGTAATGCCTCATTCGATTTATAAAATTTCTCAGAATATTCTATTTATCGACTATTGTTTAAAAGGTTATTAGTCGCGATGTCGGCTTAAATAGAAGGTTGGAAGACTCGATCGTTTCACTGATAAACGTTCGTCGTAGGCGATTCAGTTTAATCGTGTGACCCGACTATAATCCGTTTGAATATGGAATAATTAGGTTATTATTATTTATTGTCTTTATTATTATTATTATTATTATTATTATTATTATTATTATTATTATTATTATTATTTAATTTCCTAATTGACTATAGTTATTGTTATTATTATAAATATTATTACTAAATGTCTTATTGCCTTTAATTGTTTATTTGATTATTATTATTATTATTATTTATATTTATATAATTGTCTAATGTGCCTAATTTATTAAAAATGAATAATGTGTGTATTAGATGTATATTTTTCGGGTTTATTTTAATTGCAATCGAACCAAACCGTTCATATTATTCCTAAGTGTTGAACCGGGAGAAGAGACCCGAACCCCGGCCCTATGCCCGTGCCTGCCCGCGAACCCGACCCGCGACCCTTTTCCCTGTTAACTTGGTGACCAAGTTTTGGACTTAGGTTTTTATATCAAAATCCTGTCCTCTCTCGTTAATTCTTTCACGCAGACCCTATATCCCATACCAATCTCTCTCGCTCAAACCATTACAGAGAAGAGAAATCGTATTTCTTATTCTCTCAAGCATCCGTCCATCTCAATTCCCATCGTTAGACCGCCGCCCTACCATCATCATTCACCCGATCATCACCATCAACGAGCCCATCGAATGTAATTCCTTGTTGATGAATCCAAGCCGAAGTTGTGCTCACGCTTCAGAAGCACGGTCAGCCACGAGCCCAGCGATTCTCTATACCGTCAGCCACTAGTCGAGTAATGGTCCTAACCCACCGTTGACAGCCCTCGATCCAAAGTTCCTCAGGCTCCTAAGCTTCCACCGTCGTCGTGCGAACGCCGCCATCGAGGAAGCCGTCGAGGCCACGGATCAGCGGCCGGGACTCACCTCCGATCAACGACCAAGGAGCCTCGTCAAACTGTACGCTGCGAACAGGCCGTCGATGTCGCCCAGACACACCACAATACGCGAGCACCGAGCCTCGTCGTGAACCACCACGGTCAGCCATCACCGCTCACCACATCGAGGACGCCCAAGACCTTCAAATCCGCAACCACAATCAAGAAATCTCCATCATAGCGAACCTGTCACCGTTCGCCGCCGAGCCACCCATTCGATTTCGAGAACTCACCTCCGCAACCTGTTAAGTGGCCCTCCCCTCAGCCCATCGATTTGTCGTCATTTTGACCGACTGGTCGCCATCTCGGATCGAACGCCCTCAAGAAATCGAATCGCGCTAGCAGTGCCACGAACTTCAACCGCCGCAAGCGAGCCGTCGGACCTACGTGGATTCAGAATTGAAGAGACAAATTCTAAAATTCGAGAGTTGAATTTGAGAGCAGTTGACTGAGAAATTGGGTTTTGATTTTTGTCCTACAAATCGATTTTAGATTTTAGGTGGAAGAGAGATGGGGGAGGAATGGAGAAGAAATTGAGAAAGAAGAAAAAGAAATGGGAGAAAGAGGAAAAGAAAGAGGAGAAGAAAAAAAAATAAATAAATAAAAGTAAAGATGGATTTGGTGTTGGTGTATTGGGCCCTTAGTGGTCTTGGGCTTGAAAAAATAAATTGGTTGATAAGAGAGAGGGTGAATGGACCAAGGAAGAAACATTGTGGACTAAATCAAATTGGGTGTCAGAAGGAGCTTCGACCCAACTACCGAACTGTGTCCAGTCCTTACCCCATTTTCTCGTCTCCCCATTCAGTTTTTGCTGTTGCTCGACCCCGAGGAGTGTTTCTTTCCACCTTAAGAGATTGTGCAGAAATATTTTAAGGAGGATAGTCGAGTCCGAGCAAGCACATTGTGAAGTGCAGGACCGTCTTGGTTTTGAATTTTATCCATCGTAGAAACTCTCGTTCTTCTACTCCTTACGGATTTTCGGGAGAAATCTTTTCTTCTACTCCTTACGGAGTTTCGGGAGAAATCTTTTGTGGTCTCGGGACTTTTGCGATCCCTTGCAAACATTTGTTTCTGTTGTATTCAAGTATTGCAACATTATGTGTCGTTTGAAGGAATTGGACTTGGAACTCGGACTTGCACCTTGCTATTTCTGAAACCCTTGAACTTTTGAATATTGTGAAATGCCTGATATATGAATTGTTTTGTTGAACCCAAAATTTTTGAAATTCGCCTTTTTGTATTGTCTTTGATTTTACATTCCTTGTGGAACCTTGGACCAAAAGCCGACCCTGGCTGGGTGTAGCCACACGAAGTGGTGGCCGAGCATGTTGGGTTCGATATACCGTACGGAACAGAGTTTACAGCGGAATTTAAAATTTTAT
>CACSLK010027831.1:4239772-4250249 GCA_902706635.1 Striga hermonthica | reverse complement strand
TCTCCTTAGGGTCCCTACTGTAGCTCTATATATACAGCATTAGACTCATGGAAGAGATAGAAAATAATCCCATCAGCTCATAAACACGTCCAGCTCTCTTTCTCTCTCTTCCAAGGAGTTCTTCTATTTCTTGTGTTCCACTGATACAACATCTAGAAAGCTGTTTGAGAATACAGTAGAAGATCTTAAGGTATATAGAGATTCCGATCATACATCCAAACCGGAGACCAAAACCAGCAAGTGACCATACCACGACGACCAGGATGACGAGACGAAGAGATCGCCGTCGAGATCGCCGCCGGAAGCCGCCACACGCGCCGCCACGCGCCGCCGGAAGGGAGCAGTCGCTGGAGCTTGTACCGGCGCATGAGAGAGCGTGAGAGGTCCGATTTCCGATCGGTCAACGCCGTTGACTTCGCCATGACGTCAGCTTTCCAGATTGGTCAAGTTTGTTCGATTCCGAGAAGATTTGATTTGCGGTCAACTGTCCGGGCCAGCCAGATCTACATAAATTTTAAGCAGTAAGTTTTCTTCATCAAACCTTTAGATCCGCTGCGCATAGGTTTATGTTGAATGTTTGTCTGTGATTTGTGCATATCGAGATCCTCGTGGGTTCCAACAGGTTGTTCTCGTCATATGACAGGTCTGAGATCTAACTTGACCAATATTATGCCTTTCGCTTCCAGTTCTGTCACTTTTGGTGATGGGGCAAAAAATAAGGTTCTTGGAGTTGGGTGCTTGAATGTTCCTGGTCTGCCCAAACTTAAAAATGTTCTTTTGGTTCAAAACCTTAAAGTAAATCTTTTGAGTATCAGTCAATTATGTGATCAGGGTTTGTATGTGAACTTTACTAAAACTCAGTGTCATGTGTCTGATCAAGAAAACAAACATGTTCTCACTGGTACTAGGTCCAGGGGATAACTGCTATCTTGTGGAACTTGATTTGAAATGTAATAAAACCAGTGTTGATTTGACTGAACTATGGCATCAAAAACTAGGTCATATTAACTATCCTCACCTGATTGAACTCTCTTCCACAGGAGCTGTTCGAGGATTGCCGAGGCTGAAAAAGGAAGAACCATGAATTTGCGGTTCATGCCAACTGGGAAAACAGAAAAGGGCTTCACACAAGAGGTTGGCAGAGGTCAGTACAAACCGTGTCATGGAACTGATTCACATGGACCTGATGGGACCAATTCAGGTTGAAAGCTACAACGGTAAGAAGTATATTCTAGTCTGTGTGGATGATTTCTCTAGATTCTCTTGGGTTGATTTTCTTAAAGATAAGTCTGAAGCACTTGATGCCTTCAAAAAACTCGCGTTAAAACTTGAAAATGAAAAACAAACCAATCTGGTGGCAATCCGGAGTGATCACGGTAAGGAATTTGAGAACCGTGGTTTTGAGTTATTTTACGAATCACGTGGTATATTTCACCAGTTTTCTTCTCCTATCACTCCACAGCAAAATGGGGTTGTTGAACATAAGAACATGACCCTTCAAGAAATGGCGAGAGTTATGTTAGCATCGCAGGGCATGTGTTTAAAATGGTGGGCAGAGGCTGTGAACACGGCATGCCACATAATTAACCGTGTTTATTGCAGGAAGGGGACTGGAGTAACCTCATATGAAATATGGAAAGGTAAGGCACCAAATGTGAAATATTTTCACATCTTTGGGTGCAAGTGCTATATCTATAATGATAGGGAACACCTTGGTAAGTTTGAATCCAAGAGTGATGAGGGTCAGTTCCTTGGGTACTCTGCTAATAGTCGTGATTTTCGTGTGTATAATCTACGTACTGAGGTGGTTATGGCGTCTATAAATGTTGTTTTTGATGATGGTCTTGAATGTGCTGTTGTGCCTGAAGTGATTAACATAGATGTGTCCAGTGGTAAAAAGTTGTCAAGTTCTGAAACTGTGAATGTGCTAAATGATGTTAAGTCTGAAATCCCTGAACATGATAAAACTGAGGAGTCTAATGAATATGCTGTTCCAACATCCTCCGGAAATCTGGATGAATCTCGGCGAGATCCTCCTGCCAAGATTCAGAAAGATCATCCTAAGGATCAAATCATAGGAGGTCTATCTGAACGTAACACTAGAGGAGTTAAACCTGATTTTCGAAAGATGGCTGGTTTGTGTCACCTTGCATGTTATGTGTCCAAGTGGGAACCTAGAAATGCTAAAGAGGCTCTGTGTGATGATTTTTGGGTTCAGGCTATGCATGAAGAACTTGAACAGTTTGTGAGAAATGATGTGTGGGAACTTGTCCCTAGACCTTCTGATTCAAACGCCATTGGAACAAAATGGATCTTTAAAAATAAGACGAATGAATCAGGAGAGATTACTAGGAATAAGGCTCGTCTTGTGGCTCAGGGGTACACCCAAGAGGAGGGTGTTGACTTTGATTAGACATTTGCCCCTGTTGCTCGACTAGAGTCTATTAGGATGTTCTTATCTATTGCGTGTTTGCTTGGTTTTGTGATTTATCAGATGGATGTAAAATCTGCATTTTTGAATGGTTTTTTGAAAGAGGTTGCTTACGTTAAGCAACCTGAAGGATTTGTAGATCCACATCACCCTGACCATGTGTACAGGTTAAACAAGGCGTTGTACGGACTTAAACAGGCTCCTCGTGCCTGGTACGAACGCTTAACTTAATTTTTGGTCAAAATGGGATATACTCGAGGGGGAGTTGATAAAACTCTTTTTGTTAAAAAATCTAATAAAGATATTATCATTGTACAGATTTATGTAGATGATATTATCTTTGGTTCTACCTCGAGAACTTGGGTGAATGATTTTGTTACTCACATGTCTAAAGAATTTGAGATGAGCATGGTAGGAGAAATGTCCTACTTCTTAGGGTTGCAAGTTAAACAATCTAAGGAGGGGTTATTTCTTCATCAGACCAAATATGCCAAGAATCTTGTGAGAAAATTTGGTCTTGAAAATTCTAAGTACCCAGCAACTCCTATGGGGAGCCACTCTAAGCTTTCCAAGGATGATGCTGGAACTTCTGTTGATTCTACGCTTTATAGAAGCATGATCGGTAGTTTGCTTTATTTGACTGCCATAGACCTGATCTGTGTTTTAGTATAGGGATGTGCGCTCGGTACCAAGCCAATCCTAAGGAATCACACTTGAAGGCAGTGAGGCACATCATCAAATATGTGCATGGTACATCAGACTTGGGTATTTGGTACTCACGAGACACGTCTTCTAGTCTTGCAGGTTATAGTGATGCAGATTGGGCTGGGAACGTCGATGATCGACGCAGTACCTCTGGTGGTTGCTTCTACATTGGCAATAATCTCATCTCATGGCTTAGTAAGAAGCAAAACTGCGTAGCACTCTCGACAGCTGAAGCTGAATACATATTTGCTGGCAGTTGCTGTTCTCAACTCATGTGGATGAAGCAGATGGTGATTGAGTTTGGACTAGAGGTAAGAACCGTGAACCTTTTTTGTGACAATACAAGTGCTATTAATATCTCTAAGAATCCGGTTCAACACTCTAGGACTAAACACATAGATATACGCTATCACTTTATTAGAGACTTAGTTGAGAATGATGTGATTGTGCTTGAGCATATTTCTACACAAAACACGTTAGCTGACATCTTCACTAAGGCTCTGGATTCTCAAAGGTTCATTTCTCTAAGGAAATACTTAGGGATCTGTTCATTCTGAATGCTTGTGTGACTTGACATTATATTATATTGTATTGTATATTACTAGTAAATATCTATTGCATTGCGTGTAAGAATATAGGGTATGTTGCATTAGGCATATCGTGCATTTTGCATTCTCTTCACCACTGGATTCTTGATTGAAGTTCTAACTCTTCTGAAAACTTGAGAAGTGTTGATGGTTTAAGACTGACTGCGTGTTCTTATGGTACCGAGGAACATACCTATTTTCTGTATTTTTTTCTTTTGTCACAAAGAGCTGCCTTCTCATAAATGATCTAGAGCGATAGCTAGCACATGGTTCGTTTCCCCAATGTGGGATCGACTGTGAAAAGAGCGTCTGGGACAGAAAATGTTGAGAAAGGGCGTAAGCTAGTGACACGCATTGCATATTACTATGTGATGTTCTTACTTGGAGCGATAAGGTGGCCATCCTCATAAAAAACGTAGTGCTGATATAAAAAATAAAAAAAAAGGAAAAAAAAATAATAATATTTGGAGGATCCTTGCTTAAAATCGTGGTGCAAAGTAGTGGGGTTGACATTCACTATTGCAGTGATTGTTACTAAGTGAAACGCACTATGAATAATAAGGCATGTGTTCTTGTTGTGGTTCGCACTACCTTGTGTATATACATATCTCCGCTTATCGTGTGTTCCTTGGGAAATCTGAATATCAAAGTTGATCTTGGGCTATTTTCATCGATTTTGTCTAAGTTGAGAAGGAAAAGATTTTTTGAATCTGGTGTATTTTGTGTGCGATTTTATTCCCTTATTTTTATTTCTCATAATTTAGGCATACTTGCATATGATTTCCTTTATGAACATGATCTATTTGAGTCTAAAATTTTGTGAAGAATATGTGCTCAAGTATGAAATCTGATTTCTTTCCTAAAAATCGAAATAATGTGAGAAGTTGTTTGTGTGAGAGGTCGTATTGTGTTTGAATTTCGGATTTGGAGGGATCAGTTTATTGCCTTCAACCGCCCATCTTGCAACGTCTCTATCTCTCTCCTCTCCTTGAATCTCGGGAACCGCCTTCTGCAGTTATTCTTGTCAGAATACTTTATATCTTTCACGATTCTCCACCTTTCAATCATACCTTTTTCGTCTGAACTTATCTTCTTCTCTCATTCTTCTTTTCAAACCCTCTGAAACCCTTCTTTTCCCAAAACTCAATCGTCGTTCCTTCTCCCATGGCTGGTAGCAAGGACAAGTCGAAGAAGCGCCTTAAGAAACACAAGGAGAAGTGGCTGAAGTGCCGTCGTCTATCCCTCTCTACAAGTTCTGCTCGTGAACCATCTCCTCCGCCGGCTAAATCCCCATCTCCTGAGTCGCCACCACATGAGAAGTCGGGTTCCATCTTTGCAACCTCGTCTGGTTCTCCGCCCAACTTCGACAATGCCGAGAAAAATCTTGAGATCTCTCCTCTCGCCACCGGCGTACCTGGTCTGTCAGGGTTTGTTGAGGCTCCAGCGGCTCCAATTCAGGGGGAGTCGTCTATTGTTCCAACATCTGCGAGCAAATCTGCTACCAAGACGACGTCAAAGACCACAACCAAAGCAGGCGAAGAAGACAAGGAAGACACAGCTGCAACTCTCGTTGATGTTCATTCTGATCAGCCCACGCCACCATCAAAGGTGCCTGTTCGTCGCTCAACTCGCCGCCGTGGCAATCCATTGATGCACCGCCTGTTCCGCCAGAACCTGAGGACGATGCTTATGATCTTAAGAACACCTTCACTAATCGGTTCTATACTGAGGCGGCTCATGAGCGCTTTGTTTCTTTTGGTTCCTATGGTTTCTGGTCCGAACGTGCTGTGGAAGATGGTAAGTTTGCTGACCTTGGCATTCTTCGTTTGATCGAGTCTGTGGGTTTGTCTAAAACTGTGTCTGATCTTCAACCCTTCTGTGGGCAAGTTGTCAAAGAGTTTTATGCTAATCTCACCCCTGCCGTGTTTGATCCCAATAGTTTTTCACAAGCTTTTTCTTCGCAATCGTGTGCTTGATGTGTCTCCCAGTCTGTTTAATACTCATCTTGGCCTACCTTCTGATCTTGATAACTCCTCCTTTTCTGACGTTGATCTGGATACCATGACCAAAGTTCTTACTTCTGGTCAATTGGATACTTGGCCTGGTTCTAATTTGCCTGTTAGTTGACTTTGTTTGGTTGCCAATCTGTTACATAAGATTGGTGCTGGGAATTGGACTCCAACTTCCAATAAAACCCTTCTCACTGAGTCCCAGAGTAAGGTGATCTATTTCGTTATGATTGGGCAGATTTTCAGTTTTGGGCATATGTTCTTTGATATCCTTCATACCTTTGTTACAAATATCGAATCTCGCAAGACCCTCCCTTTTCCCTGTCTTATTTGGTCTTTCTTGAGTGCCCACAACTTTGTTGTTAATCCTCACTACCAAGATGCTCTTGAGAACCCAGACAAAGTATTCACCGTGAGTGCTTGAACTCTCAATGAAAAGGGGACCTCCAAGGTAACCCGGGAACTGGCTCTATCCTTGGTTCCTAAAAACTGGGGAGAATTTTTGGCTTAACAGCTTGGTGAATGGGACGCGATAGCTAAACGGGTTGCTGCTCAGCAGGACTATCTCAAGCAAGTGCTGCAGGCGGTTAAGGGGACCAATCGAAAGACTGCGGGGACAGGCCCTTCGGCATCCCGTAGTTCGAAAAAGGGGGAGAAGGATAGTGCTGCTGTGAAGGATGATGGAGGATCTGACTCTGAGGGAGATAGCACCAATGATGCCATTGCCAACTATCGTGATGATGAATGAATAGTGTTGTGTTTTGAGTGCTGTAGTGAGGTCTTATTGTAATTAAGAACCTCTTTTTGTATCTGCTTTTGATGCTATGATTGGGTTGCTACTATTTGCTTTTGATGATGGTTTAGTACTCTGTTTTTATGAATGATCATTTTGGTGATCTTGGTCTCTTTAATTGATGCCATTTTTGTTATACTTCCGTGTACTGATTGCAGGTACTGAGGGGGAGAACTGCCCGTAGAATATTTCTGTGTGATCTAACTTATTAATGTGATTAGTCTCTTGGTGCTTGTTGTTTTCATTCCAGGAGACCTTGAGGTCTATTATTTTCGAACTAGATGCCAAAGGGGGAGATTGAAATATATATTTTATTTTGGCATTAGTTCTATGGTTCGAACAAGCACCTGGAACCACAGAAATAGGGAAGATCTTCAATTATTTCATTTCCTTAATTAAGTTACTTTTACATTCCATATATAAGATAATTGCAGATCTTATTATGGTATTCTATTTTGTAGGAAATCGGGCATGATGGAGATAAAGAAAGAGGAGGCGTGTATGCTAAGGAGATCAAGGAGAGAGAGAAGAAGATTCACTTACCAAAACTCTTATGCTATAATCAAGGAAGGAAATCATATTGGAGTCCCATGCTTGTAGAAGACTCCAACCCTAAGGAGATTCTTCTTAAATACCCTTATGCAAGCTCTCATTGCGGCTGCAGAGTTTTGAAGATCTTTAGAGCAATATTTGAGCTTCGTATTTTCTGTTTAAGTTGAGTTGTACACAGTTCAGTTTGAGAGTTCCTACTCACTCAAGGACTGAAGCTGTTTTTTTATTTAGTTCTTTGTGTTTCATTCAAAACTACTTTACAGCTTATACACTTAGGGAGTAAGTGTAGATTATTAAAGTCCACGGGACGTGGCCGGAGAAATAGTTGATAGGGTTTGTGTAGTGTTGGCTAGGCTTGAAGGGAGTTCGAGTCTTTGTAAGTCCAAGCTATGTGTATGAACGATCTATCAATGAAAGAGCTCTGAGGGGAAGTGGGATACTTCCCTGAAGAGTTTTTTAATCTTCGGTTTTTCGACTTCCGCATTATTGATTTCTTATTTCAGTTCATACCACCATTAAGCGCACTCCGTGATAATTATACGTTTCAGCTTCCACCGTCACCGTGCGAACGCCCCCATCGAGGAAGCCGTCGAGGCCACGCATCAGCGGCCGGGACTCACCTCCGATCAATGACCAAGGAGCCTCGTCAAACTGTACGCTGCGAACAGGCCGTCGATGTCGCCCACACACACCGCAATCCGCGAGCACCGAGCCTCATCGTGAACCACCACGGTCAGCCATCACCGCTCACCACATCGAGGACGCCCAAGACCTTCGAATCCGCAACCACAATCGAGAAATCGCCATCATCGCGAACCTGTCACTGTTCGCCGCCGAGCCACCCATTCAATTTCGAGAAATCGCCTCCGCAACCTGTTAAGCGGCCCTCCCTTCAGCCCATCGATTTGTCGTCATTTTGACCGACTGGTCGCCATCTCGGATCGAACGCCCTCAAGAAATCGAATCGCGCTAGCAGTGCCACGAACTTCAACCGCCGTAAGCGAGCCGCCGGACCTACGTGGTTTCGGAATTGAAGAGGCAAATTCCGAAATTCGAGAGTTGAATTTGAGAGCAATTGACTGAGAAATTGGGTTTTGATTTTTGTCTTACAAATCGATTTTAGATTTTAGGTGAGAAGAGAGATGGGGGAGGAATGGAGAAGAAATGGAGAAAGAAGAAAAAGAAACGGGAGAAAGAGGAAAAGAAAGATGAGAAGAAAAAAATAAATAAATAAAAAAAAAGTGAAGATGGATTTCGTGTAGTTGTATTGGGCCCTTAGTGGTCTTGGGCTTGAAAATGAATAAATTGGTTGATAAGAGAGAGGGTGAATGGACCAAGGAAGAAACATTGTGGACTAAATCAAATTGGGTGTCAGAAGGAGCTTCGACCCAACTACCGCATCGTGTCCAGTCCTTGCCCTGTTTTCTCGTCTCCCCATTGGAGTACGGTAATGGGTGACTTCCTTAGGCAAATATTTTGTTATATATATATATGTGTGTGTATGTGTGTGTGTGTGTGTATGTGTCTGTGTATAAATGGCTGCCTTGATGTTGTAAATAATTCATTTTATGCGAGTTTATAAATTATTGTCGTCTATGTGTTCGTCCCTTCAGTTTAAAGTCGAAACTGAAGGACGTGTGTACCTTTCGTGGAAACCCAGGAGTTTTGATTGCTTTAATGTGTCCTTAACATGTTATAAAAAGTCTCATGTCGTTTCGATGCATATTCGTTGAGTTATGATTTTTTTTTAAAAAAAAATGATCGTGCTGCTGAATTTTGTAAAAATCATGATAAATTGAATACTCGGCCAAATTGACTGAAGTTTTATATGTAGTTCTTTTCTGTTCATGATGTTTGTTATGTAAAATTTTCAGCTCTAAACTCCTTCTGTAGTTATGTTAAAAGTTGAATTTGAATTCTGGGCAGAATCTTGTAAAATCATTATAAAATCAAGTTTGTTGAATTTTAATGTGAAATTTTGTGGGGTGTACTTTAATTTTGTAAAGTTTCGTTGAAAATGGCTGAGTACTTTTTGAAAAGATCTGGTAGTTATCAATTCAAGTCAGTTTTCCTGGCAGCAACCAAACACGTCTTGTTTTGAATATTGTTCTGACTTGGTAGACTTCCTATTTACTCATCATTGTGTTTTCACATGCTAAATGAGTTCTAAGTAATGTTATATGGTTTATCGAGTCTAGTTGGTTAAGCTGAGGTTCCAAACTCCATTAGGAGTTTCCACGAATCACTTAATCGATACGGTTTCGGCTAAGTAAATGTCATGGTATGTGCTCTAAGTGTTGGAATAGTTATTGATAGGAATATAATGATTATGTAGGAGTTTGAGGAGTCGAGCCCTCGACCTACGTGTCTGCTTGGTGTGTGATTCTCCACTTCGGTATCCAGGTGGGTTTAATTTGAAAATTGGCTATGTTGTAATTGTTATTACCGTTATTATTATTTCCTTGTGGTATGATCAAAGTATGCATGTGGAACACGTAGCCTTCGATGTGAGCTGTACCGGCCGTCGAACGGTTATCCCCGTAGTTATAGAACGGAACCCGTTAGGGTAATCTCCCCTATACGCCTGTGAGACTAGGGCCGTGCTCGGTCGAGGCATGAGACCAGGGCGGTGCTCAGTCGGAATAATGAGACCAGGGCCGTGCTCGGTCGGTTCCCCGTTATGAGTCAGGGCGGTGCTCGGCCGACGGGGGTAACTCCTACTGGCTGGCACTCGATGTAGGTCCGGGGGGGCATTTGATATATAGTCTGCAGTAGTCTATTGATATAGGTGTGCCCATGAGTTTGATTATTGATTATTGATGGGAGATGGGATAGAATAATGATTCGTATACATGCTGAGACCATACCTTTCAATTATTGATTACTGTTTATTATTGAGGCTAACATTTACTGCATAGTGGTGATCACTACTGTTTCCTCTTGTGCTCATCCCCACCTGCACTTCATGGATGCAGGTTAGTATGGCGGGCACAGTGGAGGGAAGCGAGTGTTGGTCACAAAAATTGTTATTGCTTCCGCTTGAAATTGAATTATCGTTATTACTGTCTTATTGATTACTGGATTATTGATAGGGAATGTATTCCCTAGGATTGTATGAGTATTTGATAATTGGATTGGTTATTGATTATTGTACTGAACTATTGTTGGATTATTGATTAGTGATGAATGAGTATTGAGGATTGGGTATTGATGATTGATAAGTATTGATTATTGATTTTGAAAATGAGTAGCGCCTCAAGTGTTTTGAAATAAATTTTGAAAAATTTATTCTGATTTTTGGCAAATAAAAAGTGGGGCGTTACACCATCCCTGCACGCGTGCCTGCGCGCGCTCGTGAAGTTCGCTGTCTGCCAGCGCGCGCGCCCGCCTGCGCGTGGCT
>CACSLK010027831.1:4179025-4200476 GCA_902706635.1 Striga hermonthica | reverse complement strand
CGGCAGCTTGTGTTCACTTAATGTTTGATCTGTTTATCATATCTTAAAATGCTCAAATGAAAAAGTGACCATCATGAAAGTTGTAGATATCTTTCTTATCGTTCTATTGAGATAAAGTACATATTGATATAAGCTCCGTAGCATGGGTTGTAGTTAATATATTGAGGTGTTATTTGTAGCATGAAATTATTCCTACCAGATTTCATAAACCATATGTTTTGTGTTTAAACTCATCGATGATATTGTTATCTGTCAATATTGTCTTCTGAAAGATTGTAGCTAATCAAGTTAAAGATCTGTTAGTTTTTAAATCAAGTCATTTGGAATTGATTTGAATTTCTTATGAATTTTTGAAGTTGTACATGCATGCTGTTTTTATATATCCGGGCAGGTTTGGTGATTAAGATGTTAGGCTGTTTTTGATGATCCTAATATGGCTATATGAAAATGTAATCATCATAAAACTTGTAGTACATGTTATAAGCTTTCAAAAGAAGTTTAAATCATGCAATTTAGAGTTTTAGTTGATTTTATATAATTTTTCTAAGTTGGGTTTATGTCCAGAATTTTGATGCAGTGGCTGTGTATATACTCAAAATATATGTTCTGAAATGAGGCCTATAACGTGATTATTTGCAAATATAGTCTTCAGAAAAGTTGTAAACATTTGAGTTAGCTATCACGTGGTTTTTGAATCTCATTAAAATCATATCTGTAGCTCCAGTTATCTAGCAATTACTAAAATCTGGTCGGTTACAAGTTCTCAATTTTTGACTGCTACTCAGTTTTGAAATGTTTGATGATTTAATTCCTAGTAAAAGACCTTATTTGCTTTTTGTGTCTCATAAGAATTGTTGATGCATACCTTAGGATTACAGTGCAACTTGAATCATATTCATCGGAATTATGTACTGAAAGTTATGTTGATTTTAAAAACGCTGCCCGGGTTAAATTTTGAAAAACGTATGTGGTACTTTCGAAAATGATATTTCCTTGAATGATCATAATTAAACTAAGTGATTATTATGATTAGTTAGTCGTGGGTTGAATAGTCATTTATAGGACTATTTTAATAAATGTAGGTGCTTGACGAGCCGAGCTCACCGCTTACCCATTATTGTTGTGCTTTGGCTTGTTATCATCCAGGTGGGTTTACTTATAAAATTGTCTATGCCATACGTGTTGTTTAATGTTTTGTTGGTATGATCAATGTATGCATGTGAACCATGTAGCCTACTGATGTGAGCTGTTACGGCCGTCGGTACGGTTGTCCCCGTCGAGTTACGGTACGGTTGCCCTTGCGAGGCAAGTCTCCTTAAGACCTAATGAAAGGCCGTGTCCGTTACAGTGGCACGCACTCCCGCCGTTAGGGTTTAAGCATCCCCTTTCCGCGGCTAATGATAGATGTGCACATGAGTGAGTTATTGTTGTGATTGTTAGGAGATGAGACATGATGATGATTGATTTATATTCATACTGCGACCATACCATCTTAACATGTATTATTTATGTGCATAGTGGTGAGCACGCTTTTCATCTAGTGCTCATCCCCACCTGCTCTTTACCGATGCAGGTTAAGCAGGAGCTGGGTGACGAGAAGAGGCGAGTGGGTCGGTTGTTTTTATTTGTTTATCGCTTCCGTATGAATAAGGTTTTATGAACCATTATGTTGGGACTTGATTATGATATTTTCCAAAAACCTATGGTTTGTTGTTTTGAAAAAATTTGTGGAACCTGGATTGTTGGGTATTATGGTTGATGATATATGCATGTTGAGTATTATGTCTCGTGATGTGTTTCGGTTAATGAAAACCGTTTGTGAAAACCGGGTAATGAATCCCCGTGAACCCAGATAAGACTTGGGTTATGAAAAATGTTGTTTAACACCCATTGAATTTTAAAAAATGATTTTGAAAATTTTACCCTGATATTTAGAAAGTCTGGAAATTTCTTTAAAATCAAAGTGGGGTGTTACACTACTGTTTCCTTTTGTGCTCATCCCCACTTGCTCTTCATGGATGCAGGTTAGTATTACGTGTACGACAAAGAGAAGCGAGTGGTGGTCATAAAAACTGTTATTGCTTCCACTTGAAACTGAATTATTGATATTATTGCTTTAATTGATTATTGAAAGGGAATGTTTTCCCTAAGGATTTTATGATTATTGGAATGATTATCGATTATTGAACTAGATTATTGTTGGAGTAATGATTTTTGTTTGAATTTTGATATTGGTTTTGAAAATGAGTAGCGCCTCAAGTGTTTTAGAAAATAAATTTAAAAAAAAAAATTATCCTGGATTTTGGCAAATAAAAGTGGGGCGCTACAGTTTGGTATCAGAGCCAGTCTGCGTTTCTGTAGACTGGTCTAAGTTATGAAAATTTGATTATGTGTTTGACCATAAGTTATGACCACTCGCTCTCGTCGTGCCGCGCCAGCTCAGGTATGAGTACCTGAATAATTTTGAGATTATTGTGCATTAATTGATTATTGATGTGGTAAATCGGGGCTTAGGATCTATCCACCGTGTCTTAAATTCGAACTCTAGTGTTTAGTGGTGAACTCTAGACTTCCGTATTCATGTTAATGTGCTAAATTTTATTCGGCTTATTCATGTAGAGCTACGAATACCCGCAACAAGTGCAACAGGCAGCCATCCCGGTCTCCTTCCCCGCCACCTCACCATCACCAGGCCCCTCCGGCCATGGACTTGACCAAGCTCATAATCCAGTTCCAGAACATGCATGCGCCAACTTTCACGGGGACTGAGAACCCCACTGCGGTACTGGAATGGATTAAGGAGATGGATAAGATTTTCGATGTGCTTCCTCTCCCGGACAGACAACGTGTTTCTCTCGCTGCTTACCAGATCAAGGAGGACGCTTCCGACTGGTGGATTGACCACTGGGCTCGGAGGCCAGAGGCTGAGCTTAATGCTCTCACCTGGGAGCAGATGAAAGTTATGGTTCGAGGTAAGTTCCTTCCTCAAAGCTTCTGGGATCGGATGGAGCACGAGTTTTACCATCTGCAACAGGGCAGCACCACCGTAGACGAGTACATTCGCACATTCACCCGGATGTGTTTCTTTGCTGGCGACTCTGTGAGCACTGATGCTAAAAAGGCCATCAAGTTTCTTAAGGGGCTGAATCAGAGAATCCGTGAGCTAGTAGGGAGTCACGGAGCAATGTCATATGCTGACACTGTGCTTCGGGCACAAGAAGTTGAGAGTTGCCTTATTCCTATAGCTCTAGTTCCCTCATACTATCATGCTTCCCAGCCTTCTCAGACTGTCGTTCAGTATGCTCAGCCCATTTCATCTGTACCGCCCGGCTCTAGTTCGGGCAAGAGGAAGGCTGAATCCCACCGGGACAACCGAGAGGGAAAACGTGGCGGGAACGACCGACGTGGTGAGCGCCCCGTTGCCCAGGGCCCAAATCAGAAGTGTCCTATCTGCAGCCGTATACATGGAGGATAGTGCTGGTATGCTCAGAAGGTCTGCTACAATTGCCAACGCCTCGGGCACTTCGCTTATGCATGCCCTGAACCCCAGAGGCAACAACCGAACCAGCAGCAGCCCTATCAGCAACAACAACATCTTCCCCCGCCGTCACCGCAACAACAGATCCGGCAGCCTCAGCAGCAACATCAACATCAGCATCAGCAGGCCCAACCGAAGTTTGGCGAAGGAGGTCGAGCACGGGTATAAACAATGGCCCAGTTTGAAGCCGAGCAGAACCAAGGCTGAGCGGTCGACCGAATGTCAGATGTGAGATGATTATTTGTTCCTTCTATTTTTAGGACTTCGCTTCTCTTTACTTTTGATAGACCTTGTTTATTCTTTTCGCTTATCAGACAAGTTCGAATTCCTTTTGAGATTTTTATTGGTTATTGTGAATTTCTCTTTGAGACTTCTATTGGTTATTAAGTTTTCTTATTTGGAAATTTTTCTTGTCTTTTCTTTCCTCGAGTAGGAGAAATGTCGGGGTTAAAGTCTTAATTTTCTGTTGATCATGTTGTGTTCTCGTAAAATTTGGACTTCTATTTCATGATATCCTTAAGTCGATGTGAATGGTTCAAGAGAGCGAATATTGTTGCAACTCTTGAAAATACTTGGGCCTTGAGATAGGCGTAAACCAATCACCCATTTTTGTGAATGAATTAAGCGTCATGCCGGAGGGTCGTACGTGGAAGTCTCTGCCTATCTGATCGAGAAGAGTTTTATCAAAATTCTATAAATGCTATGGATGAGGAGAAGTCTTTAAGGAGGGTAGATGAAGAGGTATGAGGAAATATAGGGGATAACCAGCTAATTGGCTCATGATGAAGTACAAGTACCCTGACAGCGATGTCGGAGTGCTTGGATTTTGTAGTTTGGATCAGGGTCACAAAATACTAGGGAGTTTTCGATCTTCGTGTACGTATCAAAACGGGGAGATGTAACAGCGGATTAGAAATGAACCGTAGCTACTGGATGCGGGTGGTGTAGGTGTACCACGTGTTGGTGCGGCGCACAGGCGTGCCACGCTCGGTGATGCATCTCGAGTGTTAGGAAGTGCCTTGTGTAGTGTGCCGCATGTAGTGTGCCGCATTGCCCCATGTCAGGCAAGCCATTCATGTCACGGCTGCCAAGTCTCTAGCGTGTAAATACGTATCGATTCCGAGAAATTTTCACGTGTATTGCATTGACCTAAGTCTTCTTTGGAGAACTAACAAAGTGAGGCAAATTTGGATGTTTTACCTTTAAGAGTCGTTGTACTCAATTGCATTTGTTATGACCACGCGAAGTGAGGTGCTTTGTGGAAAGAAAAGTGGTTGCGGCCAATTTTATTATGATCCTTGACCAAGTCGATGACTTCGCCTGATGATCGACTACACCACTGGGAAATTCGAGGATGCATGACACGTTATATGTCTCATGATAGAGGAACGTGTGCGTGTCCTCGAGGTATGTGTGTTTTGTGACGAGCTGCGTGTTAGGCAGAACCCTACCTGTATGGAGGTACCGGTGACTTGTTGAGACCAAGGGTCCATCAGGGAAAGACCGAGAAGGGGTATTTGTTAAAGTCCAGTGGAGTTAGTCGATTCAAGGGCGAGACGATTTGGAAGAGAGAGACCGAGAATCGAAGGGAGTACCAAATCTCATGTTTTGATATTCCCTTTGCGAGTTAGTGTTTTCTAGATGTTTGTTTTCGAATTCCGAGGATGAAATTCTTTGTAAGGTGGATAGACTGTAATATCCCGTTTGATTATAGATTATTTGAGATTATTAATTTATTATCTTTATTTATTATTGTTATTATTATTAATTGCCTATTTGACGATTGATGGTAGAATTATTATTATTACTTATATTAATTGTCTTAATTGGCTAATTGTCTATATTGATTGTTATTTTTATTATTATTAATATTCATATTAAATGTCTAATTTGCCTAATTGTTAAAATGTGTTTAAATGAGTATTATTAATAAATATTATTATGTGTATATATTAATATCCTTTTTTTTAATTTTAATTATCAAACGTTCATGTCGAGCCTCGATTATTTATTATTGATGAACCGAGAAGACCCGGTCTTTGTACCGCGCGCCCGCGTCCCGTACCCTAACCTGAACGAGCCCTCTTTCTTGTGTTTGGGTTACTTGATGGCCAAGTTAGGCTTAATTAACCCTAGCTTAAGTTTATAAAGGGAGTGATTTGTTTCCCGCAGCTTTATCTTATTTATTTATCTGCTAATCCCTCCCCATCAGTCTCCATCTCTTTGGCTTGCACTATTTTCCAATCGCCATCATCACATTCGTCTTCATCTACACTGATCGCCAACCACCGGACCTTGCTTCATCCCCTTTGTTCACGTGACCGCAGCTGCTGCTCCTCCGCCTAACCAACAACCACCGGCGAGACCTCCAATCTTTGCTCGTGATTTTCCAGCCGTCGGGTCCTGTTGAGTTCCGTCGGAGTGCCAAACGTAGCCGTCGATTTCCGTTGAGTTCCCTCGGAGTTCCAAACGTAACCGTCGAGTCCCGACGAGCCCCGTCAATCATCACCCTCTCTCTTAAAGCTCCGATCACCGACGCGAACAAGTGCTCTGGATCACCCTCGAGCGTCGTTTCACCACTGCAACTTCCAGCCTGTCCACGTTTGATCTTCGAGAAGCAGTCGCTCACCACCAGCGTCGAGGCCCTTTTGATCCGAATTTCATAAAAACTCGTAGATTCATTTGGTGTTCGGTGAGCCTCATTTTTCCTTCTTAAATTCGTTAGAAATTATATTTTGAAGTGTGTGTCTAGGCTTAAGGTTCACTGATGTTAGATTTCATCCCTTTGAAAGTTACGTGAAGAATAAGGATGATGTTGGATTCTCAAAAGCTTTGGGCAAGTATTCTCGGTTTTTATTGTGTTGAATTGGGTTTTGAAAATAGGTTGGATACTCATTCATTTGGCTGCCGAGTTGAAGTCCCGATTAATACATTTTATATCCTCGTATGTACTTTTAGCAAGTTGGTAGAAAATTGGTTTTATTTCTCATATTTCTGGCCTTAAAAATTTGAAAGTTTGAGCAGCCTTTATTCAAATTTCTACGGCCATGTTATATAGCCTCTGTTTTTGGTGAAAATCTTGGTGGTAATCTAGCCTAGGAGATTGTTGGGGAATGCTTTGGTTTACCTTGCAATAATAATTAAAATAAAATTGGAGTTTGTAAAGTTTTCAACATGTTTAGAATTGGTTGGTGATTTGTTCAAAATAATGCCTTTTTGCTGTGATATGCGTGCCTTTTTTGTGAGTTTTGTGTACCTAGTTTAATCAAATTTTAGGTGTTGAGTTTAACCTCTGTAGTGAGGGTTCAACCATGAAATATGTTAGAATTAGTTTGTAGAACTTTCAATAATCGATTTCAATTGCCTTAGTCTTTTTCTAAAAGATCGGTATTATTTTGAAGTTCGTAAGCTCGAGCCATTTTTTTATTCCGAGCTATTTTAAAAGTTTTTCACGAAACCTATTTTTTTAAAAAAATATATATTGTGGAGCATTTATTTTTAAGTTAGATCATACTTCAACC
Organism: Striga hermonthica; assembly: GCA_902706635.1. Lineage (NCBI taxonomy): Eukaryota > Viridiplantae > Streptophyta > Magnoliopsida > Lamiales > Orobanchaceae > Striga > Striga hermonthica. The sequence goes on along the minus strand of CACSLK010027831.1, from coordinate 4,193,417 downwards.
GGTAAATTTAGTTTACCGAGTCAGAGTAAGAAATTGATCCGAGTATCTCCTAACTTTATGTAGATTTCATGGAGTCGAGCCCTTGAGTTTCCACATAAGCGACGACTTATCTTATCTGAACCAGTTTATCCAGGTGGATTTTAATTTGAAAAATACTATGCCTTAAATGTTACTTCTGTTTATTTGTGGTATGATCAAAGTATGCATGTGGATTATGTAGCCTTTGGTGTGAGCTGTACCGGCCACCGAACGGTTATCCCCGACTACGAGGTTGTGTCTTTTATAGGCAGTCTCCTCATATAGTTGTAAGGCCACATTGAGGGGCATTCAGTATGGTATCGTTGTAAGGCCACATTGAGGGGCATTCGATATGGTATCGTCGTAAGGCCACATTGAGGGACATTCGGTACGATGTCGTTGTAAGGCCACATTGAGGGGCATTCGACATTTACTCTTACTAGTATGGGATTCGATGTAAGGCCACATTGAGGGATATTCGTTTTAAGGCCATTTAGTAGTCTATGATTAGGTGTGCACACGAGTAAGAACTCTGAGATAGGAGATGTGATAGTTGATTGATTTGTATACATGCTGCGACCATCCCTTACATATTATTGATTACTGTTTTATTATCGTGGATAACATTTATCGCATAGTGGTGAGCACTACTGTTTCCTTTTGTGCTCATCCCCACCTGCTCTTCATGGATGCAGGTTAGTATTGCGGGTACGATAGAGAGAAGCGAGTGGTGGTCATAAAAACTGTTATTGCTTCTACTTGAAACTGAATTATTGATATTATTGCTTTAATTGATTAATGATAGGGAATGTTTCCCCTAAGGATTTTATGATTATGGGAGTGGTTATCGATTATTGAACTAGATTATTGTTGGAGTATTGATTATTGTTTGAATTTTGATATTGGTTTTGAAAAAGAGTAGCGCCTCAAGTGTTATAGTAAATAAATTTGAAAAAAAAAATTATCCTTGAATTTGGCAAATAAAAGTGGGGCGTTACATTCGTAGATTCCCAAAGACGGGTAATCTTTTCGAACCATTCTGTTTTACTATTCGTACTACCATGTTGCTGGAATTATTTGCTCGTTGAATCATTTCATTTGGGTTTTGATTTCGGCTTAATTGTTGATTCGTATGATTGTTATATATATTTCGTATGCTTTGTGGATGTTCAGGAATTAATGGAACTCTCAATTTCGTAAAAGGAAATTTTGGTACGTTGCTGTGACTATATTGTGTTATTTCGGAGTCCCATTTTGTCGTTTCGGAGTCTCGTTGTAATTTATTTCGGGGTCGTCTTGTTCGTTTGTTTTCGAACCACTAGGTGTCGTTTTCTATTCCAAGAAAACCCCGTTTTCGTAGGATTTTCGAACTCTGGAAAAGTTGTTTTATTTTGGAAAAAATTCTGTGAAATTCGCTGTTGATATCTGAAGCATGAAGTTATGTTCAATCTGCTGTAGGCCTTTCATATTCGCAGCTTTTATTTCAGTTCAATAGCAGGTTGTGTTAAAAAAATTTGAATTTAATGTTTCCAAACTAAGTTGCATTCAACTCATGTAGCGCAGCGGTTCTGCATGCTATTCTCTACGCGAGGTTGCGTGTTCGAACCTCGTAACCCTGTATGTAGAAGGCATTTTTTTTTTTTTAAAACAGCCAGCCCTGGGGCGCGCGGGCCATAAGGCCCGAAACAAGCCCGCGCGGCCCGCCTTCCAGTCAGTTTCAGAAGCCTGCGAGGCCCTGCTCCAGCCCATGCCAATTGCCCTTAGCAGGCCATGTCTTGGGCCCTTTCAACCCAGGCGCGGCCCAATTGGCCAAAAACCTAACAGCTCGACCCAATTGACTTTATAAGAAAAATTTTGTGTTTTGAAGCCCGTTTTAATACCGATTTCAATTCTAAAAATTATTTTCAAATGAGAAAAATTTGAAAAAATTATTTTTTAAAGTCTCGAGACTCCAAATTAATTTTCCGAGTCCTATTTTGCAAAAATGAGAGAGTTCCCAGTCCACGAAAAATTCGATTAAAATCCTTAAGTCTTAATTTTTATCAAGTATGGGTTTTATGCTAAATCCGAGTAGTGAGATAAATTATTGATAAAATATCTCGCTTAAATGTAGGTGTTTGAGGAGTCGAGCCTCATCTACGTACTTGCTTTTGTGTGCCATTTTCTACCCAAATTTCCAGGTGGGTTGTAATTGTAAAATTTTCTATGCCTTAATTAATTGTTTTTGCTGTTGTATGATCAAAGTATGCATGTGAACCATGTAGCTTTCGATGTGAGATATATTGGTCGTCGAACGGTTATCCCCGTAGCTATAGAACGTACCTTCGGGTAGTCTCCTTTATTATTGTTGGCAGTCAGGGCGTGAGCCTTGGCTGGTGATCCTCGTATGTAAGGCCAAGGCGTGAGTTTTGGCATTCGGGGTGGATAATTGCTCCTGCTGGCCGGGCACTCATTGTAAGGCCTTCAAGGAATGATTTCGGTATATAGCTCGGCAGTAGTCTATTGTTATAGGTGTGCACATGAGACCATTATTGATTATTGATAGAAGATGGGACGGTTATTGATTCATATACATGTTGCGACCATACTTAAATTGTTTTCATGATTATTGAGATTAATTATTGCATAGCGGTGAGCACCTCGACTTTCTTATTGTGCTCATCCCCACCTGCTCTTCATGGATGCAGGTTAATTTATGCAGCACGGCGGAAGGGATGCGAGTGGTGGTCTTTAAAATTGAATAAATGCTTCCGCCTTGAAAAATTGAACTTAGATATTATTGCATTATTGATTATTGTTTTTCACTAGTACTGGATTATTGGATTATTGATGGGATTGTTTCCCTAGGATTATTATTGGATTTGCATTATTGAAATTTCAATATGGATTATGAGTATTGATTATTGTTGAATATTGAGAATGTGTTTAGTATTGATTAATGTTTTAAAAATGAGTAGCGCCTCAAATATTATTTTTGAAATAAATTTGAAAAATTTTATTCTGAATTTCGGGAAATAAAAGTGGGGCGTTACAGCTCCTTTCGAAGCACTTTACGGGCGTAAATGTCACTCGCCCTTTTATTGGGACGATGTTGGTGTACGTCAGGTACTCGTCCGAAGATGATCGAGGATACAGTTGAGCAAGTTGAGCTAATCAGACAGAGACTTAAGACAGCACAGAGTCAACAGAAGTCATCGGCCGACAAACGTAGACGAGATATCCAGTTCGAAGTCCGAGAACGAGCCTTTCTAAGAGTTCGACCATTCCGCGGGATCATTCGATTTGGGAAGAGAGGGAAGTTACATCCCCGGTTCATCGGCCCGTTTGAAGTTCTCGAGTGAGTGGGCAAAGTAGCCTATCGTTTAGCTTTGCCTCCCGAGTTTTCCAGTTTTCATAATGTTTTTCATGTATCCATGCTTCGGAAGTACGTGTGCTATCCAGATCATATTCTCCAGCATACTGATATCCAGCTTCAGCTAGATTTATCGTACGAGGAACGTCCGGTAGCAGTTTTGGACCGACAGGTTCTACGGCTCCATAGACGAGATATTCCCCTAGTACGTATCAGATGGAATCGCCACGGAGAATCCGATCTACCTGGGAGCGCGAAGCAGACATTAGAGCTCGTTTTCCCGACTTTGAGTTTTGATGTATATACTTTTCTTTGTTTTCTGTATATATGTCTAGTCTTATATTTCCGAGGACAAAAGTATTTTAAGGAGGGAAGATTGTAATAACCCAATTTGTTATTAATAAAAGTGATGTATTTCCTTTTGTTAATAATACCTATTTCAGCTTCCAGTCAATAAGTTCGACTTTAAGTCAAAAGATTATTCGATTTAATTATTAACCAATTTAGTTACGATAATTAATTTTCGAACTGATTATTTTATAAACGGATGTTACTAGTCGGGATTTATTGTTGAAATCAAGAATGCTCGAATTAAATTTCGAGATTAAGATCATGTCATGCATCGAATTTTCTAAGTCAAGTGCTAAGCCCTAAGTTATGTTCAAGCACGCACGCAAGTGTCGTGCATGTTCGCGCCGTGCCTAGTTGATGCGTAAGTGGGTTTCGACCCCCGAAGAAGAGAAGGTACGAAGGCCAATACTATCGGACAAGGCCGAGTAAAAGGCCGAAACAAGGCTTGCATGGCCTAGGAGACGTGCACGAGCCAGTATGCGAGGGTGCCGACGTGCACAATGGCATAGGAGGTCAAGCATGCAAGGGTCTACCATGATAAGGAGGTCGAGCAAGAAGTTCGAGAGATCAAGGCTAGAAGGGTCGAGCACATGGAGGTGCGCAAGGGCACGTGAGAAGGTAGCCCATAGGCGTTCAACATTAGGGTGCTTGAGGAAGGACTACGCGCAGTGGACCAGGGCCGAGTGTACGATAGCGGGCTCGGGCGATGCGGTTGACTGGTGCGAGGCGTGAGCGAGGGAGCGACGTGCACGACGCTTAGAGGCTAAGTCCTCAGGCGTTTACATTGCGGAGGAGACGAACGGTGCGCGAGGGGTGGATGTTGGATGGACAGCGCGCACATGGGACAGCCACGAGAGGACGAATGAACGAGTGACGACGGGCGCGGCACAGCGCGCGATCGAGTAGGAGCACGGGGTGCAGGGCGAGCGCGGGGGCGATGCCGAGCGAACGGGCATATGCGACACCGGCGCAGGTGGCGAGGATGTGTGCGAGATGCTCACGCGGGCGAAGGGTGCGATCACGTGCGCACACGCAGGGAGAGGCAAGACCATGGAGTAAGCCCAGTCCTCAAAGGAATAGGCAAGGTGCAAATACTAGACCCCGCAGGACTAGGAAAAGCAGCTGAGTGTCGGAACGCATGTGAAAGATCGGTGACGGGAGTAATCCTCGGAAGATCAGGCAACGTAGCCGGGAGAATATTCCTAGTAGGAATAGGCATAGTGGATGCAGGCCCGAAGCATGATCCTTCAAGGAATAGGAATGGCGCACGCATGGCGCAAGACTTTAATCCTCGAGGCAAGAGGATAGGGGGGCGTAGGAGGCGCGACCCTAAACCTCGAGGACTAAGGCAAAGGCACGCATGCAGTGGAGAAGTCCTAGGCGGCGAGAGGTTGAGGCGGCTAGGAGTTTGGAGTGGAGTGCAAGACAAGACTACTTGGAGTGCAAGCCAAGGCATTAGATCCCCTAGCTATTTGGTTTCCTTATTGCTTTATAATTTCTAGTTTGTTTAGGATTCTAAATAGTTTATTGCTTTATTAGTTCCCTAGGTAGATTAGGACTAGATATATTTTGTGCCTATATAAAGGCCCTTACCCCATGTTATTTTTCATCATTTAGTTTATCAATAAAAATCTGAACTTTTGTTCAAACACTTTGTCTTATATTTCTTTTAGATTTCTATTGCAATTTTATTCGTTTCAATAGGCGCGACTGTAGCTATAGAAACACCTATCGGTGATTCAAGGTGCGGATTCGTGGCTTATTGGCAATGGAAACACTCGATCTTCATCATTGGTGCTTTCACTAAGAGGTGTTAGATCGTGTGTTTTTTTCCTACCTTATTCCCTTTCTTTTGCTTTTCCTATTTTTCGTCCCCCCTTATCAAAAAAAAAAAAGAAAAAAAAACTCTTCAACACGAGTCCTAGAAGCAAAGAGCGAAAGCAAGAGAAGAAAGCCATGGCCAACAAGGAGATGAAGGATAAGCTCGACAATCTAGACGTGCAAGTCCGAAGTATGAGCGAGGCTATGGATACCCTAGGCGAGGGTCTCGATACTACAAAGGCGTCCGTTCATGAATTGATGGAGATCATGAACCGAAGGTTCGATGAGATGGCTCGAAATTTCCAACAACACGAGTGCCAACCACCACGACAACAAGAGCGCGAGTGGCCCGAGCAGGAGCGAAACCTGGAGCACGAGTGGGATGTGGACCACGAGCGACGGTGCGAGGAGTACGAGCGGGAGGACGACTTTGACCGGCGGTCCCAGGCGTCCAGCTATCGCGATCGCCCAAAGCCCGAGAAGCCGAGGATCACGCTGTCCACCTTCACCGGCAACGACCCCGACGCATGGCTCAATCGGGCTATGCAATACTTCGAGCTCCATAAAACCGAGGGGAACGAGCGGGTGCGATATGCGGCCTACTACTTAGATGGAGAGGCCAACGTGTGGTGGCAGTGGCTTACAAGCGTCTACCGTGGCCGAAAACAAGTCATCAGGTGGGACGATTTCGAGCGCGAGTTACTCAAGTGTTTTGGAACATCTGACTACCACAACTACGACGAGGCTCTCTCGCGAATAAGGCAGACAGGTAGCTTACGTGATTATTTAAAAGAATTTGAGCGTTTAGCTTGTCGAGTAAGAGGCTGGCCCGAGACCGCATTAGTAGGGGCTTTCATAGGCGGCCTAAAGTTTGATCTAGCTGCTGAGGTGCGCTTAGAGCATCCCGAGACAATGCATGCCGCCATGGAGGTTGCTCGACACCGAGAAGATCATCTTGTGGCAACTCGAAGGGGACGGGCGGACGCACGCTACCCCGAGATGCAACACGCACAACCGGTTGCAAGCAATATGGTTCCGAGCGGCCGACTGCCTGATAGCTCTCGACAGACCAATAGCGCGCGCCCACTGGGACCAAAAGTCAAGCACTTGTCGCTCGAGGAGATAAGGCGCCGGCGTGAGAAGGGGCTTTGCTACAAGTGTGAAGAAAAGTTTACACCGGGCCACCGATGCAAGCAAGCCTTTGTGATAGAAGTCGTCGACTTCGACGAAGAAGAACCCGTGATCGATGAGCACGAAGAGCAAGAGATCGAGGTCGCGATGCTCGAGGAAGATGCCGAGATCTCAATGCATGCGATGGCTAGTACTCGACCGAGGACGATGCGGCTATCGGCGTTGGTCAAGGACCATCGTGTAGTCGTGCTCGTGGACAATGGTTCGTCATGTTAGAGGTATGCTATAAAAGCGATGTTTTGCAGTTTCTATGAATTCCATTTTGATCTGGCCATCATGTTTCGGTCAAAGTACATATGTTTGCAGTTTATTTATTTATGCAATACATACTCCGTGTCTTATATTGAGGTAGTGTGGTTCGAAGAGTTTCGAACAGAAAGATCATCTATCAGTTCCTTATAGGACTAAACTATTTGTTCACAGTCTAGACTGGCAGTGAGACCCCACTTGGAAAAAGACTGTAGTGTATTCTTGATTCAGTTGGTCTTTGACTGAAGGATTACACTGGCACTTATGTTAAGTGTTGAACAGGACCACGGAAGGATAAGGATATGAGACTCACTGGCCGTTGTCGTAACCTAGACCTTCAGTGATTGATGCGTTCTCTTAAGCTGTAAGATAATATAAAATAGGCATATATTCTTATTTCTTATTTATTTGATTTACCAAGTGATTCCTATTTTAATAGGATGACATACGAGGTATTTTGGTAAGTAAGAATAATTATATGATGTGCTATTATAAATTATTTACGGTCACTATGTTCCAGTGCGCTGGATTGATGACGTCCCCTAAATGAGCTCAGGAAGGAACATTATGTTAAACCCTGCAGGTAGACGATTGTCTGACATAATGGTTAAAGTCTGAGTGGTACTAATTTTGGAAATGAATAAGAAGTTGATTAATTATTTTGTCAGTAATTTAATTAATCAACGGACGTTATATCTTAAACATAAGGAGGTAAATCGATCAATCGGATTAATATTATTTAATCATGGAGGCTCGATTTTATTGGTAAAATAGTGGCTAAATGGGGAGAGCAATAATATTACTCTAGTGGGATGTTTTATTATTTAATTCCATTAAATAGGAATTAATTTTATTCCATATTAATTTATTAATTAGGAGAATAAAATTCCTACTAGAATCTTCTCTTGGGATTAGGAGACTTGAGAGTCTTCTAGAAGAGGGAGATTAGTAAGAAATCTATTTCCTACATTATATTATTAATTGGTGTAAAATTAGGTTTCCTAAATTAGGAATTAATTCTATTCCATGGTTATTAATTTAATTCGGAAAGATATTCCTACAAGGATCTTCTCTAGTGTTAGGAGACTTAGGAGTCTTCTAGAAGGAGGAGATTAGTAGGAGATTTTCTTCCGACATTAAATTAGTATTGGAGTAGAATTAGGATTCCTAGGCCTAATGGAATAAGCCCATATTTAGCATCTCCTTAAGGTCCCTAATGGAGCCTATAAATACACCATGTCCCAATCTCTCCTACAAGTTGATGTTGGCCGATTTTCTCATCTACATACACGTGAGAAATATCATCGTTCAAGAGTTAGGGAGATTCGATTAAACGCTCCACCAAGTTTAATCGAAGTAGGTGTTTAGGTAATCCGTTATAAGGCTTTTGGGTACAATTATTCGAACCTTTATACATATATATTTTTGGTCACTTTCCCCAGCCGACCGCCACCGTCTGCCGCCATCAACCACCACCGGAAATCACCGCCGCCTCCGAAAGGCAGGCAGGCCCAGCCGATCTCTACTGCGAGCAACCGCCCGCGACCGCGCCTAGCCAGGCCCAGCCCCTGCTCCCAGCAGCGACGCCCAGGACCGTCGCACAAAGGCCCGACGCCCATTTGTGCAGCACTGCGCTCACCGATCGTCCCCTGCACGCAGTCGCGCACTGCCCGTTAGTCCCTGCTGCTCGTTGTCCCCGATCGCAAGGTTTCAGCGCTCGTCCAGCATGCGCGCATCATTCCTTGTGCGTCCAGGAGTCGCGCGCATCACGCCCGCGTGTGTCCACCGCGTCCCAGCGCCAGTCCGCGTAGAAGAAGCAGTCCGCGTAGGAGAAAGAGTCCCGCCCGCACGCGTGCACTCACCCAGCAGCTGCCAGCGTCTGCCCACGCATCCCAGAAGTCCCGCGCGTTCGCCCAGCGCCCAACGCACATTCGCTGCAACCCGCACACCCGCACGCTGTCCGCGCCCAACGCGCACGATCGCTCGCTGCAACCCGACGCCGAGACCTGCGTGTCGTTCAACCGTGACTCTTTTGACGTGTCGATTAGAATCGACTAAAGGCCAAACCTATCCTCCCATTAGGTTGTGGTGTTCAGACGAACTTCATCAACGGTACTCTACATCGTCTCAGTGTCGGCAAAAATTTTAAAAGGTAAACGTCCATATCCTAACTATAGATTGCGTTGCGTTAGGATTTATTTCGATAAAGTTCAATATTGTGCATGTTGTTTGACGTTCCTAACAGAACCCAACAACTGGTATCAGAGCCCAGGCTTAATGCAAACTCGTGCACAGTTTGAATTTTGGACTTTGCCTGTCTACATGAATTACGTGCGTACAGACGCAGCGGCATAGTAGATTAGAAATTTCAATAAGTTTTTGCAGGTGTTTCGAATCCGACTATTGTGGCCCGTATGTATGGATTGTAAGTTGAATGTATGTTGTTTTTAAAGCCTTGGACATGTCAAGGAATTTTGGGGTTGGTGAATGCTTGTAATAAATTATTCACGCGGTGGGACACCGCATAGTTTATTTCTTTCATAGAAACTCATGTATGGCTCCTGTGTGGGTCATAGGATGAATTATGTAATTGTTGTTTATATTATTCGTTATTGATCCGGCGGGCGTGGACCAACCTTGATGGGGCAAGGCGATAAACACGTACACGGATGCTATGGTAATGATCCAATGGCGACTTTCCTGGAGACAACCAATTCAGTGGGAGTCACTGCGAAAGGGGAGTTGCAATACCTGAAACGGAGGACACACTCAACAAGGACAGGACTATGTTTTCTCCGTAACATTGGAGATTGATTAATGGCCATGATAGTTGGATTAGAGTTCTTAGTTTATTATTGCTCATTAATCATGCATGTTTTACGTAATTGCTTTTGTGCAAATACAAACATGTTTTAGAAAATCCCATAAAATAAAACATTATATTAAGTGTGTAATGGGTTGAAATAAATTACATCCAAGGCCTCCATTATAGGTTTGTCAGTGAAGTGATTTAATTCGAGCCCAAAGGACGTTTTATTTCACAGTTCACAAGGACGAATCTCCTTCGGGATGGTTATAGTGAGCTATTTCAAAAGCGTACGGGTTACCCAAAGGTGGACGTATAATTTTGGTAGTAAACATAGTACCAATTAATGGGTTACGCTTAAAGTGCAAATAATTACGATAGTCCCAAAGGAGAAGGTCGTTTTTATTCTCTTATAAAGTTATTTGCGCTGGCCAAAAGATGAAACCGACTATTAGTTCAGTATTGCTCGGCAGTATGTTAAGCTAATGGGATTTATCCCTCCTCTTGCGAATGTGAACCGTAAACGTCCACACTCAGTGGCCTGTGGGGATTCGGTGTTTTGAGGTGTTGGTGAATTTATTTGAATATTGTTAAATGGGATCAATATTTGATGTATAAATTCAAAACTACTTGACTGAGTAAAGACTATGTTTGCATGATCCCAGGAATTCAAAATGTCTTTCAATCAGTTGTCCGTAATTCTCAATGAAAACAAACTTGTTGGTCCCAATTATATTGACTGGAAAAGGAACTTGGATATAGTGTTAACTGCTGAAGGGTACAAATTTGCTACTGTTGAGGCTTGTCCGGCTGTGCCTGCTGACAATGCACCAGACCAAGAGAAAGAGGAGTATGCTCGGTGGAAAAAGGCTGAGAGATGGCGAAGTGTTAAATCTTGGCTTCTTTGTCAAATGTACTTCAACATCAACATCAGTCTATGAACACTGCAACAGACATGCTCCTCAATCTCAAGGAGTTATTTGGTCATCAGTCACGGGCTGCCCAACAAGAGGCCATGAGGGTTCTGATGAACATGACCATGCGCGAGGGCACTCCCGTAAGGGAACATATTCTTGCTATGATGGCCCAGCTAAATGAGCTGGAGGGTCTTGGGGCTTTTATTGATGGGGAAACCCAGGTCGATATAGTGCTCCAGTTTTTGCCGAAGAGCTTCGAACAATTTCAGTTGAATTACAACATGAATAAGATGTTGATGACTCTTCAAGAACTTGTTGCTAAACTTCAGTCGGCAGAGGGCCTGTTTCGTCAGAAGACCCAAGCTATGGTAGCCCGGCGGGGAGAAGCTTCCGCTTCTAAGGCTCCTAAGGGCAAGAAGAGGAAGAAGTCTACAGGAAAGGGCAAGGCGGTCATGAGTGACGCGCAACCTCGACAAAAAGCGATGAAGCCGAAAGGCAAGTGCTACAATTATCAACAGAAAGGACACTGGAAGGCAAACTGCCCTCTTCTCAAGAAACCCGACAAAGGTACTCCTTTTGCTTTAGTCGTTGAAACATGTTTAGCGGTGTTATCTACCAGTACCTGGTGTGTAGATACAAGGGGCCACTGATCATGTCTACAATTCATTGCAGGGGTTCCAGGAAACCAAGCGACTTAGGGAAGGAGAAGTTACCATGTACTTGGGCGATGCTAGTAGAGCGTCAGCAGTTGCAGTAGGAGACGTCTATTTAGATTTTAGCTTAGATAGGTTTCTGGTTTTGAAAGATTGTCTTTATGTTCCCAGTTTTAGAAAGAATTTGATTTCAGTTTCTAAGTTGTTTATGAACAGTTTTTCCGCTATGTTTGATAATAAAGTTGTTATTCGTTTTGGCAGAAAGTTCATATGTTCTGGTTCATTAGTTGACAATCTATACATTCTAGAATCTAAGTCATCTCCACTGCAACAGAAACAATTACTTAATTCATCATCTAATCTGAATAAGAGAAAGGAACCTTCTAAAATGAACGGAACATATCTTTGGCATCTAAGACTTGGTCATATTAACCTTAGGAGGATTCAAAGGTTGGTAGCAGACGGGCCCTTGGGGTCGTTAGAAGTCGAGGCTTTTCCAACTTGTGAGTCTTGCCTGGAAGGTAAAATGACTAAGAGGGTTTTTAGTTCATAGGGGCATAGAGCCGAAGATGTGTTAGGGCTAGTTCATTCCGATCTATGTGGTCCTATGAGTATTCAAGCGAGAGGTGGTTTCGAGTACTTCGTTACGTTTATCGATGATTACTCGAGATATGGGTACATTTTCCTTCTGCACGCAAGTCTGAATGCTTTGAAAAGTTCTTGGAGTATAAGGCAGTTGTGGAGAAGCAGTTAGGAAAAAGTATCAAGTCATTACGATCCGATCGTGGTGGCGAATATCTCTCGAGTGAATTTAGGAGCTACTTGACGGATAATGGGATTACGTCCCAACTGACTGCGCCTGGCACGCCTCAGCAGAATGGCGTAGCAGAACGGAGGAATAGGACTCTTTTGGAAATGGTTAGGGCAATGATGAGTTATAGTACATTACCAGATTCGTTTTGGGGATATGCTCTAGAAACAGCGGTATACATTCTGAATAGAGTACCTTCTAAATCAGTACCGTCTACACCATTAGAGTTGTGGTCTGGGCATAAGCCTAGTCTAAGACATCTAAGGATTTGGGGTAGTCCAGCACATGTGCTGAGAACCGATACTGATAAGTTGGAACTGAGATCAGAAGTAAGGCTGTTTGTGGGATATTCTAAGGAAACGAAAGGTGGTCTATTTTATAGTCCCGAGGACTAGAAAGTAATCGTTAGCACGAATGCTAGGTTCTTGGAAGAAGACTATGTCTTAGATCATAAGCCCAGTAGTAGACATGTTCTTGAGGATTTAAAGGGAGTGAGTACTTCAATACCGAGTGCGCTAGATGTTACACCACAAAGTACTGCAACACGTATCGCTGTTGATGCACCTGAGCAGGTAGTACCTCATCATAGTGGGAGGGTTGTCCGACAGCCCGAACGGTTCATGGGTCTGGGAGAGTCTTCTGAGGCCGTCCCAGACGTTCTTAAATCTGACCCATGGACATACAATGAGGCACTCCAAGATCGGGACGCAGAGTCTTGGTAAAAGGCGATGAAATCTGAAATAGAGTCAACGGACACTAATCAGGTCTGGGATCTTGTAGAACCACCCAGTGGCGTTCGCGCCATTGGATGCAAGTGGGTCTATAAGAGAAAGAGAGGAGCAGATGGGAAGGTTGAGACCTTCAAAGCTAGGCTTGTTGCGAAAGGATACACTCAGAAAGAAGAGATAAATTATGAGGAAACCTTTTCACCGGTAGCCATGCTCAAATCCATCAGGATTCTCTTGGCTGTGGCCGCTCATATGGATTATGAGATTTGGCAAATGGATGTTAAGACCGCTTTCCTTAACGGGAATTTGGACGAGGACATCTATATGCAGCAACCAGAAGGATTCATTGCAAAGGGCCAAGAGCATCTGGTCTGCAAGCTGAAGAGGTCCATTTATGGGCTGAAGCAGGCTTCGAGGTCTTGGAACATCCGTGTTGATGAGGTTGTCCAATCGTATGGATTTACTCAATGTTCGGATGAGCACTGTGTGTACAAGAAAAGTGATGGAAACATGGTGTTGTTTCTAGTACTGTACGTGGATGATATTCTTCTCATTGGAAACAGTGTGAAGATGTCATCAGACGTAAAGGTATGGTTATCCAATCAGTTTGATATGAAGAATTTGGGTGAAGTAGGACATGTTCTCGGAATCAAGGTCATTCGCGACCGAGAGAAGAGAAAGTTGTGTCTATCCCAATCCACATACATAGATACTGTCCTAAAGCGTTTCAACATGCAAGATTCCAAGAAAAGGGATTTACCCTTTCGGCACGAAGTACCTCTATCTAAGAGGATGTCCTGGAAGACGCCTCAAGAGATAGAGGACATGAAGGCAGTTCCTTATGCATCGGCAGTAGGAAGTCTCATGTATGCTATGTTGTGCACGCGACCTGATATTTGTTATGCCGTGGGCATGGTAGCAAGATATCAGAGTAATCCAGGACCGGAACATTGGTCTGCGGTAATGCATATACTCAAGTACCTACGTAGGACTAAGGAGTACATGTTGATTTACCAGGCAGATGAATTGCTTTCGTTGGATTACACCGATTATGACTTCCAGGCAGACCGTGACGAAAGCAAGTCGACCTCAGGGTTTGTGTTTACTTTAGGAGAAGGAGCCATAGTATGGAGGAGTGTCAAGCAGAAATGCGTGGCGGACTCAACCATGGAGGCTGAGTATGTAGCAGCCTCAGAGGCAGCAAAAGAAGCTGTCTGGCTCAGGAATTTTCTCCTCGACCTTGATGTGGTACCGAGTTTGCCCGCTGCAATTACAGTGTTCTGTGATAACAACGGAGCAGTAGCAAATTCGAAGGAGCCACAGACTCATAAAACGAGTAAACACATAGAGCGCAAGTACCACCTGATACGAGAAATTGTTGGAGGAGGAGAAGTCGTTGTTGCCAAGATACAATCAGAGGACAACCTAGTAGATCCTTTTACAAAGAGCCTACCGGCGAAAGTCTTTACGAGACACGTAGAAGGAATGGGAGTCA
>CACSLK010027831.1:4111550-4123653 GCA_902706635.1 Striga hermonthica | reverse complement strand
GTGCACCTGCTGCACTGCGCGTCCCAGCCGTCCCCGTGGCCTGATCGCCTATCACGCACCCGCGTACGCCTGCTGCCGTCCGCGTGCTGCCAATCTTCGTGGCCGATCCTTCCTATGCGCACCATCGTGAGTTGCTTGCGTCGACGTTACTCACCCGTGCACCAATTCGACCCTTCGACCCCTCGCGCGCATCATGGCACGATGCGCGTTCTTCACTCGTGTTTCCACCCTTGTCGCCGACTGACTCCAAGTGCTCGCCCGATCCCTCAACCTCTCCCGACGGCCATGGATCCCATCCATCCAACCCAATACAATCACCAGCTCTCCAAATACAACCATCCTCCATTCTACTCTTACCTTGCCTTCGAGCCTCCATCTTGCGAACTCGCCTTTTCCTCGAACAAACACTTCTCTTCTTTAGCCTTTGCCTTGCCTTTCCTTCGAGTTCTTTTGGTCTTGCGTCTCCTAGGCTTAAGTTTAGCTCGTGGACCACATCCTTTCGGCCAATCCATCACACATGATGGCCGGTAAATAGGACTAGATGGCTCCTCCAACATATTTTCTAGCCAAATATCGAGTCCATCGCCACCCTCATCCTCCGACTCGCCTGGGTTGATGACCACTTCCGTATCATTCCCCTCCTCTTCGAGACTTTCCTTGTCCTCAAGGATCAGAAAATTTAGCTCCCCTTCATCTTCATGGTCATGAGCATCGATCACCATCGCTTCTCGGGCTTCCATGAGTTGACGCTCGTACTCTTCAATATTCCTTCGCTCATGAAGCTCATCAAGATATGTTGCTTCCCATGGCGTGAGCTCTCTTTCCAAACCTTCCAACATCTCAAGATCTTCCCAATCTAACTCATCCAATGGTGGGTAAGACATTTTTTTTTTTACTCTAAAAATTCGAAAAAAAAAATCGAACCCAAAAATAAAACAAGAGAAATTCGGCCCGTCAACAGAAGGTAATAACTGAACAAAAATCAAACAAAGGACTAACAAGATGACACTTTTTTTTTTAAGACACGAAAAGATAATTAAAAATTCGAACAAATATTTGAAAAATTCGAACAAAAAAGAATAAAAATTCGGCCCCCTCAGCAAAAGGCAGAACCGAAAAAAGAAAAAGATAGATAGATAAAGACACGATCAGCACCTCTCAATGAGAGCACCAATGATGACGGATCGTGTTGTAATCAATACGGGTTGTGAACAAACAGCGCACTCAAGGCCTTCGTTTATCCACGATAGGTGTATCTAACAGACGCACTACGGCCTTCCCCTAGATACCGTGACTTCAAGACGCTCTAATGGCCTTCTCTCCGACACTGTATGTAAACACGCACTAACGGCCTTGTTTAAACACACGTTAAGAATACTCAATTCAAGACATAAAATATGATGAGGTACATGAGGCATTTATAGGTGCATAAATTAAATCTAGGCCTAAATAAACTAGATCTCCTAAATCTTGCAGGAATAGAAATCCTAACACTAGAAAACAATAAAATCCTAAATCTACCAAATAGCTATTGCTTGGCTTGCACACCAAGCAATTCTAGAATGCTCCTAATTAAAAACCTTCGGCCGCCCCATACGCACCGCCTTCCATCCGTGCGCGCCGACCCTCGGCTTCCCTAATCCTCAGCGCGCGAGGTATCACGCGCCTCGTGTGCCCCGCACGCGCACGCCGCCTCCCCAGCACTCTCGCCTAGTCCTTTGGAAACTAGGACTCGCGCGCGCCCCTCACACGCGTACGCTGTTGCGCGCGCTTCGCTTATGCCGACCATCTCGCGCGCGTACTCACCATCGCCCAGCATTTCTATGCCCATTAGGATTGGGTCGCCCGCGCTTGCCCCGTACTCGCGCGCCGTCGCGTGCCCACCGCCACTGCTGCCCAACTGCCATGCGTCCTCGCCACCTACGTGAGTGTCGCGCACGCATCTCACGCTCGTGCTGCTCGCGCTATCGTCCCGTGCCTCGCGCGTCGCCTCCAGCGCCCCAGCGTCCCGATCCTCTACCGCACGCCCCCGTGCACCTGCTGCACTGCGCGTCCCAGCCGTCCTCGTGGCCTGATCGCCTATCACGCACCCGCGTACGCCTGCTGCCGTCTGCGTGCTGCCAATCTCCGTGGCCGATCCTTCCGATGCGCACCATCGTGCGTTGCTTGCGTCGACGTTACTCACCCGTGCACCAATTCGACCCTTCGACCCCTCGCGCGCATCATGGCACGATATGCGTTCTTCACTCGTGCTTGCACCCTTGTCGCCAACTGACTCCAAGTGCTCGCCCGATCCCTCAAGCTCTCCCAACGGTCATGGATCCCATCCATCCAACCCAATACAATCACCAGCTCTCCAAATCCAACCATTCTTTATTCTACTCTTACCTTGCCTTCGAGCCTCCATCTTGCGAACTCGCCTTTTCCTCGAACAAGGCTTACACAACACTTCTCTTCTTTAGCCTTTGCCTTGCCTTTCCTTCGAGTTCTTTTGGTCTTGCATCTCCTAGGCTTAAGTTTAGCTCGTGGACCACATCCTTTCGGCCAATCCCTCACACATGATGGCCGGTAAATAGAACTAGATGGCTCCTCCAACATATTTTCTAGCCAAATATCGAGTCCATCGCCACCCTCATCCTCCGACTCGCCTGGGTTGATGACCACTTCCGTATCAACGCGCGCGCGCGCGAAGCCGCGCGCGACAAGGAATAGGCAACGCGAGGTCGGCGCGCGCGAAGGTTGGGCGTGCGCAAGTGTGAGGCGGCCGAAAGTTTAGAAGGAGAGAATTATTTGGACATCAAGATACTCGGTGTGCAAGACAAGCATTTAATAATTATAGAAGTATTAGGATTTTATTACCATGTTGCTTTCATTATTAAATTGGGAGATCTAAGTAGCTTAGGCTTAGATTTATTTTATGCACCTATAAATAGGGGTATCCCCTCATTGTTTTTGATGTCTTGGAATTGATGAGTGAATAGAAAAGAACGTTTGTTCAAACCGTGTGTTAGGATTCGTGAGAGTTCGATCATGCAATCGAATTAGTGAGGCTAAGACTCGAGCTAGTTCAAAATCGAGGGTGCGAGGCTAATTACCGAGTGAACTCAAGTATCGTGAGAGAGTTAGGCTATTAATCGAGTCGATCACACCTATCAGTCGAGGGCGAGCTGTGGCGGGCTTGGTTCAAGGCGAGTCGAGTGGAACGCAAACACACGATCCTTCATCATTGGTGCTTTCATTGAGAGTGATTGATTGTGTGTTTTGCTAAACTTTTCCTATCCCATTCTTTTTTCTTTTGTTCGATTTTAATCCCCCCCCCCTTGTTCGATTTTTTTACGAAATTTTCTTCTTTATTTTTCGCAAATTTTCGATCGTATCCAAAAAAAAAATATATGAAGAGAGTCATGTTCAGGTTCGAGCCGTTGGACGAGATGGATCTCGAAGATCTCGAGTATCTCGAAAGCTTGGAGAGGAGTTTGACTCCGGATGAGCTAGAGTATTTGGAGGAGCTCCATGAACGGAAGGGCTTGGAAGAGGAGCGTGCCAAAGAGGTTGAGGAAGCCAAAGCCACGAGCCAAGGAGATGAAGGTGCGTTGAACTTTCTAATCCTTGAGGACAAGGAAGGTCTTGAAGAGGAGGGGAATGATACGGAAGTGGTCATTAACCCCGGTGAATCAAGCGACGGAATGGTCGAAGATCTTGATCTATGGTTGGAGAACGTGCTCGAAGAGCCATCAAGCCCAATTTATCGGCCTTTGTGCGAGAGAGATTGGCTGGAAGGATGTGGTCCACGGGCTAAGTTGAAGGCTAAGAAGCGTCGGGCCAAAAGACGACGCAAAACAAAGGTGCAAAAGGCGAGCCAATGTTGTGGGTCGTGCACTAGGAAGAAACGGGCATGGCGTTCGGAGTTTCGAAGGTGTGGCTGGATATGGAGTGCGGGAGACTGCATTGGGTTGGAAGATTGGGACCCATGGCCATCGGACGAGCAGTCGGAGTCGATCGGCAACAGATTGGCGAGCACGAGCCAGCAGCGCGCATCGTGCCTTGATGCACGCGAACAAATGTGGGCAGCGATCGGTGTACGCAGGCGCACGATGGGCGAGCAGACCACGGACGTCGACTGGGACGCGTTGGCATTCGGCGGCGGAAGCGTGGGGCACGATAGGCGCGCGGGTGAGCAGTCCGCGGGCGTGGGCGTTACGTGCAACGCAACGGGTGCGTGGGGATGCACTGGAGGAGATTGGAGCCCCCGGGCGATGGATGTGACGCGCGAAGCAGCGGGCACAGTGGGGTGCGCCGTAGGCAATTGGGGCGCGGGCGGTAGCCAGGACGCGCGGGGCCTAGGCAACGATGAAGGGGCGCGCTCATTGGCGCGCGAGTGGAGTGCAGGCGCGGGCGAAGGCCTAAGCCTCGCAGGCTTAGGAGTGTTGGGTGCGCACGCGCGAGATGAAGGCGGCGGACGCAGGGAGCGCGCGATGGTGCGCGCGTACGATGCGGACGACCCAAGCCGCGCGGGACTAGGAGTAGCTGAGGCGGCAGGTGACGCGTGCGAGACGCGCGTGCGACAAGGAATAGGCAACGCGAGGTCGGCGCGCGTGAAGGTTGGGCGTGCGCAAGTGTGAGGTGGCCGAAAGTTTGGAAGGAGAGAATTACTTGGACATCAAGATACTCGGTGTACAAGACAAGTATTTAATAATTATAGTAGTATTAGGATTTTATTACCATGTTGCTTTCATTATTAAATTGGGAGATCTATGTAGCTTAGGCTTAGATTTATTTTATGCACCTATAAATAGGGGTATCCCCTCATTGTTTTTGATGTCTTGGAATTGATGATTGAATACAAAAGAACGTTTGTTCAAACCGTGTGTTAGGATTCGTGAGAGTTCGATCATGCAATCGAATTAGTGAGGCTAAGACCCGAGCTAGTTCAAAATCGAGGGAGCGAGGCTAATTACCGAGTGAACTCAAGTATCGTGAGAGAGTTAGGCTAATAACCGAGTCGATCACACCTATCAGTCGAGGGCGAGCTGTGGCGGGCTTGGTTCAAGGCGAGTCGAGTGGAACGAAAACACACGATCCTTCATCACGCGGGCTGTGCGTGGGCTGCGCGCGAGCGCGCGGGCTGGACACGGGCTGCGCGGGCCTGGCATGCTTCTTAGGGCTAAATGACTTGGAAATCATTTCTAAGTGTCCAGTTTGATCCCGATTTGACTCTGGCTCGGTTTGGTCAATACTCGAAGAAATAAATCGATCCTTAGTCTGATTTAAACTGAACTTCTGACCGACTTAATCAAATTAAATCGAACGGGACATTATATCGTCTTTTAGGACAATATAATATGATGGATTGAACGAGCAAAATAATTGAATAATAATAAATACTCCAAAATCAATTAATTTAAACAATTACGCAAAAAGAAAATTAATATGATAATAATAATAATAATATTAATAATAATAATAATAATAATAATAAATAATATTCTCCATAATTCATAATCAAACGGGGCGTTACAGAAGTCCTAGGTGGCGAGAGGTTGAGGCGGCTAGGAGTTTGGAGTGGAGTGCAAGACAAGACTACTTGGAGTGCAAGCCAAGGCATTAGATCCCCTAGCTATTTGGTTTCCTTATTGCTTTATAATTTCTAGTTTGTTTAGGATTCTTAATAGTTTATTTATTGTTTTATAGTTCCCTAGGTAAATTAGGACTAGATATATTTCGTGCCTATATAAAGGCCCTTACCCCATGTTATTTTTCATCATTCAGTTTATCAATAAAAATCCGAACTTTTGTTCAAACACTTTGTCTTAGATTTCTTTTAGATTTCTATTGCAATTTTATTCGTTTCAATAGGCGCGACTGTGGCTAGAGAAACACCTATCGGTGATTCAAGGCGCGGATTCGTGGCTTATCGGCAATCGAAACACTCGATCTTCATCATTGGTGCTTTCATTGGGAGGTGTTAGATCGTGTGTTTTTTTCCTACCCTATTCTCTTTCTTTTTCTTTTCCTATTTTTTGTCCACCCCTTATCAAAAAAANAAAAAAAAAAAAAAAAAAAAAAGAAAAAAGAAAAAAACTCTTCAACACGAGTCCTAGAAGAAAAGAGTGAAAGCAAGAGAAGAAAGCCATGGCCAACAAGGAGATGAAGGATAAGCTCGACAATCTAGACGTGCAAGTCTAAAGTATGAGCAAGGCTATGGATACCCTAGGCGAGGGTCTCGAAACTACAAAGGCGTCCGTTCGTGAATTGATGGAGATCATGAACCGAAGGTTCGATGAGATGGCTCAAAATTTCCAACAACACGAGCGCCAACCACCACGGCAACAAGAGCGCGAGCGGCCCGAGCAGGAGAGAAACCTAGAGCACGAGTGGGCGTGGACCACGAGCGACGGCGCGAGGAGTACGAGCGGGAGGATGACTTCGATCGGTGGTCCCAGGCGTCTAGCTATCGCGATCGCCCGAAGCCCGAGAAGCCGAGGATCATGCTGTCCACCTTCACCGGCAACGACCCCAACGCATGGCTCAATCGGGCTATGCAATACTTCGAGCTCCATGAAACCGAGGGGAACGAGCCGGTGCGATACGTGGCCTACTACTTAGATGGCGAGGCCAACGTGTGGTGGCAGTGGCTTACAAGCATCTACTGTGGCCGACAACAAGTCATCAGGTGGCACGATTTCGAGCGCGAGTTACTCACGTGTTTCGGAATATCTGACTACCACAACTACGACGAGGCTCTCACGCGAATAAGGCAGAAAGGTAGCTTACATGATTATTTAAAAGAATTTGAGCATTTAGCTTGTCGAGTAAGAGGCTGGCCCGAGACCGCGTTAGTAGGGGCTTTCATAGGCGGCCTAAAGTTTGATCTAGTTGCTGAGGTGCGCTTAGAGCATCCCAAGACAATGCATGCCGCCATGGAGGTTGCTCGACGCCGAGATGATCATCTTGTGGCAACTCGAAGGGGACGGGCGGATGCACGCTACCCCGAGATGCGACACGCACAACCGGATGCAAGCAATATGGTTCCGAGCGGCAAACCGCCTGATAGCTCTCGACCGACCAATAACGCGCGACCACCTGGACCGGAAGTTAAGCACTTGTCGCTCGAGGAGATAAGGGGCCGCCGTGAGAAGGGGCTTTGCTACAAGTGCGAAGAAAAGTTTACACCGGGCCACTGATGCAAGCAAGCCTTTGTGATAGAAGTCGTCGACTTCGACGAAGAAGAACCCGTGATCGATGAGCACAAAGAGAACGAGATCGAGGTCACGGTGCTCGAGGAAGACGCCGAGATCTCAATGCATGCGATGGCTGGTACTCGAGGACCGAGGACGATGCGGCTATCGGCGTTGGCCAAGGACCGTCGTGTAGTCGTGCTCGTGGACAATGGGACGTCACACAACTTCATCAATGCCATGCTGTCTCAGAAGTTGAAGTTGACAACGACGAAAGTTGAGCCATTCGAGGTTCGAGTAGCTAATGGCAAACGGCTAAGGTGCACTGAGTCTTATCGCGGGGTGCCAATAAAATTTCAAGGAGTCACCATCAAAGCCGATCTCTATGCGCTACCGTTGGTTGGACCCGATGTTGTGTTGGGAGTACAATGGATCGAAGGTTTAGGAAAGGTGACCACCGACTACCGAACCGGGATCATGGAGTTCCGATCTGGAGGTCAGCGAGTCACTCTGAAAGGTTGGCAAAGATAAAGGTACCAAGGAGGTAGGATTAAAGAGTATAGAGCAGGTTTGGCATGTGGGCTGCCAGATCTTCACCGTCCAGGAGGCAGGCACACACGCGGGCACGGTCGAGCAGTTCAAGTAGAAGGATCCTCCTCTGTTCTACGAATACTTCGGAGTGGTCGAGCAAGTCTCGACGGAATATGATGGCCTGCCTATCTTCGACGTGTACCCCGAGGATGAACCCATGGACGTCGAAGTAGTCAATAAAGTCGAGGTCGAGGCAACCGACGTCGAAGGGGAGGTGCACGAGGATTGGACGGTCAAGCAGCAGCAGCCCAGGATATGCGAGTTGGTTAGAGCATGTAACCACGTACTAGACGAGTCCGACAAAGAAGAAGGCCGGGTCGACGCAAAGTGTAAGGAGCCTATCTTTCTGTTTGAATTCTCGAAATATTTTAAGAACTCAATGGCTATGGTGTACGAGTACGAGTTGACAGATTATGAAGGACCACCTATTTTCGATGAGTACCCCGATGTACACTTTGTCGAGGTTGAAGGAACTTGGGTAGAGTCTAAAAAAGATGTAGTGGTCGGCGAGGTTCAGAAAGAAGATGAAGAAGGTATGCTAGAGGTTTCAGTGGTTGAGGAAGAAATTGCGCACATAGTAATCGAGGTGAATCTTGAAAAGGAGGTAACTTGGATGAGGGTCGATGATGAGTCCTTGAGGACAAGGAAATTCTTAAAGGGGGCAGGAATGATGCGTAAGTGGGTTTCGACCCCCGAAGAAGAGAAGGTTTAAAGACCGATACTATCCGAGAAGGCCGAGCAAAGGGCCGAAACAAAGCTTGCATGGCCTAGGAGACATGCACGAGTCTGTATGCGAGGGTGCCGACGTGCACAATGGCATAGGAGGTCAAGCATGTAAGGGTCTACCACGATAAGAAGGTCCAGCAAGAAGTTCGAGAGATCAAGGCTAGAAGGGTCGAGCACATGGAGATGCGCAAGGGCACGTGAGAAGGTAGCCCGTAGGTGTTGGGTTCACCTGTACCGTACGGGCTATACGCAGCGGAATTTAAAATTTTTCAAAACAAGTATTTAACACTTAAATACTTAACCCGTATATACATATGGCGAATTTACAAATCGTCATCTTTAAAAACATGTAATAATACAAATTTTGATTTGTTACAAGTAATATTAGAAATTACAAGTATTATCAAATATTACCTTATAACTCTAACTCCTTCTTCTTGATGGTGGTTGAGGAAATTGGTTCCCGGATTAATAACGAACAGTTCGGTTTGCTCGCTTTTAGGAATCCACTTGTCTTCCCTCTAAACGTATCCACCGTTTGCTTCCGACTACGAGATGACTCCTTCGCTAGTAGGAACTCACTCGATTTATAACTTAGTATAGAAATATATAAATAGGAGAATATTACAAGAACAATTCTTGTTTACAAAAATGAAATACTAACTCTTTATCTCTCAAATTATAAGTGAAAATGTTAACACAAATTCTTGCAAAAATGAACATCAACCATGCCCATATTTATACTAAACTTTTTAGCAATAAAATATATATGACTTGTATAACTTTTACAAGAAATGTTACAAAAGTCTTTAATAATTTTGACAAGCAAAATTAAAAAATCTTTTCTCATTTCTACAAGTTAATACAACAATATAATAATTGCAAGACTCCATCTTGTCATTATTATATTATTATCATTATTATTTAATTTTTAATCAACATTAAAAATCAATAATAATAATAAACAAATAATAACATATATATTATATTTAATATTCTCCTTTCATATAATAATCATATTATTATATGGATTTGAATTTTAAAATTCAATTTTAAAATCCAACTATTAATTTAGTAATTACATTAGTCACTTTAATTGACATCTAATCAAAATTAGATTTTGTCAATTAATTCTAACTCTTTAGAAATACTAATATTTGTCTCTATACAAACATTGGTGTGACCTTTTAGGTTCACAATTAATACTAGTAGTGGGTTTACAACTCTTTGTAATTTGAGTTAATCTTATTAACTCTTATTCTTGAATTAACCCCTTTAATTCAAGAACCCATATATCATGGGAACACCTAGCAAGTAGCATGAATCTAGTATTAAGTGAATAGCGAGTAAACCTATTTCAATTACAAGTACATACATGTAGAATCCTTTCGACATCCAATTTCCCGATTAAATATTGGGTATGATTTTAGTCGAAACCCAAATTGATTTAATAGCTATGATTCTATGTCATATTTAGTAATCCGTGTATGAATCTCTATTCATCCCGCCTTGGCCAAGGACTTTGAATTACTAACTATGAAACACATAGGAAATTCACTTATCTTCATAAGTGTCGAATCCTTTGTAGGCCACTAACAAACTTCCATACATATTAACATAATACCCAAAATATCCCTTTATACGATTGTGCTAGTAACCAAAAGAATAAATCAAAGTAGAATGTAATATGCAAAAAGTTACCATTGTGCCTCAAGTCTTAGAATTAGTCATGTACTATTGTAACATGAAAATACTTATTCGACAAGACAAATCTTTCATTAAGTATTTTCATACGGTCATGTTCAGTGTACTTGTTCTCTAACAAGCACCCACATATATGTATTTGCGTCGCACGCTAATGTTGATGGAATGCAACATTCTTGTCCAACAAGCATACATACTGATATAGCCATACTGTCGTGCACCGGTTCAGTAACCGCGGCATTGCCGCGATTGGCTCATAACGGTTCATATCGTCACGGTTTGAGATTACCGAGTCGACTTCAGCAAAGTCGACTCTATAAGTAAGGTTCCATGATGCTCAGACAAGAAGCCCGGCTCTCGACCGAGTCAATGTACATCTGTCGACTAGAGTAAGTCGACTTCTGGTAAGATAACGGTCAGACGTATTAGGGTCTACTAACAGTTGAGTGCGACCCAGTCGACTCGACGTAATGTCTCAGGTCGACTGAGGGAGTTGTAGCTCGTGGTGCCCGATAGCTTTGACACACCTCAGTATATTGAAGAAGAATTAAGGATAAGAAGGAAGCTCAGGAAGGATCTAGATGCTGACTAGGAAGTAGGCGGAATATGAACCGACCGGGGTATTCTGGACATTTCCATTAAGTCGGCCGGGGCATTTTGGGGACTTCAGGTATATATTGTACTCCTGTATAAAGGACTGAGGTAATCCCAAAACCCTAACTCCCATTCATTCCAGATCCTTTTCATTACTGCTGCTGCTCTGATAGCAGCTATCATCACCTCTCTCATATACTGACTTGAGCGTCGGAGGCTCTACGCCGGAAACCCCTCCGGCGTTGAGTTCTTGCAGGTGTTCTTGCGGCTCACAACAACGGTTCGATCGCCATCACATCAGATCTAAGCTCATCCGTACCGGTTCGTCCCAGATCCGGACGTTTTCTCATTAGTCCGTTCCAAATCTGAGAAGGAACCCATCATTTGGCGCCGTCTGTGGGGAGCTCTTGAAGGAATTAAGAGCTTTACACCTAGCTTGGATCTGTTTCCGATGGCTGAGAAGGAAGGAGTGCAGAAAAACTTGAACGAGGACTTCAGGGCAACATGGACGGACAAGTGACCTCTGCCGATTCCCAGTTTTAGACCACCGCTTCAGGTGCTGGGATTCCCATCTTTTGGGACACACGCGCCGTCAGGAGGGCGTACGGGGGAAGAGACGCCTATTACCCCACCCGGAGTCAAGATCCCGGTTCTCACGCAGGGGGGGACCAGCCACGTGAGGGACACGAGCGGAGAGACAGGTGATCACGCATCAACCGAAATCTCTCTAAGGATGGGGAAGCAGCCTGGGCGACTCGACCAGGAGGTAAGGCCACCGCCCCAAGGCGAGGAACAAATGGTGACCATGACGAGAAGCGAGATGCAGAGAATGATCGCAGAGGCAGTGGCGGCCCAACTCAAACGAACACCAGTCGAGCAACCAAGAGTCGAGCAGCCCAGGGTCGAACAAGCGAGGGTTGAACAACTCCAAAACGAACAGCAGCCCCCTGAGCGCGAACAGCAGGCGCAATCGCATGAGAGGCAAAACAGGAGGATAGACGAGGAGGAGTCCTCTGTCAGAACCGTCAATCCCCAAGCCAGAAACGACACACTGGAACAGCTGTTAGCGCAGGTCCGAGACTTGCAGGCTCGGGTCGAAGGAAGAAAGACGGGAAGCTCAAGGGGACACCCTTTTTCACAGCATATTCTAGATGCCGACCTGCCTCAAGGCTTCAGGGAGCTTAATATCTGGTATGATAGGTCGACTGATCCCTCCCGACATCTTAGAAGCTTCGAAAACATGGCAGTACTACACCGATACAACGACCCCGTTCAGTGCCGAGCATTCCTGACAACCCTGCGAGGGCCCG
>CACSLK010027831.1:4088515-4101650 GCA_902706635.1 Striga hermonthica | reverse complement strand
GCTGTTGTGCACAGCCGACGGCTACTGGGCGCTGGGACGCGCGACTGGGCACTGCCGGGCGCGACTGGACACTTTGATACGGAAGTGGCTAGACAGCTCAAGAACGCCGCAAGTCGCGCCTATCACGCACGCAAGAGAATGGCACGGGCCACAGGCGAGGCACACGTCCTGGAACAAAATACATGTACGGAACGCGAGAGTAGCCAGATGACAGGCGATGGTGTGCGACGCGCACAGCCGATGGGCGCAACGGGCATGGGCGCGGGAGAAGCGCGCGCGGGGCGCGGGACCGCAATCCTCGAGGCAAGCGGACTGGCGGGGATCCACGTGCGCGGTAAGGCAGCCGAGGACGGGAATGCGCGCAAGGCGCGCGAGGGGACTGAACTCGCGGTGCGCAAGGCCTCAGTCCTTGAGGAGTGCGGACTGACGGATGAACACGCGCTCAAGGGCGGCGCTAGCGAGCAGGCTGCACGACAAACAAGGCGGGCGGACACGCGCGGGCAAGGTCGGCGGCCCTAGTCCTCGAGGACTAGGGCAAGGCGAGTGATTTGGTTTCCATCTAGTATTATGATTTTTAGCTTAATTAAGATTTCTAATATTTTATTGCTTTATTAATTCCCTAGGTAGATTAGGACTAGATATAATTTGTTCCTATATAAACGCCCCTTCCCCCATGTTATTTTCCATTATCAAGTTTATCAATAAAAATCCGAACTTCTGTTCAAACACTTTGTCTTATATTTCTTTTAGATTTCTATTGCAATTTTATTCGTTTCAATAGGCGCGGCTGTGGCTAGAGAAACACCTATAGGCGATTCAAGGCGCGGATTCGTGGCTTATCGGCAATCGAAACACACGATCTTCATCATTGGTGCTTTCGTTGAGAGGTGTTAGATCGTGAGTTTTTCTTCTACACCATTCCCTTTCTTTTTCCTTCTTTTCTTCTCGTCCCCCCCTCTGTAAATATATATATATATATATTTCATCCACAACACGAGTCCACAAAGCAAAGAGCGGAGGCAAGAGAAGAAAGCAATGGCCAACAAAGCGATGAAGGACAAGATCGATAATCTTGACGTCCAAATGCGAAGCATGAGCAAAGTTATGGAAGGAAGGCTTGGATCGCTCGACGAAGGCCAAGCAACACCAATGCTGCGGTGGCACGACTCGAGCAGCGTTTAGAAGAGGTACTGCGGGCGTTCCAGCAGCAGCAACAACGGCAGCATGACGTCCCTCCGAGGCGCGAACACCGCCGACACGCCGAGCATGACGAACGCACGCCATCACTACGACGAGAGGAGCGGCTCGCGCACGAGCAGCGCGACGGCGAAAAGCGACGCGGTGACTACGAGCACGAGGACGAGTTCAATCAGCGATCGCAGGCGTCCAACTACCGAGATCAGCCGAGGCCCGACAAGCCAAGGTTTGTGATGTCCACGTTCACTGGTAATGATCTCGAGGCTTGGCTCAACCATGCTGCACAGTACTTCGAACTCAACGAAACTGAAGGCCATGATCGAGTAAGGTATGCAGCATTCTATCTTGATGGTGAGGCCAATGTATGGTGGCAATGGCTCACAAGGATCTACCGTAAGCGGCAGCAGGCCATCACATTGGCCGACTTTGAGATGGAGTTGCTCACACGCTTTGGCACATCCGATTACCACAATTACAACGAGGCTCTCGCACGCATACGTCAATCGGGCAGCTTGCGCGAGTATATCAAGGAGTTCGAACGTCTAGCATGCCGCGTGCGAGATTGGCCCGAGGAAGCATTGGTGGGGAGCTTCATAGGAGGGATGAAGTTCGATCTAGCCGCTGAAGTTCGACTGGAGCGGCCAGACACAATGCACGCAGCCATGGAGGTAGTCCGACGATGTGAGGATCATCTAGCAGTCACGCAAAGGGGACGGGCGGATGTCCGCTTCACGGACACGCGGCGCACAGGCCCGAGCCAATCAACGGCCAGCGCGCGTCCGACCATCAGCGCACGGCCGGCAGGGCCCGTAGTCAGGCGACTTTCTCCCGAAGAAGTCAAGCGCCGACGAGAGAAGGGCCTATGTTTTAAATGCGAAGAAAAGTTTACACCAGGCCATCAATGTAAGCAGGCTTTTGTGATAGAAGTTGCTAATTCTGATGAAGAGGAATATGAGGTCGAGGAAGAACCACATCAAGAGACGAGGTTGAAGTGCCCGATGAGGAAGCTGAAATTTCGATGCATGCAATGGCAGGAATTAGAGGGCCGAGGACAATGCAGTTGCCAGCATGGGTCAAGGATCGTAGGGTGATTGTGCTCGTAAAAAATGGGTCATCACATAACTTCATTAATGCTGAGTTGTCCCAGAAACTGAAGCTGCCAACCACGAAGATTGAGCCCTTTGAAGTTCGAGTAGCTAATGGTGAGAGGCTGCAATGCATAGAGTCATTTCGCAAGGTACCGATCAAGTTCCAAGGAGTTGCGGTAAAGGCTGATCTCTATGCTTTACCCTTAGTCGGACCTGACATCGTTCTTGGAGTACAATGGCTCGAGGGATTAGGCAAGGTGACCACCGATTACCGAACTGGAGTTATGGAGTTCAAATCTGGAGGTCGGCAAGTCACACTAAGCGCTGGCACTGAAAAAGTTACCAAAGAAGTTGGGTTGAAAAGTATTGAAAGAGTTTGGCGAAGTGGCGGCCAAATATATGCAGTAGTGGTCGAAAGTAAGGATATGCGCATGGAGAAGGCCGAGCAGCAGCAAAGCGATGTGCGCGAGCTTCTAGAGGGATTCGAAGGAGTGCTGGGAGAACCCAAGGGCCTACCACCTCACCGGGAGTTCGACCACCGAATACCACTGGTCAATGAGCAGCACGCAGTGCATGTCCATCCCTATAGGTACGCTCACTTCCAGAAAACTGAGATTGAAAGG
This sequence comes from Striga hermonthica, assembly GCA_902706635.1. NCBI lineage: Eukaryota > Viridiplantae > Streptophyta > Magnoliopsida > Lamiales > Orobanchaceae > Striga > Striga hermonthica. Next base: position 4,098,742 of record CACSLK010027831.1, on the reverse strand, counting down.
CAAGTAGCTGAGATTCTAGAGTCTAGGTTAATTCAGCATAACTCGAGTCCGTTTTCTTCACCAGTACTGTTAGCTAAAAAGAAAGATGGCACGTGGAGGTTTTGTACTGACTACCGAGCTCTGAATGTCATGACTATCAAGGACCGATTTCCCATTCCTAGTGTCGACAACATGCTCGATGAGTTGGTTGGATCATGTTACTTCTCGAAGCTCGATCTGAGAGCTGGTTATCATCAGATCTGAATCCACAAAGCCGACATTCCGAAGACAGCTTTTCGTATGCATGAGGGACACTATGAGTATTTGGTGATGATGCCATTCGGGCTGTGAAACGCCCCATCCGCTTTCCAGTTCGCTATGAACTCCATCTTCAAGGAGCATCTATGTAAGTTTGTTCTAGTCTTCTTTGATGATATATTGGTATATTCGAAGTCATGGGCTGAACATCTGGAGCATTTGAGAGTGGTGCTCGAAGTCTTGGTGGCTAACTCGTTTCACATCAAGCCATCCAAGTTCTCATTCGGGCAAGAGATGGTCGAGTACCTAGGCCACTTTATATCTCACAATGGCGTGACGGTTGATCCACGGAAGATAGAGGCTATGGTCGACTGGCCCAAGCCAACGAGTCTCACGCAACTCCGAGGATTCCTAGGGCTCATGGGCTATTACCGGAAGTTTGTGAATGATTATGGGACCATTGCCAAGCCACTTACGGAGATGACCAAGAAAGGAGGGTTCACATGGACCAAGGCTAGCGAAGAGGCGTTTGAGAAGCTGAAGGGTGCCATGACTACCACGCTAGTACTCGCCATGCCAAAGTTTGATGTATTGTTCGAGGTACACACAGATGCTAGTGACATTGGGATTGGAGCCGTACTAGTGCAGGAAGGGCGACCCTTAGCCTACCTCAGCAAGGTGCTAGGCACGACTCGGTTGGGTTTATCAGTGTACGTAAAGGAGATGCTAGCTGTTGTCGAAGCTGTGACATGCTGGAGGCCCTATCTGTTGGGGCGACGTTTTCGGATTGTGACCGACCAGCAACCACTCAAGCATCTACTTGAGTAGAGGATTGTGACATCCGAGCAGCAAAAGTTTGTATCGAAACTCATGGGATTCGACTTTGAGATAGTCTACCGGCCAAGTCGACAGAATGCTGTGGCCGCGCACTTTCCCGGCGAACGGATGTAGCAGAGCTCAACGCCATCACAGAACCGACCTGGGCAATTTGGGATGAAGTCTAGAAGGCACAAGAAGGGGATACTTATTGCCAAGAGTTGCGCCATAAGTTCGACGCCGGAGAAACCACTGCTACTGACTACGAGCTACACAACGACTTGCTCCTACACCGAGGCAGAGTCTTTGTTCCCGACAGTGAACAGCTACACGAGAGGATCATTCAACACTTCCACGATTCTAAAATTGGAGATCACTCAGGTATCTACCGCACGTGGATGAGGATAGTCAATACCTTCTTTTGACCAGGACAGCAAGGCACAGTTCGGGACTACATCGCGAGATGCAACGACTGTCAGCACACTAAGGCTGATTCGCGATGACCAAGCGGGCTGCTACAGCCTCTACCGGTACCCGACGCAGTTTGGGAAGATATTACTATGGATTTTATCGAAGGGTTGCCAAGTTCTAATGGGTTCAACGGTGTTATGGTCGTGGTGGATCGACTTACGAAGTATGCCCATTTTATACCCATCACCCATCCTTACACAGCCAAGTCAATTGTTAGGTTGTTCGTCGAGTATGTGATGAAGCTGCATGGAGCGCCACGTTCTGTTGTTTCTGATCGAGACCGGATCTTTATGAGCAGCTTTTGGTCTGAATTTTTTAAGCTGCAAGGGACCAAGTTATCAATGAGCTCAGCCTACCACCCACAGACAGATGGGCAAACCGAGGTAACCAACTGAACTCTTGAACAATACTTAAGGTGCTACGTCCATCAATTTCCGAAGAAGTGGGAAAATTTTTTGCCATGGACTGAGTATTGGTACAACACCACCTATCATGAGTCAACCAAAATGACGCCATTCGAGCTGGTGTATGGGCGCAAACCCCCAACCTTGATCAATTATTCGTAAGGAAGTACGGTCAACGATGAGGTTGGTCGAGAACTAGAAGAACGGGATTTGATGTTGCGGGAACTAAAGAAGAATCTCGAAGGCTCGATTAACCGAACCAAAGCCTTCGCAGATGGAAAAAGGCGTGAAGAAAATTTTGCACCAGGAGAGTATGTCTACTTGAAGCTGCGACCGTTTAGGCAGCGCACGACAGCACAGAGGGCGGCAACCAAGCTAGGCGTCCGCTATTATGGGCCCTACCAGATTCTGAAGCGCATTGGCCAGGTAGCTTATCGCCTAGAGCTGCCGGAGAGTTCGCAGATCCATCCAGTTATTCATGTCTCGCAGCTCAAGAAAAGTCTGGGAGAAGCGCACAAATATTGTGCAGAGTTACCCGCAACCGCGACTGATGGGAGGATCATTGTGCGTCCAAAATGAGCGATCGAGTATCGCAAGGTAACGAAAGCAGGGCGCTACCGCTGGGAGGTACTAGTTGATTGGGAAGAGCTACCGCCTGAAGAAGCCACGTGGGAAGACCTTGATGAGATGCGCGATCAATTCCCAAGTTTTATCCTTGAGGACAAGGAAGCTCTTGAAGGGGACGGGAATGATACGGAAGTGGCTAGACAGCTCAAGAACGCCGCAAGTCGCGCCTATCACGCACGCAAGAGAATAGCACGGGCCACAAGTGAGGCACACGTCCTAGAGCAAAATACGCGTACGGAACGCGAGATTAGCCAGATGACAGGCGAGGGCGTGCGACGCGCACAGTCGATGGGAACAACGGGCGTGGGCGCGGGAGAAGCGTGCACAGGGCGCGAGACTGCAGTCCTCGAGGCAAGCAGACTGGCGGGGATCCACGCACGCGGTAAGGCAGCCGAGGACGGGAATGCACGCAAGGAGCGCGAGGGGACCGAACGCGCGGAGCGCAAGGCCTCTGTCCTTGAGGAGTGCGGACTGACGGACGAACACGCGCTCGAGGGCGGCGCTAGCGAGCAGGCGTGCACGACAAGCAAGGCGGGCGGACATGTGCGGGCAAGGTCAGCGCCCCTAGTCCTCGAGGACTAGGGCGAGGCACGTGGGCGGTGCTGGCCAAGGGCGGTGCGTGGGCCGAAGAGAAGAGAAGAGAGAGAGAATTACTTGGAGTACACACCAAGTGATTTGGTTTCCATCTACTATTATGATTTTTAGCTTAATTAGGATTTCTAATATTTTATTGCTTTATTGATTCCCTAGGTAGATTAGGACTAGATATAATTTGTACCTATATAAAGGCCCTATCCCCATGTTTTTTTCATCATCAAGTTTATCAATAAAAATCCGAACTTCTGTTCAAACACTTTGTCTTAGATTTCTATTGCAATTTTATTCGTTTCAATAGGCGCGACTATGGCTAGAGAAACACCTATCGACGATTCAAGGCGCGGATTCGTGGCTTATCGGCAATCGAAGCATACGATCTTCATCACAATGCCGAGCGCACTGGCTGCGGCACTGGTGTGTACTGACATTGCTGGGCGTTGCTGTGTGCCGCGGTGATGAAGATCGTGTGTTTCGACTGCCGATAAGCCACAAACCAGTGCCTTGAATCGCCAATAGTTGCCTAGAGGTTCACAATCCGCACCCCTCTAAACGATATAATTGCTATAGAATTTTGGTGAAAATCTAAAGCAAAGAGGTTGAACAAAAGTTCTTGAGTTCTTATTAATTCTTGGATGATGACAAATAACATGGGGGTTGGTCCTTTATATAGGCACCAAATTATATCTAGTCCTAATCTACCTAGGGAAATAATTAAGCAATAAAATATTAGGAATCCTAAACAAGCTAGAAAATATAATACTAGAAGGAAACTAGATCTCTTGGTGTGCACTCCAAGCAATTCTCTCTCTCTCTCCCCATGACCCACGCTCGCACGCCTTAGGTCGGTTGCCGCCCTCGCCCATGCCCTAGTCCTCGAGGACTAGGGCTCCGTTCTTCTCGCGCGCGTGTCGCCCATCCGGCGTGCCGCGCACTCCATGGCTATCCGCCGCCTCAGCGCGCGCGTGCCTGCCCATCAGTCCGCACTCCTCGAGGACTGCGGCATGGCGCCCCGCGCGTCCATCCCCATCGGCCATGTTGCGCACGCCTTCGGCCCTGGCGGTTTCCCCGCGCGCGTGCTGCCCCGCCTTTCCGCATGCCTCGAGGCATGCGGCTTCATCCGCTGCGCGTGCTTCCAGTGCGCCCGATCCTTCCGCGCGCGCTCGCATCGACCCCGCGCCACGCCAGCCCACCGCACACACCGCCCGCACATCCGCGCGCAGCGTATCCTCGCCCGTTTCTCGCGCGCTCCGCTCTAGTACGCGTACTTCTGCCGTCGCTCGTGCCTGTCTCCTGCGCGCATGGTAAGCCCGGCTTGCGGCGTTCTTGAGCTGCCTAGCCACTTCCGCATCATTCCCGTCCCCTTCAAGTGATTCCTTGTCCTCAAGGATAAAGTTCGGGAATTGATCACGTATCTCATCAAGATCCTCCCACGTGGCTTCTTCAGGCGGCAACTCTTCCCAGTCAACAAGTACTTCCCAATGATAGCGCCCCGCTCTTTTTACTTTCCGGTACTCAATGGCTTGTCTGGGGCGTATGATAGCCCTGCCGTCAGCTGCGGTGGTTGGCAACTCCTCACAGTACTTCTGCGCTTCGCCTAAACTCCTCTTGAGTTGCGTGACATGGATAACTGGGTGGATTTGTTAGCTTTCTGGTAACTCAAGGCGATAAGCTACTTGACCAATACGCTTTAGAATCTGATAAGGCCCATAGTAGCGGACTCCCAACTTAGTTGCGGCCCTTTGCGCTGTCGTACGCTGTCTGAATGGTCGTAGCTTCAAGTAGACATATTCGCCTTGTGCAAAATTTTCCTCTCGCCTTTTTCCATCTGCGAAGGCTTTGGTTCGATTGATTGAGCCTTCGAGATTTCTTTTCAGCTCACGTAACATCAAATCTCGTTCCCCTAGTTCACGACCAACCTCATCGTTGACTGTACTCCCCTCTGAATAGTTGATCAATGTTGGGGGTTTTCGCCCATAGACCAATTCGAATGGCGTCATCTTGGTCGACTCGTGGTAAGTGGTGTTGTACCAATATTCAGCCCATGGTAAAAAGTTTTCCCACCTCTTCGAAAATTGATGGACATAGCACCTTAAGTACTGCTCGAGTGTTCGGTTAGTTACCTCGGTCTGTCCATCCGTCTGCGGGTGGTATGCTGAGCTCATAGATAACTTGGTCCCCTGAAGCTTAAAAAATTCAGACCAAAAGCTGCTCATAATAATCCGGTCTCGATCAGAGACGATGGATCGAGGTGCTCCATGCAATTTCATCACGTACTCCATGAATAACCTGGCAATCGACCTTGCGGTGTAAGGATGGGTAATGGGTATGAAGTGAGCATACTTCGTGAGACGATCCACCACCACCATTACACCGTCAAACCCATTAGAATTTGGTAGCCCCTCGATGAAATCCATGGTGATGTCTTCCCAAATTGCCTCGGGTACTGGTAGTGGTTGCAATAGCCCACCTGGCCGTCGCGAGTCAGACTTAGTTCTCTGACAATCGTCACATCGTGCGATGTAGTCTCGGACAGTACCCTGCTGTCCCGGCCAGAAGAAAGTGTTGGCTATTCTCATCCACGTGCGATAGATACCCGAGTGGCCTCCAACCTTAGAGTCATGGAAGTGCTTCAAGATCTGCTCGCGTAACTGCCCACTGTCGGGGACATAGACTCGACCTCGGTGTAGAAGTAGATCATTATGCAGCTCATAGTCGATAGCAGTTGTCTTACCTGCTTCTATCGATCGGCGCAGCTCCTGGCAATGGGTATCCTCTACTTGCGCCTTCCGGATCTCTTCCCAAATGGCCCAAGTAGGCCCAGTGATCGCACTTAACTCGGCCACGTCTGTTTGTCGGGATAGCACGTCGGCCACTGCGTTCTGTCGACCTGGTCGATAAATTATCTCGAAGTCAAACCCCATGAGTTTAGATACGAACTTCTGCTGCTCGGGAGTAACTATCCTTTGCTCCAACAGGTGCTTGAGCGGTTGCTGGTCGGTAACAATCTGAAAACGTCGACCTAGTAGATAAGGCCTCCAGCACCGTACAGCCTCGACAACTGCTAGCATCTCTTTCACGTACACTGACAGACCTAACCGAGTAGTGCCCAGTGCTTTACTGAGATAGGCTAGGGGTCGCCCCTCTTGCACTAATACAGCTCCAATTCCGATGTCGCTCGCATCGGTGTGTACCTCGAACAAGACATCAAACCTAGGCATGGCGAGTACTGGCGTTGTTGTCATAGCTTCCTTCAATTTTCCAAACGCCTTCTCGCTAGCTTCGGTCCATGTGAACCCGCCTTTCTTAGTCATTGCTGTCAGTGGTTTGGCGATGGTTCCATAATCTTTTACGAACTTCCGGTAATAGCCCGTGAGTCCGAGGAATCCTCTCAACTGCGTGAGACTATTTGGCTTAGGCCAGTCGACCATAGCCTCAATCTTTCGTGGGTCGACCTTTACACCGTCATGTGATATGAAATGACCAAGATATTTAACCATCTCCTGCCCGAATGAACATTTAGACGGTTTGATGTGGAATGAGTTGGCCTCCAATATTTCGAGAACTATTTTTAGGTGCCCAAGATGTTCGCCCCACGACTTCGAGTAGATCAGGATATCGTCAAAGAACACCAAAACGAACTTACGCAAATATTCCTTGAAGATAGAATTCATGGCGAACTGAAAAGTGGACGGGGCGTTGCATAATCCAAACGGCATGACAAGATACTCATAGTGTCCCTGGTGTGTACGAAAGGCCGTCTTGGGAATGTCGGCTTGGTGGAGTCGAATCTGATGGTAACCAGCTCTCAGATCGAGCTTAGAGAAATACCGTGACCCGGCTAACTCATCAAGCATGTCATCAACACTCGGAATAGGAAACCGGTCCTTGATGGTTGCAGCGTTTAGGGCTCAGTAGTCAGTACAGAACCTCCACGTGCCGTCTTTCTTTTTGGCTAACAGGACTGGAGAAGAAAACGGACTCTTGCTATGCTGGATTAGTCCTGACTCCAGCATCTCGGCCACTTGCCGTTCGATCTCGGTTTTCTGAAAGTGCGCGTACCTATAGGGATGAACGTGTATGGCATGTTGTTCATTAACCAGAGGTATGCGATGATAAAATTCCCGGTGCGGAGGTAGTCCCTTAGGTTCGCCCAGTACTCCCTCAAATTCCTGTAGAAGCTCGTGCACATCTCCCCGCTGCTGCTCTTCTTGATCCTTGTGCGTCTCAGTCTTTTCCACGAGTACGGAAATATTTGCCCTCCTCCCCGCCAGACCTTCTCAATGCTCTTGAGCCCTACTTCTTTGGCATCCTTTTCATTACCTGAACTGAGTGTGACTTGCTGACCGCCGGAGTTGAACTCCATAATTCCTGTTCGATAGTCTGTGGTTACCTTGCCTAGTCCTTCGAGCCATTGTACTCCTAGGACGACATCCGGCCCAACCAGAGGTAAGGCATAGAGATCAGCCTTAACCGTAACTCCGCTGAACCTGATTCGCACCTTCCGGAAGGATTTATTACATTGCAACCTTTCACCATTGGCCACTCGCACCTCAAATGGCTCAATTTTTGTGGTTGGTAAGTTCAGCTTTTGAGACAATTCGGCGTTGATGAAGTTGTGTGATGACCCGTTGTCTACTAGTACCACCACCTTTCGATCCCTGACCCAAGCTGGCAAGCGCATTGTCCGGGGACCTCGTATCCCGGCCATCGCGTGCATTGAGATTTCTGCTTCTTCGTCAGGTCCCTCAACTATGATATCCTGAGGTGGTTCTTCCTCGGTCTCGGATCCTTCCTCATCGGGATTAGCAACTTCGATCACAAAAGCTTGCTTGCACTGATGACCCGGTGTAAACTTCTCCTCGCACTTGAAACATAGGCCCTTCTCACGTCGACGTTTAACCTCCTCGGGAGACAACCGCCTCACCATCGACCCTGCAGGCCGATTGTTAACGTTCGGCCGTGTGCTGGCCGTGGCTGGGTTTGGTCCCGTGCGATGCGTGTCCGCGAATCGCACGTCCGCCCGTCCCCTTCGCGTGGCGACGAGGTGATCTTCTCGCCGTCGAGCCACTTCCATCGCGTCATGCATGGTGTCGGGCCTCTCGAGTCGAACTTCAGCGGCCAGGTCAAATTTCAACCCGCCGATAAACGCGCCAACTAGTGCATCTTCCGGCCAATCGCGCACGCGGCAAGCTAATCATTCGAACTCCCTAATGTATTCGCGTAGGCTGCCTGTTTGCCGTATGCGCGTAAGAGCCTCATTGTAATTATGATAATCGAATGTACCAAATCACGTAAGCAACTCTCTTTCAAAAACATCCCAAGTAACAATTTGCTGTCTTAGCATCGGTGTTTACCGCATCACCCGCAAAAAGGCACATACGGGTGAAAGTGCGGATGTACTCATCCACCGAGGAGCTACCCTGCTGCAAGTGGTAGAATTCGTGCTCCATCCTGTCCCAAAAGCTCTGAGGAAGGAACTTACTGCGCACCATTACCTTCATTTGCTCCCAAGTGAGAGCATGAAGCTCTGCCTCGGGCCTCCGAGCCCAAAGCTCAATCAACCAATCTGAGGCGTCTTCCTTCATCTGATACGCCGCAAGAGACACGCGCTGACGGTCGGGAAGGGGAAGTACAACAAAGATCTTGTCCAACTCCTTCATCCATTCAAGCACAGCTGTGGGGTTCTCTGTCCCCGAGAAAGTTGGCGCATTCATGCGCTGAAACTGCACAATCAGCTGCGTGAGGTCCATGGCCGGAGGGCCTGGTGCTGACGACGAGGAGGAGAAGGAGATGGGGATGGCTGACGATTACGGTTGCGAGTATTCATGCTTCTACATTGAATAAGCCATGCAGAGTTAGCACAGAACAACAAACAATAATATCAGAAGTCTAGAGTTCGCCACAAACACTAGAGTTCGATTAATTCAAGGTGGATAGATCCTAAGCCCCATAGATAACAAGTAACTCACGAGTAGTTTCATTACTACAAGTGCATCAATTACATGACAAGTATTTTCATTAATACTTAAACCAAACATACCTTAAGCAGCGCGGAGTGACGGAGACGAGTGGTCATAACACAAGGTCTAAACACATAATCACATATGTGCCAGTCTACAGAAACGCAGACTGGCTCTGATACCAAACTGTAACACCCCACTTGATTTTAAAGAAATTTCGGATTTTTCAAAAACCAGTATAAAATTTTCAAACTCATTTTCGAAAATTTAGTGGGTTTTAACTATCACAATTTAACTAGTCCAAGTCGTGTCTGGACTCACGGGGATTCATAAACCCAATTTTCGCAAGGTTTTCATTAACCTGATACACACCTCAAAGGAACTTCCAAATCAATCACCATAATTATCCAAAGTTCAAAAGTGATTACCAAATTATTCCCATCATCAAACATAGTTCGAAAACATGATTAGGGATCATAAAGACCACATTATTAAAACGGAAGCAATAACACATAAATGACCACCACTCGTCCATCATCCCGTCATCCGGCCACTGCTTAACCTGCATCCGTGAAGAGCAGGTGGGAATGAGCACAAATGATAAAGTAGTGCTCACTACTATGCACATAATAACAATGTAAAGATGGTATGGTCGCAGCATAAATATAAATCAATCATCATCATGTGTCATCTCCTAACAACAATAACTCACTCATGTGCACATCTATCATTAGCCGCGGAAAGGGGATGCATAAACCCTAACGACGGGAGTGCGTGCCACTGTAACGGACACGGCCTTTCATTAGGTCTTAAAGAGACTTGCCTCGCAAGGGCAACCGTACCGTAACTCGACGGGGACAACCGTACCGACGGCCGTAACAGCTCACATCAGTAGGCCACATGGTTCACATTCATACATTGGTCATACCAACTAAACATTTAAACAACACGTATGGCATAGACAATTTTAGATTAGAACCCACCTGGTGTAGCAGAGTGAAAAGAAAACTCAAAGGTAGGCAGCGAGCACGGCTCGTCAAACACCTACAACAATTATTACACTAAGATCAATACTTTTGACCTTAGAGGAACATACACAATCATACTTGGTCGAA
>CACSLK010027831.1:4061665-4075662 GCA_902706635.1 Striga hermonthica | reverse complement strand
GCTTGGCCACAAGGTTTTTGACAATGCCCGGGAGAGCCGAGCTGCAGTAATTTCCAGTCTCTCCTAGCTTCTTGAAGGTAAAGAGTGTCTTCACATCATCGGCGGTGGGGTGTGACCATCCCTAACGCACGCCGGAATATGAATATCATGCTAACAATACGGGCAAACACCGTCACCACCAATTGACTGATACCGATATTAAGCTTGCTAAGGATGTCTCTCGACGCGCCGGGTAGCGGGAACCAGAGGCCGAGTAGGATGCGATGGCGATAGACCCTGATATAGCCCGACGGAGGGCAGTTGATCCATTCACCGGGGTAAGGGGCAAATATCATTCCATACTACACTTTCTCTCTCTCTTGATCTGAGCACTGACTTAGGCATCGGAGGCCCGACGCCGGGGACACCCCGGCGTTGGGTTATGCAGGTACGGAGGCCGTTCTAGTTGAAGGAGTCGGGTGACATTCATTACACTCGTATCACGGACTATCTATGAATTAAACCCTAAGCACAGCGAAACTAGAAACGATGTGATGTGAATGTGGCTAGGCAGCTCAGGAACGCCTCAAGTCGCGCCTATCACGCATGCAAGAGGCTAGCATGAAAAACGGGCGAGATGCACGGACTCGAAGAGAATGCGCGCGAGGTGCGAGAAGGGCCTTCAAGTGACCGAGAGCGAAGGCGCGCGACTAGCGTGCAAGGTCGGCAAGCGGGCGTCGACTGGCGTGGGTGTGCGAAAGGCACGCGAGCAGGAGGCGCAGGCGATGAGGACGATGCGCGCGCGACAATCGCCTCAAGTTGGAGTGCACGGGACGCGGCGAGTGCAGATGACGCGGCCGGTGCAGAGGATGCGCACGAAGTGGCCGCGGGCAGCGCGCGCACGCAATACGCGTGACGCCCAGACACGTGCGGCAGATGGCGGCACGACCTTAGTCCTCAAGGACTAAGGCGAGGGAACGCGAGGCGGTGGGAAGACCTAGACGATGATGGATTGGGCGGTTAGGAGTTTGGAGTGGAGTGCAAGTCAAGACTCAAGATCCCTAGTTATTTAGTTTCCTTTTTCCACTATGATATCTAGATTGTTTAGGTTACTTAATATTTTATTGCTTTATTTGAGTTCTAGGTAGATTAGGACTAGATATATTATGTGCATATATAAAGGCCCTCCCTCTTGTTATTTTTCATCATCGAAATTATTAATAAAAATCCCAAACTTTTGTTTAAAAACTTTGTCTTAGATTTTTTCTTGATTTCTATTACAATTTTATTCGTTTAGAGGGGTGCAGTTGGTGAACCTCTAGAAACCTATTGGCGATTCAAGGCACTGGTTAGTGGCTTAACGGCAGTCGGGACACGCGATCTTCATCATTGGTGCATTCATTGAGAGGTGTTAGATCGTGTGTCTTTTTTACTACCCTATTCCCTTTCTCTTCTTCCCTTTATTTGTTCGTCCATATAAAAAAAAAAAAAAAAACTTCAAGACGAGTCCTAGAAGCAAAGAGCGAAAACAAAAAAAGAAAGTCATGGCCAACAAGGAGATGAAGGACAAGATCGACAATCTCGACATGCAAGTCCGAAGCATTAGTATGGGGCTCGACACCACCAAAGCGACAGTTCAAGAATTGATGGAAATCATGAATCGATTTTTCGACGAAATGGTGCGTAGCATATTGGTTCAACAACCCCCCTCCACGGCAGTACGGGCACGAGCACGAGAGGAAGGAGGAGCGGCGACGCGAAGAGCGAGAGCAAGAGGACGACTTCGACCGACGGTCCCAAGCGTCCAACTATCACGAGCGCCCGAAGCCCGACAAGTCGTGGCTCACGCTGTCCACCATCACCGGCACCGATCCTGATGCATGGCTCAACCGAGCTGTGCTATATTTTGAGCTCAATAAGCCCGAAGGGAACGATCGGGTTCGATACGCGGCCTATTACCTTGATGGTGAAGCCAACGTATGGTGGCAGTGGCTCACAAGCGTTTACCGCAGCCGACAACAAGTCATTGGGTGGAACGACTTCGAGCGCGAGTTACTTACGCGTTTTGGAACATCTGACTACCACAATTATGACGAGGCACTAACACGCATAAGGCAAACTAGCAGCTTGCGCGATTATTTGAAGGAATTCGAGCATTTAGCATGCTGAGTCTGAGGCTGGCCGGAGACTGCATTGGTTGGAGCATTCATAGGCGGCCTGAAGTTGGATCTAGCTGCTGAAGTATGCTTAGAGCGGCCCGAGACGATGCATGCAGCCATAGAGGTGGCCCGATGCCACGAGGACTACATAGCGGCCACGCGAAAGGGACGGGCGGACGACCGCTACTCCGATACGTGACGCGCAAGCCCAAGCCATCCAACCGCAAACGCATAGCCGACCAAGAATGCATGACCACCGGGACCAGAAGTCAAGCGCCTATCGCTCGAGGAAATAAGTCGCCGACGCGAAAAGGGGTTGTGTTTGAAGTGCGAGGAAAAGTTCACTCTGGGACATCGATGCAAGCAGGCCTTTGTCATCGACGTCATCGACTCAGATGAGGAGGAGCCCGAGAATGAGGAGGACTTGGATCAAGAGGATGTGATTGAGGTGCCCGAAGAAGAAGTCGAGATCTCGATGCACGCAATGGCGGGAATGCTAGGACCAAGAATGATGCGCTGCCGACATGGGTCAAGGATCGACGAGTGGTCATACTCGTGGACAACGGATCGTCGCACAACTTCATCAACGCCACTCTATCCCAGAAGCTAAAGTTACCGACAACCAATATCGAGTTGTTTGAAGTCCGAGTAGCCAATGGAGAAAGGCTAAAGTGCTCAGAGGATTTTTGTGGGGTGCCGATCAAGTTCCATGGGGTTACTGTTAAGGCCGACCTCTATGCCTTACCCTGGTTGGACCCGATATCGTGCTCGGAGTGCAATGGCTCGAGGGATTAGGAGAGGTGACCACCAACTACTGAACCGGGGTCAGGAAGCTCAAATCTGGAGAACACCGAGTCACTTTGAAAGCAGACGAGGAACGAGGAACCAAGGAGGTTGTTTTGAAGAGTATAGAGAGGGTTTGGCGCGAGGGCGGCCAAATATTCGCGGTAGTGGTCGAGAACAATGGCGCGCGCATAGAACAGGTCGAGCAACAGCAAGGCATGGTGCGCGAGCTACTAGAAGAGTTCCACTGTGTGCTAGACGAGCCTAAGGGTCTACCACCACACCGGGAGTTCAACCACCACATACCTTTGGTCAACGAGCAGCATGTCATGCACGTTCATCCTTATTGGTATGCACACTTTCAAAAAACAGAGATCGAGAGGCAGGTAGGCGAGATGCTCAAGTCTGGGCTCATCCGACATAGCTCAAGTCCATCCTCATCACCGGTTCTACTAGCAAAGAAGAAAGACAACACGTGGAGGTTCTGCACTGACTATCGAGCACTGATTGTCGCGACTATCAAGGACTGATTCCCCATCCCAAGTTTTGACGACATGCTCGATGAGTTAGGAGGATCTCGCTATTTCTCGAAGCTCGACCTTAGAGCTGGCTATCATCAGATCTGGCTCCAAAAGGCCGATATCCGGAGACGGCCTTTCATACGCACCAAGGGCACTATGAGTATTTGGTGATGCCATTCGGGCTATGCAATGCCCCGTCCACTTTTCAGTTTGCTATGAACTCCATCTTCAAGGAACATCTACGTAAGTTTGTTTTGGTATTCTTTGATGATATCTTGGTCTACTCGAAGACATGGGCCGAGCACATTGAGCACCTACGTATGGTACTCGAAATCTTGGAGGCCAACGTATTCCATATCAAGCCATCCAAGTGCTCGTTTGGACAGGAGATGGTCGAGTATCTAGGCCACTTTATTTCTTACGATGGCGTGAAGGTCGACCCGAAGAAGATAGAAGCTATGATCGACTACCCTAGGCCAACGAGTCTCACACAACTACGAGGGTTTCTAGGGCTCACAGGCTATTACCGAAAGTTCGTGAAAGATTACGGGACCATCGCCAAGCCTTTAACCGAGATGACCAAGAAGGGTGGGTTCAAGTGGACCGAGGCTAGTGAGGAGGCATTCGAGAAGCTAAAGGGCACGATGACCACGATGCCAGTGGTCGCAATACCAAGGTTCGACGTCTTTTTCAAGGTACACACAGATGCAAGTGACGTTGGAATAGGAGCCGTGCTAGTGCAAGAGGGACGTCCATTGGCCTACCTCAGTAAGGCGCTAGGTACGACTCGACTGGGGCTGTCTGTGTATGTAAAGGAGATGCTCGCAGTAGTAGAGGTTGTTCGATGTTGGAGACCCTACCTATTGGGGCGGCGCTTCCAAATCGTGACCGATCAGCAGCCACTCAAGCACTTACTCGAGCAAAGAATCGTGACGTTCGAGCAGCAGAAGTTTGTCTCAAAGCTCATGGGGTTCGACTTTGAAATAATCTATCAGCCGGGCCGACAAAACGCCATGGCCGACGCACTCTCCCAACGGACGGACGTAGCTGAGCTCGAGGCCATCACCGGGCCAACATGGGTCGTCTAATAGGAAGTTAGGAAGGCACAGGAGGATGATCCACAATGCAAGGAGTTGCGACAAGGGATCGAGGTAGGCGATACTGCCGTCGCCGACTACGAGCAGCACAATGACCTATTACTCCATCGAGGTCGAGTATTCGTTCCCAACAGTGGGCAGCTATGCGAGAGGATCATGCAGCACTTCCATAACTCAAAAGTTAGAGGACACTCGGGAGTCTACTGCACGTGGATGAGAATGGCCAATACCTTCTTTTGACCGGGGCAACAAGGCGCGGTCCAAGATTATGTTGTGCGATGCGACGAGTGCCAACGCACTAAGGCCAACGCACAATGACCAAGCGGGCTACTACAGCCATTGCCGGTACCCGAGATGATCTGGAAGGATATTACTATGGACTTCATTGAAGGGATGCCAATCTCTAATGGGTTCAATGGTGTTATGGTCGTGGTGGATCGACTCACGAAGTATGCACACTTCATCCCCATCATGCATCCCTACACGACAAAGTCCATCGCCAAGCTATTTGTTGAGTATGTGATGAAGCTGCATGGGGCACCACGTTCGATTATCTCCGACCGAGACCGGATCTTCATGAGCAACTTTTGGTCTGAATTCTTCAAGCTGTAAAGGACCAAGTTGTCAATGAGCTCGGCGTATCACCCTCAGACGGATGGGAAAACCGAGGTAACTAACCGCACGCTGGAGCAGTATCTACGGTGCTACGTGCATCAATTTTCAAAGAAGTAGGAGAGCTTTTGTAACACCCCACTTTGATTCCACAGAAATTTCGGACTTTCTAAAAATCAGTATAAAATTTTCGAGATCATTTTCGAAATTCAATGGGTGTTAAACAACATTTTTCATAACCCAAGTCTTATCTGGGCCCACGGGGATTCATTACCCGGTTTTTGCAAATGGTTTTCATTAACCAAAGCATATCACGAGACATAATGAATAATTAAACCAAATCATCATACCCAACAACAAGGGTTCCACAAGTTTTTTTTCCCAAAAACAAACAAGTCATACGTTTTGGAAAAAGGTTTAAACAAGTCTCAACATAAAGGTCCAATAAGCCTTATTTATTCTAACGGAAGCATAAAATACATAATTAAATGACCGACCCACTCGCCTCTCTTCGTCACTCTGCTCATGCTTAACCTGCATCGGTGAAGAGTAGGTGAGGATGAGCACAAGATGAAAAACGTGCTCACCACTATGCACATATATCACAATCATAAATAATGTAGAGAAAGTATGGTTAAAGTATGAACATAAAACAATTATTCTGTCACGTCTCCTAATCACATCACAAAATATTACCCACGTTTACACATCTTTCATTAGCCAATGAAAGGGGATTCATTACCCTAACTCATGGGGGTATGTGTCATACGACAAGACACGGCCTTTCATTAGGTCTTACGGAGACTTACCTCGCAAGGTAACCGTATTACAACGACGGGGACAACCGTACCGACGGCTGAATCGGCTCACGCCGATAGGCTACATGGTTTACGTACATACTAAAATCATACCAAGTCAACATTATGGTAAACACATATGGCATAGCAAATTTTAGATTAAAACCCACCTGGAATCAGTTGATAAAGAAAATTAACCAGAAGTCGTAGGTGGTTGAGACACTGCTCGTCAGACACCTACATAAGTCAAGACAGTCTCATAAGCAACTATCTCGAATCTTACACAGATAACGAGAATTATACTTAGACGAATTACATCGACTAAAAAACTCGTGGAAATTGTGGAGTTGGAACATTAGGACGACTCCTAGACTCGACCAACCAATTAAATAATCTTATAAAGCAGAAAACGAAAGTTTGACATAAAAACGGGGTCAACAGGTCAAGCAATTACCAACAAGCCAAAAACGATTAAAAAGGACTAGTTCAAAATAAATTGAATGAGACCATAAGGGGTTAGGCTTGGACTTTACAATTCAAATATTTACAGCATATAAACGGCTGAAAATCACACATTGTCACCAAAGGTAAACCCCTAAACATGCTCCTAACCATTTTATATAATTCAAGCAAAAACTGACCAGAAATCGAATTAAATTAATTAAAATAGCTACAGCTCGAATTTGACTTTGAAATTTTTACAGCAGCAAGATAACATGAAGAAAAGCAACATATCCAAAAGTTAGCCATTTTAGACAGGAACTCGATTTTATATGAATTTATTAAGAAACAGTCCAGAAATAGTTTTTGAGTTTTGACAAGGCTACAGGCCATATAAAAATCTCATATTTTAACCACAAGTACTACAACAGCAAAATTACAACATATCCAAAAATCAGAATTTTTGGAACAATACACGAATTATAGTGATTTGCAGCACAATTTTCAAAAATGCATAACTTATAATATACACAACGAAACGACACAAGGCCAAAGCCGTTGCGTCAAGCACATTCCTAAGTCCAAAATTCCACAACACTTCCACGGGAAATAACACATTAACCTCAGTTCAATAATTTTTCAAAGTGACGGCAATCATTTTGATATCCAACAGCAATTATATATATCAAAATTCACACGAACATATTACTAAAGCATATAACCAACTCGAATATCACACGTTCAGCAATGACAACACATATACGAGCACTTAAACACTTATTGGAATGAAATAACTAAGTCGAGGGTTAGCCCAGGGTACCGTTCTCGAGACGGATTACGAAACAGCACCAAATCGGGGCCGAACAGATAACACGTGCACGTTGGGGGGGATCGATTGCTTGCAGTTCGGACTTTAGGACAACATTACGGGGCAGTCGTTGCACGTGGAACTTGTGAACCGGGGTACGAACAACAATGACACGGTGGGGCTCGGCTGCGGGTCGTCGGTTCTCGCGAACAGGTAACTAGCAATGGACGCAGCAACTCGCGAACGGGGACCGAGCAACAACAACGGCCATTGAACAGGGCCTGAGATGGCACGCGTGATCGAGAAGAGAGCAATGACAGAACTTGGTCACGGACAAAGGCGGAGAACGAAGTCTCGACGAGAACAGCAGCGACGTCCGCGGAGGAGCACGGAGGTCCAAGAGCGGCTCGCGGGGTGGGTCTGAACAGCAGCTCACCTGCTCGGAGTTGCAGCAGCGGGTGAGGACCAGAGGCTACTCGTTGGGGCTGGGATCGCGTGGCTTGCTACTTGAGGAAGGGACGATGCACGAAGGGAGCCTAGTCGCCGGTAGCAGACGGAGAGAGGCTCGCCGTCGGGGCTGCTCGCAGGCGGAGCAGGTGCAGGTGAAGGTCGCTGCTCGCTATGGTGGTGTCATGGCGGCCCTTGGCGGTGGCAGGAGCACGTGAAAAAGGAGAAGGGACAATCGTTAGCGCTGGCGCACAGATCGCCAGGAGTTGCAGGCGCGGCGGAGGAGTCGGGATTGACGACAAGATTGAGATAGTGACGCGTGATGGGGGAGACGATCGGGTAGCAGCAATGATGGAGATGATGAACGGCGGTGGTCTTGACGATGCGAGGAAGATGATGGTGCAGTTTCATGATGACGAAAGAGAGCGACAGATTTTCTCTGATGCGAATTTCGTAAGAGGGGAAAGGTTGCGGGTTAGGGTCTGCGCAATTAATTAAACGAAGTGAGGAGAAATCTCTCCCTTTTATACTACTAGGGCTTTGACTTAGCAACTTGGTCAACAAGCCATTTAAGAGAAAAGGAAACCGGGTAGGGCGAACAGGCGGTTTTGTTAAACCGTCGATTGGTTCACACGCAGCTCGGGTTCTCGGGCTCGATTAAATCGCGCGATAAAATAAAATAACAACCGGGTAATATTTATTTAATATATACATATAAATATTTATTATAAACAACATTTAGGCACATTTAGGCATTTAGACATTTAATATAAATATTAATACTAATAATAATAATAATAATCAATTTTGATAATTAGTTTAATATAATAGTAATAATAATAATAATAGCATAATAATAATTAATAATTTCAAATAATCATAATCAAATGGGGCGTTAGAGTCTACCCACCTTACAAAAAATTTCGTCCTCGAAATTCGAAAACAACACTTCTAGAAGGCAAGAGAGTACAAAAAGGGAACATCAAAATGTGAGTTCCGGGTAGTACCTCCGAATCTCGTTCTCCCTCTACCAAGTCGTCTCGCCCTCGACTTGACTACACCCACTGGACTTTGACGAGTATCTCTCCCGGTCATTCCCTGATGGACCCTTGGTTCCAACAGGTCACCGGTACCTCCATACAGGTAGGGTTCTGCCTATCACGCAGCTCGTCACAATACACACATACCTCGAAACCATGCACACATTCCCTTCATCACGAGGCTAGAACGTGTCATGCATCCTCAAAAGTCTCCGTGGTGGAGTCAACCTCAGGCTAAACTATTGACTTGATCGAGAAATCATGATAGGACCGACAATCATCACTTATTCTCAAATCTGCACATTCAGAACACACGGTTCCGTTTAATACCATTGACAAAGTTTCTCTCCTCGCCGACACGAACAACATCTCGTATGCGGTTTAGGAAGTAAAGGCTAAATACTCAATAACGGTTTCCCTTTCACGGAGCCGGTCTCCAGTCGAGACTCAAGGCTCCACCACACATTAATACGGAACTACTATCTCGCCATGCCGAGAAAGTTGTTTGTCCCGTTTTTGTTGCGTTTTTCCTTATTATTTTTCTTTTATTTTCCCCTCATATTAGGTCCTTTTATTAGTTTTCAGTTCGTTTTATAATTTATTTCGTGTTTTCTTTATTTTAGTCTTCTCTTTGATTTTTAGTTTGTTTTTCCCGTTTTCTGCTTTGGTTTCGTCGTCGTTGGTGTGCAGGCTAGAAAATTCGGGGAGATTCGCTTTTCATTATAAAGGGACCGGGGGTGAACATATTTACGTCTCGGTAGAAACACATAGGAGGAAACAGAACGAGAATATACGGGCCGAAACATAAAAGTGAGGGAAGTAGGAAAAGAATTATCAAAAGCTGCAAAAGATCTTGTTCTTTATGCTGAACCGTTGCTCCGACATCTGTTACGCGTCAACGGAGACTACCTGTTCCAGCTCTTCTTCTTCATGACAACAGTCCTCCTCCACGGTGCGCAAGAACAGAGCTCCAGCCCCGGCAGCCCACCTCCGCCGTGAAGTTTCAACCAGAGCTCGTCCAAGTCCTCCTGCCACACCGTTGCACAACACCGCGCCGCGCCACTTGGACTCCTCACGGCGCGACTCCTCCGCTGTTGCAAATCTTCACGCAATCCATGAAATTATGCCACTGCAAACTCTTCCCGCTGCACCTCTCTCAGCCACCGTAGACACGCGAGCAGTCGCTTCTCATCCTCACACAGCAGCAGTCGGAACTACCTGCAGAACCATCATCACCGCACTGCGCCGCGCCACGTTCTTCACGCCGTGAGACCTGCATCTCTCCATCGTCGCGCGCCCAGAAATCCTTGGCCGCGGCCGCGACTTCTCCTCCCGCGGCCGCGGAGACCAAAAACGATCCCAAATCGCCGGAGCTGCAGAGCTGAAATCTCGCGGCCATGGGACATCTCGCGGCCGCGGAGCTCCCCTTCACCGCGGCCGCGGCGAACAAAAGCTCCCCCAATTCCCCGTCTGCAGAGAAGAAAATCTGCGACCTCGGGATGATTAGCAGCCGCGGGACCCTTCTTCACCGCGGCCGCGGGATGCGAGATAGCAGATTTTAAAATTTAATTTTTTGCAATCGTGAAGGGCAGTTTTTGGAGGATATTCCCAGCCTAGGTTTTATTGGAAGTTCTCTTGTTCCTCTTTTGTTTTTTCTTTTTGACTTCTCTTTTAATAATTTTTGACGGAGAACACGGATTGAACCTCGGAATTTGCTATTATTTTCGGATTCAAGATTGTTATTCGAATTATCATTCATCTTCGGATTTATTACTCGTAAGATCTTTCTTTTCAATTAATTTGATGAATATGGATTCGTTGATGATTAAGATTTTGATTGTTAATTCGATTATGAATAGCTAAATCAATATGCTAGGGATTAGGGGATTGATGTTTTAATTCGTTCGTGATTGTCGGGCTTGAGATTGTTCAATTTGTACGAGTCGAGCTTTTGATAGGGTTTTTCAGTTATCATATTTGAATATTGAGGATTATTGAAGGGTGACACTTCAATTTCCAATTGATTTCGATTGAGTTCGATTTATTCTTGTTTGATGTTGTTAATTCTAAATGGGCTAGTTGATTAATCATCTTCTAGTCTAAGTTAATCGACTCTTAGAACCGAAAGGGGAGGAGTCGGTCGTAATAAGCTCGTATGAACTAGGCTTGTTCGTAGATGTATTGCCTAGGCGTTAATTGAATTGTTAATTTTTCGTTTAAGCTTGTTCTCTTGTTACGAACAGTTATTGAGAATGAAAACTTGAACGATAGGTTATTCAAATCATTTAACCGAATAATCTCTTGCCCATCAATTGCATCTTCGAATCAAAATGGATATCCTCGACTCCCTAGCTCGTTTAATCCTATTTGTTCTTCGTCTTTGCTTGCTGCTTTTACTGTTTAATTTAATTATTTGCAGTAGTTGATAATTAAAAACCAATCCAATTATTTGAACTAGAATGTTTAGGAATTTTATTTTTTTTATTTCTTTTCGTGTTTGAATAATCGTACATTATATTCCGGCTGACCTTCCTCGTGAGACACGACCCGGTGTCTGAATCTTTCGATTCTACTCCAGAAAATATTTACAACAAAAGTCTCACAAGTGGCAAAGGAAACTAATCGACCAACCTCACACATCGCAGGGTTGTTGATTAGGGAATTCACACAATGACTCGAAAGATCAACATACACTTTGACCAAGATCTGGTTCAAAGACCCCTAAAAGGACAAGGTCGGACTGGGTTTAATGCACTGTCACTCGAGAGGTGACACACACGCTGGCGTTGCATATACGGGGCGCTGGGACGCGTGCATGTACCCACTCGGATACCAGCTACAAGGTCAAGGTTTGGTCGTACACACTAACCTGGGAAGTTTGGCGTTCGGTGATGGCAGCGGCAACCCTCGTGCGAGTCAACGATTGGCCACTGCAATTGGCCTCACGTCTCTCAGCACGGGCGTGCGGGCTCGGCCACCACTTCGCGTGGCTACACCCAGTCAGGTTCGACACTCGGTTCAAGGTGCATTCCAGAAATTCAATTTCCGGGTTTCACAATTCCTAGGTACTCAAATGGGAAGAAGGGTTTCTCCCCAAGGCTCAAAATCACAAAGGTTTGGGTTGACAACAAAAATTTTCCCAAAAGGAAACGAGCATTGGCGTCACCGCCAGGAACAATCCTAACTCGGCGGTCAACGCCGAACAACAGAATGGTTAGTTCGTTTGACTCTACCGACTAACAGTGTCGGCCGTCACGACAGCTTTTACTCAGGTAGCTAATCGTGCCGGCAGTCCTAAATGAGTCTAATCCACATACACAGCCTATAACTTTCAGACTTCGAGGTCTAGCGTAAAGCTTCTCTCGCAAGTGTTTCCAGCTAACATTATAATACTACTCAGATTAAGTCACATAGGGCACATATACATGAAAATTGACGAAAATCTAATTTTGAAATTCACAACTCAATTTGGAAACCTACATATGAACTTGCACCAATTTCCAACATGCGTTATGAATTTAAAATACATGTAGCTTCCAGTCTAGATATCGTATCATGATGAAACCACTTGAAAAATATCCCTAACTCGGGCCTCTATCATTTTCATGAAGAACACTCAGGAAGATAAAATCATTGAAATGCACATAATACAACAAACATACAAAACATAGGTGCAGTGGATAAATGAAGACATACAGCTTGACAGGTTCTCAGTGTATGCACAATAACAGAAGCTACAAATATTATATTACTGAAATTCAAAATCTCCAAGATAGCTAACTCAATTATTTACAACTTTCATGTTGATCACTTAAGCTAAAAATAACTTTAAAACCGAGTTTAAGCATAAAACCCTTAGGTCAAGAAATCTGCCAATGAAACTATTTATAAATTACAGCGGGTCACTAAATCAGAAATATCTCATGCCACAAAACTCTGAATCATGCAAACTCAAAACTTACAGAAACTACACTGGTATTGCTACAAGTTCCAAGAAGGGCATCTTTACAAATAATCATGTTAAGGGCCTCATTTCAGAGCATACATTTCAATCCTAAACACAACCACTGTTTTAAAAATTCTGGGCATAACTCCAACTTTGAAAAATCATATAAAATCAACTAAAACACCAAATTGCAAGATTTCAACTTCGAGAGAAAGCTTATAACATGTACGACAAGTTCAATGTTGATCATATTTTCACATAGTCACATTAACATTGTCAAAAACATCCCAACATCATGATTCACAATTCTGCCCGAAATTTCAAAAACTGCGCGCAGTTACAATTTCAAAATTCCATAATAAATTCAATTCAACTTTGAATCATGAAATTTTAAAACTCACAGAAACCTAACTCAAAGCACTACAAAATTTATGAAGAACTCTTAACCAGAAAACAGCTTTTAGGCCGCGATAATCCCAGCAAAAACAGAGGCTATAACGAGAAGTTCTCATACGATTTTCAGCACAAAAACATAATTTCATGTACGTGGCATCAGGGGTCACATGTAATCACAATATACAAATCATGTATGCCCATATACAATATAAGAGAGTCAGCCCTAACATAATTTATAACACAAATTCACATAAACTCATACGATCACCACATAATACGTTTTAAAGAATTCAGTCGTGCAATAATCATCAAGTTCAATCATATAAGCATGCTTTTCATAACATCAACTTTAACATCTTGAGTCTTATAGAGCCTCAACATCAGGCTTAAATTCATACCTTTTACAAGTGCGTGCTGTAGCGCCCCGTTCGAATATTGGAATTTTCGAATATTTTTAATTGGCATGATTATTATTATATGAATTATTGTATGTTATTTTATTTATTTGCGTATTTTCTGGCATTACTCGACACTTTTCGTTTAGACTTAGTATAATTTAATTAGATGTGGTCTAGTTAATATAATAAGTCGTGTAATTTTATTTTATTTTCGTCGCCAATCGTTTAAAATCGATATCCTCGATATATTCGCGTTGTATTATTCGAGCCTTGAGTTTGATAACCGATCAATTTATTGAAATTTATTTTCAACCCATTTGCTATGTTATTTATATTGAACCATTGTGAGATTAAAAGAATGGCCCAATACCCTCAAATTTTCCTTAGTCTTTTTATATGTATTTCCATAAGGGCCAAATTAATTGTTTTAATTAGCCCAATATTTTAATTTTGGAACTGTCTAATTAATCAGATATTAACACCTTCTTCTTCTCCGCGTATGACCCAGTCTCCTCCCTCACCATCACGTTCTCCTTTTGTTGCGATTAATCTGGGAGATCTTCGCTTCTTACT
>CACSLK010027831.1:4023686-4038116 GCA_902706635.1 Striga hermonthica | reverse complement strand
ATGTATATGCCGATATCATGATGTTGTTATTATTTTCAATGTTTACATTAGTATGAGTTTCCACGGAGCACAGTGCCATAGTGTTCATTTCCCACTTTTATCATGTTTTTCTGGTCAGGATGTCGGGCAGGGAGTGTGAGCTGACGAAGGCTTCGGGACTTTTCTATTTTGACTGTATATGTATATTGACGATTTACGTTTCCGCTGATGACGACTTTTGACGAACTTATATTTTGACGGGACTTTTGGAGAACTTTATGCTTTCAGCAACAGTACGATTTTATTAAATATTTAAGTAACGGTTTACCAAATTAAGTCATGTTTTTAAGGTAGCACCACGAAGCAGTTTTCGCAAAGTAAAAGGTTTTATTTTTAAATAACTTTGCGAAATTTTCGCACACTGATTTTACGATAAGGCGGGGTGTTACAGCAGCTCCACAGTGGATGAGTATATCCGCACCTTCACCCGCATGTGCCTTTTTGTGGGTGACGCAGTGAACACCGATGCCAAGAAGGCCCGCAAGTTTCTTAACGGGCTCAATCAGAGGATCCGTGAACTGGTGGGGAGTCACGAACCGATGTCTTATGCTGATACCGTGAGTCGGGCTCAGGAGGTATAGAGTTGTCTCTTTCCGATTGCCCCAGTCCCTTCATATTATCATGCCTCCCAGCCTTCTCAGACCGTTGCTCAGTACGCCCAGCCCATCTCATCTGTGCCGCCCGGCTCTAGTTCAGGCAAGAGGAAGATTGGTTCCCACCAGGATAACAGGAAGGGAAAGCGTGCAGCCCCAGACCGCCGCGACATTCCACCTGCCACCCAGGGTCAACTTCCAAAATGTTCAAACTGTGGCCAACCCCACTCTGGGCAATGTCGATATACTCAGCGAGTCTGCTTCAACTGCCTCCACCCTGGACATTTCATCAGTGCGTGCCCCGAGCCCCGGAGGCAGCCGCATCAGCAGCAGCCACCCCAACAGCAGCAACAACATCTTCCACCGCCGCCTCAGCAACAGTAGGGTAAACCGTGGACTCGTGGAGTCGTAGCAACCTCATTTTTATTCTCTTAGTTTTGTTTTCTTTGAAACTTTGCAGACCCTTGTTTATTTTCCTTTCTCTTTGCAGACTATTTTGAATTGTGTTTGGAACTCCTTTATTCTGCTAAATTTCAGTACTTGGAATTTTGTTTGTCTTTCCTTCCTTTGCATGGGATAAGATTTCTGGTGGAGTTAATCATTTTAAATTCTTTGGTGATCCTTATTTATCCTCGTATATTGAGAACCTTGTATTGTGATGCCTCTAATTCAATATGAAGTTGGGGAGTCGAGAAGTGTTGTTCCACCTTAAAAGATTTTGAGAATCTTTTACGGAGGGTAGCCGTGCCTGGTACAGGCACATCGCGAAGTGCAGAGCCGTCTTCATTTTTTATATTCTTTTGTCGTAATCTTTAGAAGCTCATTTAAGACTGCCGGCACGGTTAGCTACTTGACCATGAGCTGGCGTGATGGCCGACACTGTTAGTCGGAAGAGTCGAGTGAGCTAAGCGTTTCATTACCCGATAGTGACCGCTGTGATCGAGATTATTCTGAGCCGCGGAATCGATCCTCATTCCTTTTGGGAAGTTCTCCCGACCTCTATCGTTGGTTGTTCGATGTAGACTGTGTTGATTAGGGAAGGTGGTGAACTTGAAACTCGGTTTATAAAAAAATTGAAACCCTTGAAACTATTGGAGTTGTTTTGTACCTGCATGATAGGGGAAATCATTTTTTTTATTAAACCCCAAATTGTTGTCGTTCGAAATTTTGTGGAAAACCCTTGTTCCTCCCAATTACCTTGGAAATGTTTACCTTTTATTTGGAGAAGTTCTTCTCAATACCTCAAACCCAAAGCCGGCCCTGGCCGGGTGTAGCCACGCGAAGTGGTGGCCGAGCACACATGTCCGTGCTGAGAGGCGTGAGGCTAGTGCACCACCGATCGTTGACTCGCACGCGAGCTGCAGCCGCCATCACCGGACGCCAAACTCACCATGCCAGTACGTACAGCCAAACCCTGACCTTGCAGTTGGTCTCCGAACAGGTACACACCCGCGTCCCAGCGCCCCACATATGCAACGCCAGCGAGTGTGCCACCTCTCGGGGGACAGTGCATCGACCTGTACCGTCGATTCGTTTCTGAACCATTCGAGCAGTTTCATGTACCAAATTCTGTTGGAACCCTCTTGAACCTTGTCTTTCTAACCTTGAACCGTGAGCTCCAAGTTCCACCGAACCAATGTATGAATTCCGTAAATCACTTAATTCTCGATTAAGTGAGTTGTTGATAATTGCTTAGCCGCATGAGGGATGTCCCTCGAGCCGGCAGGAATTTGAGGTGCGGCAATGTCGATCGGAGTCTCGAGTCTCGATTGGAGACAATGTAATCACCGTGGGATTTATGTTAGTATAAATGTCTTCCCAGAGGTTACACCCATGAGGGATGTGGTTCGTTTCGAGAAGAAAGGGAAGCTTCAGCCTCGCTATATCAGACCCTTTCAGAATCTCGCACGAGTCAAAGACTGGGCCTACAGGTTAGCTTTACCGCCTGTGTTGTCGGAGTGCATGACCCCGAAACACATGGTGGACTTCGTCAAGAAGTAAGGGTCGAGCGAGACCTTACCTATGAGTAGGTACCGGTGTTCGTACTGGACCATAAGGTTCATCAGCTGAGGACACGGGCAGTCAATCTCGCTGAGGTGCCATAGAACCGTCACGGCAAGTCCGAGGCAACTGGGGAGACTGAGACCGAGACTAGAAGGAGATATCCGAACTTCATGTTTGATGTTGTATAATAGA
Source organism: Striga hermonthica (assembly GCA_902706635.1). Classification (NCBI taxonomy): domain Eukaryota; kingdom Viridiplantae; phylum Streptophyta; class Magnoliopsida; order Lamiales; family Orobanchaceae; genus Striga; species Striga hermonthica. The sequence goes on along the minus strand of CACSLK010027831.1, from coordinate 4,035,288 downwards.
GTTTGGATGTTTTACTTTCGAATTCCGAGGACGAAATTCCTTTTAAGGTGGGTAGACTGTAGCGCCCCGTTCGAATATTGGAATTTTCGAATATTATTAATTGGCATGATTATTATTATATGAATTATTGTATGTTATTTTATTTATTTGCGTATTTTCTAGCATTACTCGACACTTTTCGTTTAGACTTATTATAAATTTAATTAGATGTAGTCTAGTTAATATAATAAGTCGTGTAATTCTATTTTATTTTCGTCGCCAATCGTTTAAAATCGATATCCTCGATATATTCGCGTTGTATTATTCGAGCCATGAGTTTGATAACCGATCAATTTATTGAAATTTATTTTCAACCCATTTGCTATGTTATTTATATTTAACCATTGTGAGATTAAAAGAACGGCCCAATACCCTCAAATTTTCCTTAGCCTTTTTATATGTATTTCCATAAGGGCCAAATTAATTGTTTTAATTAGCCCAATATTTTAATTTTTGGAACTGTCCAATTAATCAGATATTAACACCTTCTTCTTCTTCGCGTATGACCCAGTCTCCTCCCTCACCATCACGTTCTCCTTTTGTTGCGATTAATCTGGGAGATCTTCGCTTTTTACTCGTTGGACTCGCTATATATTTCCTTGTATCATAATCAGTTTCCATCTTTCAAGCTCTATCTCTTTCTCGCATATCTTTTTTTTTTAAAAAAAAAGAAAGAAAATTTCTGCCGACATCCGCCATAGATTCCGGCGATCCATCTTCGAGAAGCTTTTCAATTGTCGAACCTCATCGCCAGCAGCCCTCGTTGCCGTCCGTTGAGTGAGCAGTCGTATCCTCTATTCCAGCCGCTGCCCATCATCGCTACAAGTTCCTCTTTCCGGTGACCACAACATCTTCATCTCACGCCGCCGTTCAAGAAGCCAGCGTCTCACGAGCTTGAAGCCGAAATCCTTCTGAGTTCGAAAGCAGCCCTCAGTCCATCCGAAAGACTCCATCGGGCAGTTCCAGAGTAAGCAGTAACCTTCCGTTAGAGCCGTTCTTCGAGCTTTCGGGTCCCGTCGTTCGTCCGATAGCTCGTAGATTCCCGAAGACGGGTAACCTAGCGAAACCCTTTCGTTAATTGTTGTAGGGATTATACTGTTGGCTTATTTTGCATTCGTTGAATCGTTCAATGGTCTTCGCATTCGGTTTAAAAGTCGTCTCGTATTGTTTGTTATTTATTTCGTATGTTTGTGGATTATTCGTGGATAATTGGAACTCTCAGTTTCGTAAATGTTTTATATTCTTAACCCGGTTGCCGTTGGTAAGGTCGTCGTCGAGTTCGGGTGAAATTTCTGCAAATCTGTTCGAGTTTTCTTTTCTGTTCAGAGGGAGGTTAATTCAATTCGCAGGCCTCGTTTTTACGTTCAGTAGTATTTTATTTTCATAAAACTACACGAATAGGTGTCGCGGTGCAGTGGTGTACCTATCTTCTTTCCATGCGCGAGGTTCGGTGTTCGAACCTGGATGGCCGCACTCCCTTTCTTTATTCTTTTTAGCCCATTATTTTGCTAAGTGAGAAAACCCGCGGGCCAAAAGGCCCGCATTCGGCCCGCGTCTGGCCCGATTACTTTCTCAGCTGCTGGCCCGCGCTGGCCCGTCTCCAGCCCGCGTCCTCACTAGTCTACCAGGCCCTTTGAGCGGCCCAATTAGAACATAATAGGCCCAAATATTTGGCATCTTGTCCCAGTTTTAACTTAACAGCCCAATTCAGCTTTTTACCAAATTTTTTGTGTTCCAGAACCCTTTTTCATACCGATTTTAACTTTAAAAATATTTCTAAAATGATAAAAATTTTGGGAAAAATAAATTTAAATCCCGAGACCCCAATTTAGTTATCCGAGTCATATTTTTCAAAAATTAGGGAGTTCCAAGTCCACGAAAAATCCGATTAAAATCCTTAAATCTTAATTTCTATTAAATATGAGTTTTATGTTAAACCCGAGTGAGATAGATTATTGATATATATTATTTAACTTAAATGTAGGTGTTTGAGGAGTCGAGCCTCGACCTACGTTCCATTACTTGTCGTATTTTGCCATTATTCCTTCAACCCTTTGTTTGGCTATTTCTCGATATCCAGGTGGGTGTTATTCAAAATTTGTCTATGCCTTGAATGATAATTGCTTTATTTATGTGGGTATGATCAATGTATGCATGTGAGCATGTAATCTTCGATGTGAGCTGTACCGGTCGTTGAACGGTTATCCCCGTTAGCTATAAAACGTACCTTGAAAGGGTAATCTCCATGTTTGTCCTTTGCTAAGGACCACGTCATCTGTAAGACCTTGGCAATGTGCCCTGGCCGGTGATGGATATCCTGTCCAAGCACTAGGTGCGTGCTGCGACGGTTTAGCCTCCTTCTGTTTGGGCACCCCATTTATGTTCGCCGAAAGGCATACGAGCAGCAGTCTATTGTTATAGGTGTGCACATGAGAATTACTTTGGTTAGGAGATGGGATATTTATTTACTATGTTAATACAACGACCATGCCATTTAATTTATCGTACTATATTATTGTTCATGTGCATAGTAGTGAGCACTATAGTTCACCGTGCTCACTCCCACCTGCTCTTCATGGATTTAGGTTAAGCAGGTGTTGGCTGACGAGACAGAGACGAGTGGTGTTGGTCTTTGACTGACTTCATTTAGTTTATTCCGCATGCTAGTAGATTTGGATCTATTTATGTTTAATTATGACTTGGGAACTTTGGTATTTATGATTTATGACATTGGAATTTTGGAACTGTGGATTGGGAGATGTTCCCTTATAAATTATTTATGATTTATGACATTGGAATTTTGGAACTGTGGATTGGGAGATGTTCCCTTATGAATAATTTGGATGAACTTGGGATTTATGAAAACATTTGATTTATGATTTACGTTATTTATGTGATTTAGTTCGAGTAGCGCCACTGATTTATGAAAAGAATTTTGAAAAATTTAAGTTGACTTTTTGATTTTCGTCAAAATAAAAGTGGGGCGTTACAGTTTGGTATCAGAGCCAGTCTGCGTTTCTGTAGACTGGTTCACGTGGTTTATGTGCATTTATGAATATTTAAGTATAAGTATCGACCACTCGTCTTCGTCATGCCGCGCTGCTTAAGGTATGTAAGTCATAAGTAATACTGATATTATTTATGAAATGATTGTTTATTATTTATGTGCTATAATTCGGGGCTTAGGACCTATCCACCTTGATTTAATCGAACTCTAGTGTTTATTGGCGAACTCTAGACTTCTATAAGTATTGATTATTTTGTTTGTTTTTGTGCTAAACCTTGTTCGGCTTATTCAATGTAGAAGTATGAATGCTCGCAACAACCGTAACCGTCAGGCATCCCCGCAACCTTCTCCACCCCGTCAGCACCAGGCCCCTCCGGCCATGGATCTTACTCAGCTTATCGTCCAGTTTCAGAGAATGAATACACCAACTTTTGCGGGGACTGAGAACCCCACAACGGTGCTGGAGTGGATCAAAGAACTGGATAAGATCTTCGGTGTGCTTCCCCTCCCTGACCGTCAGCGAGTGCCCCTAGTAGTTTATTAGATGAAGGAGGACGCTTCCGACTGGTGGATTGACCACTGGGCTCGGAGGCCGGAGGTGGAGCTTCATGCACTCACTTGGGAGCAAATGAAGACGATGGTGCGTAGCAAGTTCCTTCCCCAGAGCTTTTGGGACAGAATGAAGCATGAGTTTTACCACTTGCAGCAGGGCAGCTCCACAGTGGATGAGTATATCCGCACCTTCACCCGCATGTGCCTTTTTGCGGGCGACGCAGTGAACACCGATGCCAAGAAGGCCCGCAAGTTTCTTAAGGGGCTCAATTAGAGGATCCGTGAACTGGTGGGGAGTCACGGACCGATGTCTTATGCAGATACCGTGAGTCGGGATCAGGAGGTAGAGAGCTGTCTCATTCCGATAGCCCCAGTCCCTTCATATTATCATGCCTCCCAGCCTTCTCAGACGTTGCTCAGTACGCCCAGCCCATCTTATCTGTGCCGCCCGGCTCTAGTTCGGGTAAGAGGAAGATTGATTCCCACCAGGATAACAGGAAGGGAAAGTGTGCAGCCCCAGACCGCCGCGACGTTCCACCTGCCATCCAGGGTCAGCTTCCGAAATGTTCAAACTGTGGCCGACCCCACTCTGGGTAATGTCGATATACTCAGCGAGTTTGCTTCAACTGCCTCCGCCCTGGACATTTCATCAGTGCGTGCCCCGAGCCCCGGAGGCAGCCGCATCAGCAGCAGCCACCCCAACAGCAGCAACAACATCTTCCACCGCCGCCTCAGCAACAGTAGGGTAAACCGTGGACTCGTGGGGTCGTAGCGACCTCATTTTTATTCTCTTAGTTTTGTTTTCTTTGAAACTTTGCAGACCCTTGTTTATTTTCCTTTCGCTTTGCAGACTATTTTGAATTGTGTTTCGAACTCCTTTATTCTGCTAAATTTCAGTACTTGGAATTTTGTTTGTCTTTCCTTCCTTTGGATGGGATAAGATTTGTGATGGAGTTAATCATTTTAAATTCTTTGGTGGTCCTTATCTATCATCGTATATTGAGAACCTTGTGTTGTGATGCCTCTAATTCAATATGAAGTTGGGGAGTCGAGAAGTGTTGTTCCACCTTAAAAGATTTTGAGAATCTTTTAAGGAGGGTAGCCGTGCCTGGTACAGGCACATCGCGAAGTGCAGAGCCGTCTTCATTTTTGATATTCTTTTGTCGTAATCTTTAGAAGCTCATTTAAGACTACCGGCACAGTTAGCTACTTGACCAAGAGCTGGCGTGATGGCCGACACTGTTAGTCGGAAGAGTCGAGTGAGCTAAGCGTTTCATTACCCGATAGTGACCGCTGTGATCGAGATTATTCCGAGCCACGGAATCGATCCTCATTCCTTTTGGGAAGTTCTCCCGACCTCTATCGTTGGTTGTTCGATGGAGACTGTGTTGATTAGGGAAGGTGGTGAACTTGGAACTCGGTTTATAAAAAAAATAAAACCCTTGAAACTATTGAGTTGTTCTGTACCTGCATGATAGGGGAAATCATTTTTTTTTATTAAACCCCAAATTGTTGTCGTTCGAAATTTTGTGGAAAACCCTTGTTCCTCCCAATTACCTTGGAAATGTTTACCTTTTATTTGGAGAAGTTCTTCTCAATACCTCGAACCCAAAGCCGGCCCTGGCCGGGTGTAGCCACGCGAAGTGGTGGCCGAGCACGCATGTCCGTGCTGAGAGGCGTGAGGCTAGTGCACGGCCGACCGTTGACTCGCACGCGAGCTGCAGCCGCCATCACCGGACGCCAAACTCACCATGCCAGTACGTACGACCAAACCCTGACCTTGCAGTTGGTCTCCGAACAGGTACACACCCGCGTCCCAGCGCCCCACATATGCAACGCCAGCGAGTGTGCCACCTCTCGGGGGACAGTGCATCGACCTATACCGTCGATTCGTTTCTGAACCATTCGAGCAGTTTCCTGTACCAAATTATGTTAGAACCCTCTTGAACCTTGTCTTTCTAACCTTGAACCGTGAGCTCCAAGTTCCACCGAACCAATGTATGAATTCCATAAATCACTTAATTCTCGATTAAGTGAGTTGTCGATAATTGCTTAGCCGCATGAGGGATGTCCCTCGAGCCGGCAGGAATTTGAGGTGCGGCAATGTCGATCGGAGTCTCAAGTCTCGATTGGAGACAATCCAATCACCGTGGGATTTATGTTAGTATAAATGTCTTTCCGGAGGTTACACCCATGAGGGATGTGGTTCGTTTCGAGAAGAAAGGGAAGCTTCAGCCTCGCTATATCAGACCCTTTCAGAATCTGGCACGAGTCAAAGACTGGGCCTACCGGTTAGCTTTACCGCCTGTGTTGTCGGAGTGCATGACCCCGAAACACATGGTGGACTTCGTCAAGAAGTAAGGGTCGAGCGAGACCTTACCTATGAGTAGGTACCGGTGTTCGTACTGGACCATTAGGTTCATCAGCTGAGGACACGGGCAGTCAATCTCCCTGAGGTGCCATAGAACCGTCACGAGAAGTCCGAGGCAACTGGGGAGACTGAGACCGAGACTAGGTGGAGATATCCGAACTTGATGTTTGATGTTGTATAATAGAGTTTGGATGTTTTACTTTCGAATTCCGAGGACGGAATTCCTTTTAAGGTAGGTAGACTGTAGCGCCCCGTTCGAATATTCGAATTTTCGAATATTATTAATTAGCATGATTATTATTATATGAATTATTGTATGTTATTTTATTTATTTGCGTATTTTCTGGCATTACTCGACACTTTTTGTTTAGACTTATTATAATTTAATTAGATGTGGTCTAGTTAATATAATAAGTCGTGTAATTCTATTTTATTTTCGTCGCCAATCGTTTAAAATCGATATCCTCGATATATTCGCTTTGTATTATTCGAGCCTTGAGTTTGATAACCGATCAATTTATTGAAATTTATTTTCAACCCATTTGCTATGTTATTTATATTGAACCATTGTGAGATTAAAAGAATGGCCCAATACCCTCAAATTTTCCTTAGCCTTTTTATATGTATTTCCATAAGGGCCAAATTAATTGTTTTAATTAGCCCAATATTTTAATTTTTGGAACTGTCCAATTAATCAGATATTAACACCTTCTTCTTCTCCGCGTATGACCCAGTCTCCTCCCTCACCATCACGTTCTCCTTTTGTTGCGATTAATCTGGGAGATCTTCGCTTCTTACTCGTTGGACTCGCTATATATTTCCTTGTATCAGAATCAGTTTCCATCTTTCAAGCTCTATCTCTTTCTCGCATATCTTTTTTTTAAAAAAAAAGAAAGAAAATTTCTGCCGGCATCCGCCATAGATTCCGGCGATCCATCTTCGAGAAGCTTTTCAATTGTTGAACCTCATCGCCAGCATCCCTCGTTGCCGTTCGTTGAGTGAGCAGTCGCATCCTCTGTTCCAGCCGCTGCCCATCATCGCTACAAGTTCCTCTTTCCGGTGACCACAAAATCTTCATCTCCAACCGCCGTTCAAGAAGCCAACGTCTCACGAGCTCGAAGCTGAAATCCTTCTGAGTTTGAAAGCAGCCCTCAGTCCATCCGAAAGACTCCATCGGGCAGTTCCAGAGTAAGCTGTAACCTTCCGTTAGAGCCGTTCTTCGAGCTTTCGGGTCCTGTCGTTCATCCGATAGCTCGTAGATTCCCGAAGACGGGTAACCTCGCGAAACCCTCTCGTTAATTGTTGTAGGGATTATACTGTTGGCTTATTTTTCATTCGTTGAATCGTTCGTTGGTCTTCGCGTTCGGTTTAAAAGTCGTCTTGTATTGTTTGTTATTTATTTCGTATGTTTGTGGATTATTCGTGGATAATTTGAACTCTCGGTTTCGTAAATGTTTTAATTTCTTAACCCGGTTGCCGTTGGTAAGGTCGTCGTCGAGTTCGGGTGAAATTTCTGCAAATCTATTCGAGTTTTCTTTTCTGTTCAGAGGGAGGTTAATTCAATTCGCAGGCCTCGTTTTTACGTTCAGTAGTATTTTATTTTCATAAAACTGCACGAATAGGTGTCGCGGTGCAGTGGTGTACCTATCTTGGTTCTATGCGCGAGGTTCGGTGTTCGAACCTGGATGGCCGCACTCCCTTTCTTTATTCTTTTTAGCCCATTATTTTGCTAAGTGAGAAAACCCGCGGGCCAAAAGGCCCGCATTCGGCCCGCGTCTGGCCTGATTACTTTCTCAGCTGCTGGCCCGCGCTGGCCCGTCTCCAGCCCGCGTCCTCACCAATCTACCAGGCCCTTTGAGCGGCCCAATTAGAACATAATAGGCCCAAATATTTGGCATCTTGTCCCAGTTTTAACTTAACAGCCCAATTCAGCTTTTTACCAAATTTTTTGTGTTCCGGAACCCATTTTTCATACCGATTTTAACTTTAAAAATATTTCTATAATGATAAAAATTTTGGGAAAAATTATTTTAAGTCCCGAGACCCCAATTTAGTTATCCGAGTCATATTTTTCAAAAATTAGAGAGTTCCAAGTCCACGAAAAATCCGATTTAAATCCTTAAATCTTAATTTCTATTAAATATGAGTTTTATGTTAAACCCGAGTAGTGAGATAGATTATTGATATATATTATTTCGCTTAAATGTAGGTGTTTGAGGAGTCGAGCCTCGACCTACATCCATTACTTGTCGTATTTTGCCATTATTCCTTCAACCCTTTGTTTGGCTATATCTCGATATCCAGGTGGGTGTTATTCAAAATTTGTCTATGCCTTGAATGATAATTACTTTATTTATGTGGGTATGATCAATGTATGCATGTGAGCATGTAATCTTCGATGTGAGCTGTACCAGCCGTTGAACGGTTATCCCCATAGCTATAGAACGTACCTCGCAAGGGTAATCTCTATGTTTGTCCTTTGCTAAGGACCACGTCATCTGTAAGACCTTGGCAATGTGCCCTGGCCGGTGATGGATATCCTTTCCAAGCACTAGGTGCGTGCTATGACGGTTGAGCCTCCTGCTGTTTGGGCACCCCATTTATGTTCGCCGAAAGGCATACGAGCAGCAGTCTATTGTTATAGGTGTGCACATGAGAATTACTTTGGTTAGGAGATGGGATATTTGTTGACTATGTTCATACATCGACCATGCCATTTAATTTCTCGTACTATATTATTGTTCATGTGCATAGTAGTGAGCACTATAGTTCACCGTACTCAATCCCACCTGCTCTTCATGGATTCAGGTTAAGCAGGTATTGGCTGATGAGACAGAGACGAGTGGTGTTGGTCTTTGACTGACTTCATTTAGTTTATTCCGCATGTTAGTAGACTTGGATTTACTTATGTTTAATTATTACTTGGGAACTTTGGTATTTATGATTTATGACTTTGGAATTTTGGAACTGTGGATTGGGAGATGTTCCCTAATGAATAATTTGGATGAACTTGGGATTTATGAAAACATTTGATTTATGATTTACGTTATTTATGTGATTTAGTTCGAGTAGCGCCACTGATTTATGAAAAGAATTTTGAAAAATTTAAGTTAACTTTTTTATTTTCGTCAAAATAAAAGTGGGGAGTTACAAATCTCCTCCTTCTAGAAGACTCCTAAGTCACCTAACACTAGAGAAGATCCTTGTAGGAATATCTTTCCTAATTAAATTAATAACCATGGAATAGAATTAATTCCTAATTTAGGAAACCTAATTTTACTCCAATTAATAATATAATGTAGGAAATATATTTCCTACTAATCTCCATCTTCTAGAAGACTCCCAAGTCTCCTAATCCCAAGAGAAGATTCTAGTAGGAATTTTATTCTCTTAATTAATTAATTAATATGGAATAAAATTAATTCCTATTTAATGAAATTAAATAATAAAACATCACACTAGAGTAATATTATTGCTCTCCCCATTTAGCCACTATTTTACAAATAAAATCGAGCCTCCATGATTAAATAATATTAATCCGATTGATCGATTTACCTCCCTATGTTTAAGATATAACGTCCGTTGATTTATTAAATTACTGACAAAATAATTAATCAACTTCTTATTCATTTCCGAAATTAGTACCACTCAGACTTTAACCATTATGTCAGACAATCGTCTACATGTAGGGTTTAACATAATGTTCCTTCCTGAGCTCATTTCGGGGACGTCATCAATCCAGCGCACTGGAACATAGTGGCCGTATAATTTATAATAACACATCATATAATTATTCTTACTTACCAAAATACCTTGTATGTCATCCTATTAAAATAGGAATCACTTGGTAAATCAGATAAATAAGAAAAAGAATATATGCCTATTTTATATTATCTCACAGCTTAAGAGAACACATCAATCACTGAAGGTCTAGGTTATGACAACGGTCAGTGAGTCTCATATCCTTATCCTTCCGTGGTCCTGTTCAACACTTAACATAAGTGCTAGTGTAATCCTTCAGTCAAAGACCAACTGAATCAAGAATACACTACAGTATTTTTCCAAGTGGGGTCTCACTGCCAGTCTAGACTGTGAACAAATAGTTTAGTCTTATAAGGAACTGATAGGTGATCTTTCTGTTCGAAACTCTTCGAACCACATTACCTCAATATAAGACACGGAGTATGTATTGCATAATAAATAAACTACAAACATATGTACTTTGACCAAAACATGGTGGCCAGATCAAAATGGAATTGATAGAAACTGCAAAACATCGCTTTTACAACATACCTCAACATGACGACCCATTGTCCACGAGCACGACTACACGACGGTCCGACCAACGCCGATAGCCGCATCGTCCTAGGTCCTCGAGTACCAGCCATCGCATGCATTGAGATCTCGGCGTCTTCCTCGAGCACCGCAACCTCGATCTCGTTCTCTTCGTGCTCATCGATCACGGGTTCTTCTTCGTCGAAGTCGACGACTTCTATCACAAAGGCTTGCCTGCATCGGCGGCCCGGTGTAAACTTTTCTTCGCACTTGTAGCAAAGCCCCTTCTCACACTTGCGCCTTATCTCCTCGAGCGACAAGTGCTTGACTTCCGGTCCCGGTGGTCGCACGCTATTGGTCGGTCGAGAGCTATCAGGCGGTCGGCCGCTCGGAACCATATTGCTTGCAACCGGTTGTGCCTGTCGCATCTCAGAGTATCGTGCGTCCGCCCGTCCCCTTCGAGTTGCCACAAGATGATCTTCTCGGTGTCGAGCAACCTCCATGGCGGCATGCATTGTCTCGGGACGCTCTAAGTGCACCTCAGCAGCTAGATCAAACGTTAGGCCACCTATGAAAGCCCCTACTAACGCGGTCTCGGGCCAACCTCTTACTCGACAAGCTAAACGCTCAAATTCTCTTAAATAATCACGTAAGCTACCTGTCTGCCTTATTCGCGAGAGAGCCTCGTCGTAGTTGTGGTAGTCAGATGTTCCGAAACGCTTGGGTAACTCGCGCTCGAAATCGTCCCACCTGATAACTTGTTGTCGGCCACGGTAGACGCTTGTAAGCCACTGCCACCACACGTTGGCCTCACCATCTAAGTAGTAGGCCGCGTATCGCACCCGCTCGTTCCCCTCAGTTTCATGGAGCTCAAAGTATTGCATAGCCCGATTGAGCCATGCGTCGGTGTCGTTGCCGGTGAAGGTGGACAGCGTGATCCTCAGCTTCTCGGGCTTTGGGCGATCGCGATAGTTGGACGCCTGGGACCGCCGGTCGAAGTTGTCCTCCCGCTCGTACTCCTCGCACCTTCGCTCGTGGTCCACGTCCCACTCGTGCTCCAGGTTTCGCTCCTGCTCGGGCCGCTCGCTCTCTTGTTGCCGTGGTGGTTGGCGCTCCTGTTGTTGAAAATTTCGAGCCATCTCATCGAACCTTCGGTTCATGATCTCCATCAATTCAGGAATGGACGCCTTTGTAGTATCGAGACCTCACCTAGTGTATCCATAGCCTCGCTCATACTTCGGACTTGCACGTCTAGATTGTCGAGCTTATCCTTCATCTCCTTGTTGGCCATGGCTTTCTTCTCTTGCTTTCGCTCTTTGCTTTTAGGACTCATGTTGAAGAATTTTTTTTTTTTTTTT
>CACSLK010027831.1:4013439-4023665 GCA_902706635.1 Striga hermonthica | reverse complement strand
GAAAAATAGGAAAAGCAAAAGAAAGGGAATAGGGTAGGAAAAAAACAAACGATCTAACACCTCTCAATGAAAGCACCAATGATGAAGATCGAGTGTTTCGATTGCCGATAAGACACGAATCTGCACCTTGAATCACCGATAGGTGTTTCTCTAGCCACAGTCGCGCCTATTGAAATGAATAAAATTGCAATAGAAATTTAAAAGAAATTAAAGACAAAGTGTTTGAACAAAAGTTCAGATTTTTATTGATAAACTGATTGATGAAAAATAACATGGGGTAAGGGCATTTATATAGGCACAAAATATATCTAGTCCTAATCTACCTAGGGAACTAATAAAGCAATAAACTATTAAGAATCCTAAACAAACTTGAAATTATAAAGCAATAAGGAAACCAAATAGCTAGGGGATCTAATACCTTGGCTTGCACTCCAAGTAGTCTTGTCTTGCACTCCACTCCAAACTCCTAGCCGCCTCAACCTCTCGCCGCCTAGGACTTCTCCACTGCCCGCGTGCCTTTGCCTTAGTCCTCGAGGGCTAGGGTCGCGCCTCCTACGCCCGCCTATCCTCTTGCCTCGAGGATTAAGGTCTCGCGCCATGCGCCCGCCATTCCTATTCCTTGAAGGATCATGCTTCGGGCCTGCATCCATTATGCCTATTTCTACTAGGAATATGCTCCCGGCTACATTGCCTGATCTTCTGAGGATTACTCCCGTCACCGATCTTTCACACGCGTTCCGACACTCAGCTGCTTTTCCTAGTCCTACGGGGTCTAGTATTTGCACCTTGCCTATTCCTATGAGGACTAAGCTTGCTCCCATGGTCTTGCCTCTCCCTGCGTGTGCGCACGCGATCGCACCCTTCGCCCGCATGACTATCTCGCACACATCCTCGCCACCTGTGCCGGTGTCGCGCATGCCCGTTCGCTCGGCATCGCCCCCATGCTCGCCCTGCGCCCCGTGCTCCTGCTCGATCGCGCGCTGTGCCGCGCCCGTCGTCGCTCGCTCATTCGTCCTCTCGTGGCCGTCCCATGTACGCGCTGTCCACCCAACATCCACCCCACGTGCACCGCTCATCTCCTCCGCAATGTAAACGCCCAAGGACTTAGCCTCTAAGCGTCGTGCGCATCACTCCCTCGCGCACGCCTCGCACCAGTCTACCGCATCGCCCGAGCCCGCTATCGTACACTCGGCCCTAGTCCACTGCGCGTAGTCCTTCCTCAAGCACCCTAATGTTGCACGCCTATGGGCTACCTTCTCACATGCCCTTGCGCACCTCCATGTGCTCGACCCTTCTAGCCTTGATCTCTCGAACTTCTTGCTCGACCTCCTTATCGTGGTAGACCCTTACATGCTTGACCTCCTATGCCATTGTGCACGTCGGCACCCTCGCATACGGACTCGTGCACGTCTTTTAGGCCATGCAAGCCTTGTTTCGGCCCTTTGCTTGACCTTCTCGGATAGTATCGGTCTTTGGTCCTTTTCTTCTTCCGGGGTCTAAACCCATTTACGCATCATTCCCGCCCCCTTTAAGAATGTCCTTGTCCTCAAGGACTCATCATCGACCCTCATCCAAGTTACCTCCTTTTCAAGATTCACCTCGATTACTATGTGCGCAATTTCTTCCTCAACCATTGAAACCTCTAGCATACCTTCTTCATCCTCTTTCTGAACCTCGCCGACCACTACATCTCTTTTAGACTCTACCCAAGTTCCTTCAACCTCGACAAAGTGTTCATCGGGGTACTCATCGAAAATAGATGGTCCTTCATAATTCGTCAACTCATACTCGTACTTCATGGCCGTTGAGTTGTTAAAATATTTCGAGAATTCAAACAGAAAGATAGGCTCCTTACACTTTGCGTTGACCCGACCTTCTTCTTTGTCGGACTCGTCTAGTATGTGGTCGGATGCTCTAACCAACTCGCGTATCTTGGGCTGCTGCTTCTTGACCATCCAATCCTCGTGCACCTCCCCTTCGACCTCGGTTGCCTCGACCTCGGCTTTATTGACTACTTCGACGTCCATGGGTTCATCCTACGGGGAACACGTCGAAGATAGGTGGCCAACATATTCCGTCGAGACTTGCTCGACCTCTCCGAAGTATTCGTAGAACAGAGGAGGATCCTTGTACTTGAACTGCTCGACCGTGCCCGCGTGTGCTCCTGCCTCCTCGACGGTGAAGATCTGGCAGCCCATATGCCAAACCCGCTCTATACTATTTAATCCTACCTCCTTGGTACCTTTATCTACGCTAGCCTTTAGAGTGACTCGCTGACCTCCAGATCTTCTGAGGATTACTTCCGTCACCGATCTTTCACACGCGTTCCGGCACTCAGTTGCTTTTCCTAGTCCTGCGGGGTCTAGTATTTGCACCTTGCCTATTCCTATGAGGACTGGGCTTGCTCCCATGGTCTTGCCTCTCCCTGCGTGTGCGCACGGGATCGCACCCTTCGCCCGCGTAAGCATCTTGCACACATCCTCGCCACCTGCGCCGGTGTCGCGAATGCCCGTTCACTCGGCATCGCCCCCGCGATCGCCCTAAGCCCCGTGCTCCTGCTCGATCGCGCGCTGTGCTGCGCCCGTCGTCACTGGCTCATTCGTCCTCTCGTGGTTGTCCCATGTGCGCGATGTCCACCCAACATCCACCCCTCGCGCACCGTTCGTCTCCTCCGCAATGTAAACGCCCAAGGACTTAGCCTCTAAGCGTCGTGCGCGTTGCTCCCTCGCTCACGCCTCGCACTAGTCAACCGTATCGCCCGAGCCCGCTATCATACACTCGGCCCTGGTCCACTACGCGTAGTCCTTCCTCAAGCACCCTAATGTTTCACGCCTATCGGCTACCTTCTCACGTGCCCTTGTGCACCTCCATGTGCTCGACCCTTCTAGCCTTGATCTCTCGAACTTCTTCCTCGACCTCCTTATCATGGTAGACCCTTGCATGCTTGACCTCCTATGCCATTGTGCACGTCGGCACCCTTGCATACGGGCTCGTGCACGTCTCCTAGGCCATGCAAGCCTTGTTTCGGCCCTTTACTCGGCCTTCTCGGATAGTATCGGCCTTCGTACCTTCTCTTCTTCGGGGGTCGAAGCCCACTTATGCATCAACTAGGCACGGAGCGCACACGCACGACACTTGCGTGCGTGCTTGAACATAACTTAGGGCTTAGCACTTGACTTAGAAAATTCGATGCATGACATGATCTTAATCTCGAAATTTAATTCGAGCATTCTTGATTTCAACAATTAATCCCGACTAGTAACATCCATTTATAAAATAAACGGTCCGAAAATTAATTGTCGAAACTAACTCGGTTAATAATTAAACCGAATAATCTTTTGACTTAAAGTCGAACTTATTGACTGGAAGCTGAAATAGGTATTATTAACAAAAGGAAATACATCACTTTTATTAATAACAAACTGGGTTATTACAATCTTCCCTCCTTAAAATACTTCCGTCCTCGGAAATATAAGACTGGACATATACACAGAAAGCAAAGAAAAGTATATACATTAAAACTCAAAGTCGGGAAAACGAGCTCTAATGCCTGCTTCGCGCTCCCAGGTAGCATCAGATTCTCCGTGGCGATTCCATCTGATACGTACAAGGGGAATATCTCTTCTACGGAGCTGTCAAACCTGTCGGTCCAAAACTGCTACCGGACGTTCCTCGTACGATAAATCTAGCTAAAGCTGGATATCAGTTTGCTAGAGAATATGATCTGGACACGTACTTCCGAAGCATGGATACATGAAAAACATTATGAACACTGGATAACTCGGGAGGCAAAGCTAAACGATAGGCTACTTTGCCCACTCACTCGAGAACTTCGAACGGGCCGATGAACCGGGGATGTAACTTTTCTCTCTTCCCGAATCGAATGATCCCGAGGAATGGTCGAACTCTTAGGAAGGCTCGTTCTCGGACTTAGAACTGGATATCTCGTCTATGTTTGTCGGCCGATGAATTCTATTGACTTTGCGCTGTCTTAAGTCTCTGTCTGATTAGCTCAACTTGCTCAACTGTATCCTCGATCATCTTCGGACCGAGTACCTGACGTTCGCCAACATCGTCCCAATAAAGGGGCGAGTGGCATTTACGCCCGTAAAGTGCTTCGAAAGGAGCTGTAACGCCCCACTTTTATTTCCCGAAATTCAGAATAAAATTTTTCAAATTTATTTCAAAAATAATATTTGAGGTCAACAATAATCAATACTCATAATCCATATTAAAATTTCAATAATGCATATCCAATGATAATCATAGGGAAACAATCCCATCAATAATCCAATAATCTGGTACTAGTGAAAAACAATAATCAATAATGCAATAATATCCAAGTTCAATTTTTCAAGGCAGAAGCATTTATTCAATTTTAAAGACCACCACTCGCATCCCTTCCGCCGTGCCGCATAAACTAACCTGCATCCATGAAGAGCAGGTGGGGATGAGCACAATAGGAAAGTCGAGGTGCTCACCGCTATGCAATAATTAATCTCAATAATCATGAAAACAATATAAGTATGGTCGCAGCATGTATACGAATCAATAACCGTCCCATCTCCATCAATAATCAATAATGGTCTCATGTGCACACCTATAACAATAGACTACTGCCGAGCTATATACCGAACGCCTTCCTCGAAGGCCTTACAACGAGTGCCCGGCTAGCAGGAGCAATCATCCACCCCGAATGCCAAAACTCACACCTTGGCCTTACAATTCATTTTCATAATCCAAACACTCAAAATATTTTTTTTTTTTTAAAATAAGAAAAAGAAAAAAAAATATTTGATCAATTACCATTATATTGTTTATTATATACGCTTTAGTAGTATTCACGATGTTGTATCATTCTACTGAATTTATATTTTATGTATCAGGTCTTTGTATAATGTGTTTATTATTTGCTCTTTTGTACGTATTGAAGAATTAATGATTGTATATGTAATTTTTTGAATCTAAGCATTGATATTTTATTTTATAGTTATCATGGCAAATATGGTCAAACTCGAATTTGAAGCTCTCGATATATCTGGAAAAATTTATATTTCACGGACATTGGATGCCGAAATTCATTTGGCTGCAAGGGGGTTGGGAGAAACAATAATCTCCCCAAATAATTCAACAATACAAGATAAAGCTAAAGCAATGATATTTCTGAGGCATCATTTGAATGAGGCATTGAAAAATGAATATTTAACTGTAAATGATCCTGCAGATCTCTGGAAAGCCTTGAAAGAAAGGTATGATCACCAAAAAACGGTAATTCTCCCCCGGACTCGTTATGAATGGATGTACTTACGCTTCCAAGATTTCAAAACTGTAAAAAAGTACAATTCAGTCATGTTCCGCATTTGCTCGGTATTGAAATTATGCGGAGAAAACATAACTGATTACGATATGCTCGAAAAAACATTGTCCACATTCCACGCTTCAAATGTACTTTTGCAGCAACAATACAGAGCAAAAGGCTTTGTGAAATATTCTGAGTTAATTTCTTGCTTGTTGCTAGCTGAACAAAATAATGAGCTGTTGATAAAAAACCATGAATCTAGACCCACGGGGTCTACTGCGGTCCCTGAAATAAATGCTGTAATATCTAGAAAGGGAACCGGAAATGAAAACAGCCAAACATATGTGCGTGGATATACCTCGGGACGTGACCGTGGTCGTGGTCGTGGACGTGGCCGTGGATATGGTCCAGATCGTCGATTTGACCGAGGCAACAAATTTTACCGAGGGTATAACTCAGGCAGAGGATATATTCGTGGACGAGGCCGTAACTATGCCCAAAATTATGAAAGGGGGAGAAATTTCCAGCCAAAATTTGAACAAAATAATGTTATGGAAAATAATGATGAAAAGGCATGTTATCGATGTGGAAAGAAGAGACATTGGGCACGAAATTGTCGTGCTCCGAGACACGTTGTTGATAATTATAACAATTCCCAGAAATCAAAAGATAAGAATATAGAAACCAATTTTATGGTTGGGGAATCCTCTGAAAAAGATTCAACACGTGTGGATGATGACTATGGCATCGATGACATACTGAACCTGGATTTTACCGATGCGGTAGTTGAAGACATAGCTGGAAATGACCAAGAGAATAACTGATGATCATGTTTTTTTACTGCTTTCTAAGTTTTGTTGTATTTGTGTGTGGACTACTTTTATCTGTATTTCGACTTTAATTAATAATGAATGTTGTTTTCTTTTAAATCATGGATCGAATCCAAATGGAGATATATGTCTTGAAGATTGTGCTACTACTCATACTATGCTCAAGGACAGAAAATATTTCGTCAACTTGAAATTAAATAAAGCAAAAGTAAACACAATATCCTGAAGTGCAAAGATAATTGAGGGTTCTGTAAAAGCCATATTTTTTATGATGGGAGGTACAAAATTTACATTGAATGATGCATTATTCTCCCCAAAATCAACAAGAAACTTGTTGAGTTTCAAAAATATTCGAATGAACGGATACCGCGTTGAAACAATGAATAAAGGGGGAGTTGAATATCTTTGCATTACCTCATATAATGCGGGAAATAAATGTGTTTTGGAGAGGTTACCTCTCTATCCTCGGGTTTATATTACACCCAGATTAATATGATCGAGAGTTATGCTGCAACAAATTCACAGTCGATTGAAATGTTTAAACTTTGGCATGACCGACTTGGTCATCCTGGCTCGATAATGATGCGAAGAATTGTTGAATATTCTAGTGGGCATCTATTAAAAAATCAGAGGATACTGCAAACACATGAATTGACATGTGCCTCATGTTCTCAAAGAAAATTGATAATAAGACCATCACATACTAAAGTCGAACATGAATCACCAATATTTTTGGAAAGGATTCATGGTGATATATGTGGACCTATTCATCCACCTTGTGGTACATTCAGATATTTTATGGTGTTAATTGATGCCTCTAGTAGATGGACTCACGTGAGTTTGTTATCCACTAAAAATGTGGCATTTGCTAAATTACTTGCCCAACTTATTAAATTAAGGGCTCGATTCCCAGTTTATATTATCAAAAGAATCAGACTTGACAATGCTGGAGAGTTTACATCTCAAGCATTTAATGATTATTGTATGGCAGTGGGAATTGATGTTAAATATCCTGTGGCACATGTTCACACTCAAAATGGTCTAGCAGAATCATTAATTAAACGACTGCAGCTTATAGCTAGACCATTGATAATGAGGACAATACTCCCCACTTCAATATGGGGACATGCTATTCTACATGTAGATAATCTAATTCGCATAAGACCAAGTGCACATCATACATACTTGGTTGTGTAGAACCAAATATGGTAAAGAACCAAATATTGCACATATAAGAGTTTTTGGTTGTGTAGTGTATGTACTAATTGCTCTGCCCCAATGAACAAAAATGGGGCCTCAAAGAAGATTGGGAATATATGTTGGATATGAATCTCCATCAATAATCAAATACCTTGAGCCAAAAACAGGTGATGTTTTTACAGCTCAGTTTGATGATTGTCATTTTAATGAAGAATTATCCCCCCCCCCCCTTAGATGGGAATGAAAAGTCGATTGAGAGAAACATTGAATGGAGAACATCATCACTATCATATCTTGATCTTCCCACTAAACAAAGAGAGCAAAAAAGTTCAAAAGATCATACACTTGCAAAATATCGCAAATCAATTGCTAGATGCATTTACTTACACAAAAAAAGACAAAATCACATGTTGCAGCTATAAATGCACCTGCTCGAATTGAGATTCTAAAAGAAATGGCAAATGATGATATGCCAAATGAGTTAAAGACACGTTTGAAACAAGGAAGACCAGTTGGGTCTAAAGATACGAATCCTCGAAAGAAAAGAGAAATTCAAGATTCGAATTTGAAAAAGGATCAAGATGATGAAAAATTTTCGGGAAGAAATGAAAATATTGAAATCTCCATCAATTACGTAAATAATGGGAAACTTTGGAAGCCTGATGAGATCATTGATGATGCATTCGCGTATATGGTATCACAAGAAATTGACAAAGAAGTTAAGGATCCTGAACCAAAATCTATTATTGAATGTCAGAAAAGACATGATTGGGACAGGTGGAAAGGGGCTATTCGATATAGATGGTTTTTTTTCAGAAAAAAAATGAGAAAAATAAGATCACAAGATATAAAGCCCGCCTTGTAGCACAGGGATTGTCTCAGAGGCCTAGAATCGATTATGATGAAACATATTCCCCTGCTATGGATGCAATTACTTTCAGATACTTGATTAGTGTAGCCATCCATAAAAATCTTGAGATGCGTTTCATGGATGTTGTGACTGCTTACTTATATGGATCGCTAGACGCTGACATTTATATGAAAATTCCAGAAGGAATTAGAATACCCGAAGCACTAAAGTCCAAACCAAAAGAGTTATGTGCGATAAAACTGCAAAGATCATTGTATGGCTTGAAACAATCTGAGCGTATGTGATATAATTGTTTGAGTGAACAATTACTAAAACGGGGATACATAAATAATCAAATATGCCCGTGTGTCTTTATAAAAAGATCACAAGATGGAGTTGTGATAACTGCTGTCTATGTCGATGATCTTAATATTATTGGGACTACAAATGAAATCCAAGAAGCAGTCAGTTTACTGAAAGGTGAGTTTGAAATGAAAGATATCGGACAAACCGCATATTGTCTCGGCTTGCAAATAAAACGAGTCCAAAATGGGATATTCGTCCATCAATCTAATTACACTAAAAAGAATACTGAAACGATTCAATATGGACAAGGCTAATTGTAACGCCCCCCTTTTATTTGACGAAAGTCAAGGACTTTTCAAAAAGTCAACAAAAATTTTTCGAAATTCTTTTCATAAATCACGTGGCGTTACTTGACATATAATCAACATTTCTGAAATATCAATTACTCGTAAGTAATTTAAACATCATCAAATATTCAGAGTCAAATCGAAACCACCCTCACAGGGTTTTAGACAATGTTTCAAAATCAATCATTAACAAACGAGGCATCTCCCCAAACCAGTGTTTGCATTTCTCAAATTATAAATACTCCAGAGTTCAACATAATGACGCAAGTAATCATAACATAATAGTAAAGCGGAAGCTACATAAAATGGTTCGATCAAACGACCAACCACCACTCGTCTCTCGCCGCCATGCAGCCGCCAGCTCAAACTGCATCCATGAAGAGCAGGTGGGGATGAGCACAGATGAAACCATTGTGCTCACCGCTATGCGCATGAACAGTTATAATACAAAAGTAAATATGGCATGGTCACAAGTATGAACATAGACAATAATTTTTCCCATCTCCTATCCATAATCAATAATCAGTCTCATGTGCACATCTATCAGAATAGACTACATTTGGTCCACGTATCGTCTCCCTGCGGGAACTCTAACGTTGCCAAAGTAGGAGAGTCATCCGTCAACCCCGAGGGTTTTAGACGAAAAATCCACTGTCAACCCCGAGGGTTTTAGACAGGACTGCCAACCCTGAGGGTTTTAGGCAGCAAATCCATTACAAGAGGAGATTACCCACACGGGGTACGTTCTGTAACAACGGGGATACGTTCGACGGCCGGTACAGCTCACGCCGAAAGTTACACATACACATTTCATACTTTGATCATACCAAGTAAGTAAATATATTCACAGTTCAAGGCATAGGTAAATTTTGAATAACCCACCTGGTATCCGGAGTAAGGCAATAAAACCAGGAAAGCAGTAGACAATCGAGGCACAGCTCGTCAAACACCTACATTCATTGGACCTGTCTTAGAATCTTATCACGGCTTATCTTATTCCCGCTAGTCTTTTACATATATATAAGCTTTGAAAATGTTATATGTATAAGTCTTTTCAGTTGGTGGATACTTTGGCTTGCTTAACTTTTAGCATACAGGACATTGAAGGGTCATATAAACATCACATAGCATGACATGGTTCAGTTATGCCACATAAACATACTTTTAAACAACACAACTCAACTTAGAATTCTAGACATGAACTTGCAACAATTTTTAACATGCGCGATAAATTTAAAATGCATGTAGCTTTCAGTCTACAAATCATATCATGATGAAACCACTTGAAAAATATCCCTAACTCATGCCTCTATCACTTTCATAAAGAGCATAAGTTCATACTGTTAGAGGTATGCTGTAAAAGCTGTGTTTTGCAGTTTCTATCAATTCCATTT
>CACSLK010027831.1:3989616-4007483 GCA_902706635.1 Striga hermonthica | reverse complement strand
ACTCCCGGTCCTCGACGACTGAGGTTCTAATTTCCCGAGTGATCTCATACACTAGACATATATCTCCATTTGGATTCGATCCATGATTTAAAAGAAAACAACATTTATTATTAATTAAAGTTGAAATACAGATAAGAGTAGTCCACACACAAATACAACAAAAGTTAGAAAGCAGTAAAAAAAACATGATCATCAGTTATTCTCTTCGTCATTTCCAGCTATGTCTTCAACTACCGCATTGGCAAAATCCAGCTTCAGTATGTCATCGATGCCATAGTCATCATCCACACGTGTTGAATCATTTTCAGAGGATTCCCAAACCATAAAATTGGTTTCTATATTCTTATCTTTTGATTTCTGGGAATTGTTATAATTATCAACAACGTGTCTCGGAGCACGACAATTTCGTGCCTAATGTCTCTTCTTTCCACATCGATAACATGTCTTTTCATCATTATTTTCCATCACATTATTCTGTTCAAATTTTAGCTGGAAATTTCTCCCCCTTTCATAATTTTGGGCATAGTTACGGCCTCGTCCACGATTATATCCTCGGCCTGAGTTATACCCTCGGTAAAATTTGTGGCATCGGTCAAATCGGCGATCTGGACCATATCCACGGCCACGTCCACGACCACGACCACGGCCACGTCCCAAGGTATATCCACGCACATATGTTTGGCTGTTTTCATTTCTGGTTCCCTGTCTAGATATTACAGCATATATTTCAGGGACCGCAGTAGACCCCGTGGGTCTAGATTCATGGTTTTTCATCAACAACTCATTATTTTGTTCAGCTAGCAACAAGCAAGAAATTAACTCAGAATATTTCACAAAGCCTTTTGCTCTGTATTGTTGCTGCAAAAGTACATTTGAAGCGTGGAATGTGGACAACGTTTTTTCGAGCATATCGTAATCAGTTATGTTTTCTCCGCATAATTTCAATACCGAGAAAATGCGAACCATGGCTGAATTGTACTCGTTTACAGTTTTGAAATCTTGGAAGCGTAAGTACATCCATTCATAACGAGCCCGGGGGAGAATTACCGTTTTCTGGTGATCATACCTTTCTTTCAAGGCTTTCCAGAGATCTGCAAGATCTTTTACAGTTAAATATTCATTTTTCAATGCCTCATTCAAATGATGCCTCAGTAATATCATTGCTTTAGCTTTATCTTGTATTGTTGAATTATTTGGGGAGATTATTGTTTCTCCCAACCCCCTTGCAGCCAAATGAATTTCGGCATCCAATGTTCGTGAAATATAGTTTTTTCTAGATATATCGAGAGCTTCAAATTCGAGTTTGACCAGATTTGACATGATAACTATAAAATAAAATATCAATGCTTAGATTCGAAAAATTACATATACAATCATTGATTCTTCAATACGTACAAAAGAGCAAATTATAAACACATTATACAAAGACCTAATACATAAAATATAAATTCAGTAGAATGATACAACATCGTGAATACTACTAAAGCGTATATAATAAACAATATAATGGTAGTTATTAGTAATGGATCAAATATTTTTTTTTCTTTTTCTTATTTAAAAAAAAATATATTTTGAGTGTTTGGATTATGAAAATGAATTGTAGTGTTATATATAGATATTGGTAAATAGTCGTTGCAATATAGCCGTTAAGTAGCCGTTGGAAACAAAATTAATGATATAATATTTGTTAGTTAATCATTTATGATTATAAAATTCTAATTAATCATGTATATTACCTTAAAAATTCTCCGAGTCATTTTTGTAAACAATCTAATGAATATAAATAACAAAGCAAATAAAAATGTCACTCAACACTACTCGATAAATCTTTCGGTGGGTACAAGAATAAGCAGTTATAAATTTTACGCCACATTACTGGGTAAACCATTTTGTGGGTATTAAGTATAAGTAATAATATTATTTATTATAACTTGAATAATAATTCATAAGCAAATTTAATAATATCATATTACCACATATTATTGGCTATGGCATAGCCTAATTTGCCAATAATAATGGTAATGTGTGATAATATCATATTTAGTATACACATATCCTTGACTGTGGCAGAGCCTAACTTGTCAAGAATAATGGTAATATATTCATATTTAGTATATTCATACCACATATCCTTGACTGTGGCAGAGCCTAACTTGTCAAGGATAATGTTAATATATTCATATTTAGTAAAATAATATACTAATTTTATGTAATACATATACATATGTATTATTATTATATTCCTACCTTTCTGACCGGGTAGAACGCTCGTGCTGATAATGTGTTATAAAATACGGGGAAGATAAAGAACACAATGTAAAAATCGGATAAATTATAATCTGCCTTTTTTTTTCACTTCTTCCGTGCAAACTTTACAATACCCATTGGCCCCTGTTTATAGGCCAATTTTAAGCCTTCAATCATACACTAGCACACACTTCAATACAAATTTCAATATAATAATGTAAAAGATATCCCCCCTATATATTAATCCAGAACGCGCTGAGCCTACGTGGCTGCTTCTGGTGCTTCGGAATCCTATGTGGCAAAATTACATGCTTCGTTATTAGGTTTGAATAAATTTTAATTTAATTCCAATCTAAAAATAATTAGGTTCGGATTACCATAAATATGTTGATTATTTATGGTCATGTTACATTTATTAATTGTATTTTAATATCATTCCTTGTTATAACTATTGAATTGTATATATATTTTAAAAGTTAATAACTTTTATTTTTTATCAGTTTTACATATGTAATATATCAAATTAATCTTCTTTTGATGAGCTTCGATTTAACATCCATATTGTATGCATAAAAAAAATAATTTATATTTATCTTTATAACAATAATAAAATTATTTTTAATATTAATTAGAAAAATAAAATTATTTATCACTTAATATATTTATATTTCAAGTAGTTATATGATTTAAGTTATAAAAACTAATATAATATAATACATGTAAGTCATAAGTAACACATATCATTCTAAAATATAGAGTAATACATTTTTTTTTTGTAAAAAAGTAAACTAGATTTTTTAGTTTTCTCATTAATCTTAAAATTTAAGAATAATTTTTTAACAAGCACCCGTGTAATACACGGGTGTTGGACTAGTACTATTATTATTAGTGGTAAATTCTACATATATCTCTCTTATATCTTATATGAACGAGTTAGGCACATTGTGGCGTTGACACGTGTCCATTTTCGCCCATTTGGCCGGTCGACACGTGTCCCATTTGCTGGTCCTGATTTGTTTACGTTTTTGCCACATTTTTTGGACCGAGTTAATTGAAGACATGGAGCAAAAATTACATGTCCAATTTGCTCTTATCATTATTTTTTTAATGTTGGGTAAAACGTTGTCGTGTCTTTGGCGTGTAAACATCGCCTGATTTTCTGCCCGTGAAATCTGGGACGTGCGAGCATCGTTTATTTCCTGCATTCTGCAAATGTGATGTGATTGCCGTGAAGGCGGTGGACTCTGCCGAAAGAGTGGTGGCTTAATTCTTAAGCCCTAACTTTCTCCATCTTCTCCTCTCTGTAAAAAATGCCCAACCGATTTTTTTTCCAAAATTATGGTAAGGAAGAACAACAAATTCGAGAAGGATGGAGAGGAGAAACTGAATTTGGTAGGTAGCTTTTGGATATTTTCAGCTTTTCAGTATACAAAATTATGTACCAGTACCTACTTCTCGCACGCGGACATCGAGGGTGACCGCCAGATCCCAGCGCAAAATGCCACAAGGAGCGCCGCTTCGTCTGCCATCGACTGAAAGAAGGGAAATTTTCAAAAATCAATCAAATTGTAGATCCACAACTTGATTCGGCATAATGGTAAATAGTCTTCGATGGTCGTGTTGTGTATTCGATAGTCATCTTCAATTGCGATATCATCTAGAGAATTTATGTCGACCTCTAATCTATGCACCGACAGACGTCTCAATTCAACTTCCTCAGCAAAAATATTATTTTACTTAACGTATATATCTTTCAGGAACTGTAAGACTTCCTAGTTTTCACGTGTGTGTTGGAAGTGGTGGAGAGAGTTTCCTTCCTGAGTGGTACACAGATAAAGGTAATCCATTCTTATTAATTTCATATTCCAGTATATGATATACCATGGCATTTTCTTGTGAATTTTGTTTGCAATCCGACCCATTCTATATTCCCAATCTGCTAATCTTGTCTTCATGATCAACAGGATATCTTTGATACTCAGCATGGAAACTGTGAAAGCAGATCTTGCTTCAAAGACACTTATGAGTGCAGCTGGTGAAACATTTAAATACCAAAAATTGATTATAGGAACTGGTTCTTCTGTTAAGTAACACTTCTCATTTCTTTTTATCTTTTTTTCTTCATATTCTCTTAGTTTTAATTATATTTTCTATCTTCCAGCAGTAGCTCATGTCACTGACAGCTATTTTTGGATTGCCTGCTGCTCTCTTTTGTCAGGTTATTAGATTAACCGACTTTGGCACAGAAGTTGCTGATGCTAAGAACATCTTTTACGTGAGAGGAATAGATGACGCTGAAGAACTCGTGAAAGCAATCAACACAAAGAAAAATGGAAAAGTTGTGGTTGTCGGTGGAGGATATATCGGCCTGGAGCTAAGTGCAGCTTTGAGAATCAACAATTTCGACGTCAGTATGGTCTTCACAGAACCTTGGCCCAGTAAGTCATACTAGCCGTAACTTCCAATTTTTTTTTTTTTTTTTTTTTTTCACAAGTTTGTAAAAGAGGCAATGAAAATAATTTTGTGTGCATATATAAAAAGTGCCCAGGCTTTTCACTGCCGGAATAGCTGCTTTTTACGAAGATTACTATACGAACAAGGGAGTCAATATCATTAAGGGCACTGTAGTCGTTGGATTTGGCAGCAATGGCAACGGGGAGGTGAGTTCTCAATCATAATGATAAGTAGGAATTCACACGCCTGGTGTTTGTTTGTTTATTACAAAACAGACCAGGCAGAGAAGATGTGATAATTCTCAAGTCAATTTTAATCCTAGCTATTTATTTCATGTTGGAGTTTCATCAGATAGTTTTTATGAGTACATATTTAATTATAACAAGTCTGATACATTAGAATATTAGTGTCATGGAATCTTCCTGCTAGACATTAATCGTTATTTATTGAATATCGTCGTTCGTTTGTGCAGAGGTTTGCTTTCAAATTTAATAAATAACCCTTCTTTAATGCCCTTTTGGGGGTTATTCGGTCAATTGAAGATGTCATAATTGAAGTAGCTGTAAAGTAGCTGTAAAATGTTTGTACACTGCTTTAATTGCTGGCTTAACTTTTTTTTTCTTTCGGCGGAAATCCCGAAATCTCGCACACGCAAAGTGAGACTCCTGCACGTTGTTTGTCAGTTTTTTTTACCATGCCCATGCCCATGCCGTCTCCCACTTTAAGTAGCCCAAAATCTTCCCCCATTTATTTTTCTCTGCTCTCGATGTTGCAGCGGCGAGTTTGAAGCACCACCAACAATCCCCGTACGGCGATTTTTTGCACACACACACTGCCTGCACACAATTGTCAAATTCAGCCCTCAAAACCTACTTTTATGAGCTTCTTAGGTTGCATCCCTTATTGGGTTCTTCCTTCCCATGAAGATGAGCCAAATCCTTCGACCCCAAAACGCCAAGTCAATCCTCGGAGGGCCAAATCCTCAACAAAGAACGAAGATTGACACATCGGTGCCATTCGAGTCTGTGAAGGAGGCGGCGAGCTGCTTCGGCAACATGGATTTCTGGAAGCCGGTCTCGCATAGACCGTCCGAGCATGTGTCTGAGGTTATGTGGGTGCTTTATTTTTTTTATGTTTTGTTCGGTTTCTTTTGTGGTTGTTTCTGGAAAGGCCTTTGGATAAAGGACATAATAATTTTAGTGTTGAATTTAGCATTTTTTCTATCGAATCGAAGGGCCTTTGGAGAGAATAACCGCTACTCGATCTTCAGCCAAAACATTTGTAAAGCTGCTTTAACATTAATCAATTACACGCGAATTAGATTATTGTTGGAATTTGTTATTAATCTACGTCGATTAGGTTTCTAGGTTTGATTTTGGGGGAAAATATTTTGAAAGCGGATGAGTTTGTAGTATTTGAGTTTCGATATCAAACTGGATTTGTACGATTAGATCTAATTTAAGAGTCGGTTTGATTGGGTACTGAGCTTTTGAATGGATGTTTGTGTTACCACTTGAGGCGTTACTTTACCCACTAAAACATTATCGGTATCTACCCAAGATCCCAACATCACAATTCCGTTTTTGTCTAAATTGCGAAGTAAGTGGGCTTCTAAATCTGGTATTTCATTAGTAATCCTTTCAGGGTCTTGGCTTGTTACATGAGTTTGAATCTCATATTTCTGTATGTGAAAAGAAGTATAAATATCTTCATATACCAAATGCTCACTAATGAGTACTGCTTTTGGGAAGGGTAGGTCTAATAATTGAACAGAGGCATTTCAAATATTTAATAAATAATAGTTAGAATAGTGAATAATAAATTAATTTTTTTTTTGTGGATCAACATATTCGTAAAATAAATATTATGAACAGTTTTAAACCAATGATGTAAAAGTAGTAAATGGAAAAAATAGTATTTTTAATAAGAGCCAACAACTGGAGCAGGAACAAGTCTGAGACCTCATTTTTTGTCCTTTAGGGTCTAAAATATTTGAGTATTAAGCCCAGAGATGGCCTAGGGACATATTTTGAGACATCATGCAATTACTTTGTAGTTGAATGAGTGATTTACCTTACGTCCTTTCCTTTGCCGAGGAAGATGAGAAGCTTATTGATGCCTACTCTGCCTTAGATCAAAAACTGCAGCGCCCATTGTCTGAACATTCTGCGTTGGAGATGACTATTCAGGAGCTGAAGGTTTGTGTTCTATTTCAAAATTTGGGTAAACTCGTCAGTTTCTTCCAAGTTCATCTTTGAGGTCTGTACTTTGCTTTTTCGACAAGCTTAAGGAAGCAAGAGCGTGATTATACTGTTGTACAGAAGGAGATCGTTGACCTCCAGAAAGAGGTAATATCCATTTTGTGTTTTTGTTAATTAATGCTATGATGCTGCTACGTAGCTCCCCGAGCAAGGAATTTGATATAATAATTCTCTTGGATTTTACATTTTTACATATACACATTTTATTGATTGTTTGGTTTGTGCATGCTATGGTTAAAATTGTATTGTCACTTGCATTTATCTTCTTGTCAGGTGGCTGTTCTCTTAAAAGAATGTCGAGATGTTCGGTTGCGTTGCAGATCAGTTTCTCGCTATCACGATGATGAGATGGTTGGTGGTCCCACTGTACCGTCACTTTCTTCATCCGGTTCTAAAGATATCATATCTGAACGGATGGTAAATGGTATTCTCATTCCATTCTATATAGACACTTCCAATTTTAGACGTCCAAAACTGATGGGCATTGAGATGGTATTTTTTGCAGTTAACATTTAAGGACATAAATGGATTAGTTGAGCAGAATGTCCACCTGCGGAGTCTTCTTCGCAACCTTTCTGGCCAGATTGAGGAGAAAGAAGCAGAGTGGAAGGCAATGTCACGTTTCTTTTGTAGCTGTGTTTATTGTTTATTCTTTTCTTTTTGTTTTTCTTCACGACTACTATATTGAGCTCATACTTTCCTGAAAATTTCCAGGATAAGCATGAGAGACAACTTCAGATGCTTAAGGATGAAACCACATCTAAAGTTCAAGCAGTGTTACAAAGAGCAGAGGAACAATCCCAAATGATTGAGTTACTTCATAGCTCTGTGAGTCTTCCATTCGATGTGAAACTGGAATACGGTTTCCAAGCACTGTGATTGTATCTTTGATTTTGAGTATTGTTCTTGCATGCATATTTGGTGCCAATGTACAAGAAATTGTACGATGAGGAACACAAACATCGTACGTCCTCCACTCGCACAAAAGTTGCAGCTCCAGGTTCATCCCACTTTCATCTGTATTTTGTTTGATTATTTCCTTCATTGTATGTCGTGTCCCTTGCTGTGAATTTTATAAAGCTTCATGCTACTGTTTTCTTATGGAAGTGCCTTTAAATTTTGTTAAATGTATCAAATTCTATAACGATGTCTTTATTCTCTCTTGTAGTGAGGAACTGATTTGACTAACAAGAAAATGGGAAGTTAGGATCGAAAAAAAACATCACACCTACACCTCATCCATCCCAATTTCTCTAATCGGCCCATGAAAAATCAAAACACAACCTGCTAGAGAAATCTATTTTTAGAAAAGCCCTTGCTCATATGTTTTGTTAAGCTATTTGTAGAATCTCCGAAAACTGATTTACTTTTCAACTCCTTTGGTTGTGTAATGTAGTTTGCTCATAGGAAGTGTATTCAGAGATGGTGCAACAAAAAAGGCGATATCACATGTGAAATCTGCAGTAAGGTCACAATCTTGTGTTTGCCTTTACCCTTTTGAACAGAACACCAGTAAAAAAAAATTGTATTAGATACAATTTGTATTGCCTTTATAGCTATAATTCTTGTTCTCTCTTGTAAACAGGTTTCCAACATACGCTATAATAAAAACTACAACAACTTAGAACAATTTTTTGTTGTACTTTCACACGGGGTGTTAGACCGCCGTACGTGCACGGCGTCACCAAATCTAGTATTTATAATAGAGCGAAGTTTATTGGTTGGTTTTATTATTATTCAAGAGGTCTGGGACCGCATCCGCAATTTTCTAAAATATAAAACCCTAGCCCTAGATATATAAACCCAACTGAATAATCGTCTTTCGTCTCATTTAGCCCCAAGCAGTCTTCCACCCTAGAAGCTTTCAGTCCTTCAGCTCTCACACGCCGCTCTTACTTGACCTGTCTTCGGTAGAGTCTCTCCAATTCATGTTAATACGTAATCTCATAGTTGATTTTGTTTGTGCTTATGCTTATTTCCTTGCGAGCAGGCGCAAAAATGGCGTACGCTGCTATGAAGCCGACAAAACCAGGACTCGAAGACCCTCAGGAGCTGCTTCACAAGATTCGCATCACTCTGTCCTCGAAGAATGTGAAAAATCTCGAGAAAGGTAAAACATTTATGGTTAAATCGGAATTTGAATATCCTGTAGGTTTTGATCTGTTTCCATTTCCCCCATATCGTTCTTCGGAGTGTCTACACGTTCTTGCTGCTTGAGTGTTAAAGAAAAAGAACATAAATAATTTTGGATGCCAATTGCAATTTTGAGATGTTGGGTTAGTTCGTCTGCGAATTTTGACTGCATGCATCAGATTATAAACTTATATCAGCCGTTGATGCTCAATTTATTACATTAGATATTAGTTTGTCAATAGGGAAATAGGTGATTGGCCTTCTTACTTGTATGATGATGAAATTTCTGTCTTCACGATGAGTGGCATTAGTTTAGGATATCTGGCTATTCTGAGCAATTAAGAGTATCATCTGTTTCTTGATAAGCCAACCTTTCACAATAGCACAAGTTGAGTTTACAAAAGCCACTGTACAGATTAAGTTTCTACGGCGACTATTACGTGGCATTTCAACAACTGACTGAGTGCATACCTTTATATATTTATTTTGAAAGATGAGACTTAGCAAAACTTGGAGGTTTTGTACTTTAGTTAGGTAGATTTACTTCATTTGTGTTCTGTTCATCCCTAGGGATCCACACAGTTATATCTGAATACTAGAAATTTCGATGGAACTTTGAGGTATTGACTTGATAATTTGGGAACAGTTTGTGCTGACTTAATACGTGGTGCCAAGGACAAGAGACTCAAGGTGAAGGGACCAGTAAGAATGCCAACCAAAGTTCTTCATATTACTACCCGGAAATCACCATGTGGTGAAGGTATGATAACTACAATACATGTGAACATGCAGATAGTATATGACATTATATATATGTCAATGTAATACTTTTTGCATTTGTAAATATTCACTTGATACTGTTCTTTCATTTATGATGAAGGTATACCACATGCGTGTTTGTATATGTAATGGTGTATAAATTACTGATCATTTGGGGTCTCTGTTCTAATGGTGGTTTCTTACATTAATACCCTTAGGTGGACACTCTGTTGACTTCATCTTTTATTTGTGAAAATTGACGTAATTGGTGTTCCACTACAAATCTATTACCACTCTTAAATCTCTCTAAAATGCCCTTTGTTGTAAGCTGAAAATTGCGGACTCAATTTTCCGTTCATTCTTTTATTTTAGTTTATTTTCTTTATATCACTTCAGAATTGTGTGCTGAATGATTTATTTTGCATGCTTTAACTTTATATGTACATTTCATGTATTTTAGCTAGAGTTGGGATTATTTTTCCTTGTACAAGAGTAAGGAATTTTTTATTTATGGTGAATTTTGGTCTTTAGGAACTAATACATGGGATAGGTTTGAGCTTCGAGTGCACAAGCGTGTGATCGACCTTTTTAGCTCCCCTGATGTTGTGAAGCAAATAACTTCAATCACCATTGAACCTGGTGTTGAAGTGGAAGTTACCATTGCTGATTCCTAGATATCAGTTGTCCTTTTGCCGTATTTCGTGTATGTCCTGGTTAAATTGAATGCTTGGTTCATTGATTTTGTCCGGGCCTTGGAGTTTGAATATTCGCAAATGTTTATGTAATGGAACCCTTGAGCTTAAGTAACAAGTTTGTATGAGACTCCACTTGGGCTTAAACCTTGAAACCAGTTTGTATAAGACTGCAAGATGATTGGGTTGATAGTTTGCCTGTGTTGAATCCCCAGTATCTTTTGGGTTTTGAAAAAGAATTTTAGATTTGTACTGAAGTCATTTACAAGTTATTTGTTTGCCCTTCTAACTTGAGAATCATTGTCCAGGTTTTTGTGTAAAAAGAAAGCATAGAAAAGGAACGGTGGTTCTAATATTTATTTATTAATGTGTAACTACGTGTTGGAAAATAATTTTCTATTGACTTAAATTTGTTAATGTCTACATGAAATATATTTTGTATCCAATTACTTGACGAACTTATTTAAATGATCTAAACAAAAAAAAGCTAATAAATTGCGTTATTGAATACTATGAATGACCTAATAGAGTAGCAGATAAAGAATCTCTTAATTATACCCAAGAGCGCTTGGAGATGGCTTGGGTCTCTTCCGGCTTAATCAGTGGTCTCGAGTTCGAGCTCTGGGAATGCAGCAGCGTTAAAACTCTTGAGAGAGAGCTTTGTCGCCCTTGTGGTCCTACCCGGCTCGATTCCGAATTAGTCGGTTTCCCTGTGGATCCAGAAATCGGAAGGTGCCTGTACCAAAAAAAAAAAGAATCTCTTAATTATGATTGTCGATATATAAACTTTGCACAAAGTTTTCTATTTTCCGAATCATGGATAAAAATGAAGAATTATAGGGAAATTTGGTGGGATACTGTAGAGGCAATCTCCAATGGTGACTTGGGTTCCACATCTGTAAAAGCTAATTTGAATGAACTCAAATACTTAGGGCTTGATTGTTTATGAAATAATTTGTTCAAAATGAGTTATTTTGATTAACCAGAGTTAATTTTGAAAAGGTAGTATGATTAGTTATTAGTGGAATTTTAAAAATATATTAAAATAATATTTAAAATAAAATGATTAAAATTGATTTGATGTAAAGTAAGAGATAAATGACTGGAAATGGTTTGAAATGATAGGTAGTTAAAAATATGTGAGTAGATGAATAGTGAATTAAAGTTGATGTGATATGTAAGAATGATTGATTTATATTATTTAATTATATGAATAATATTAAAGATAGTGAGGTTGAGTTAAATTTTGAGTTGAAATAAAAGTGAGTAAATTAATTAATAAACAAACAAGCCCTTAGGTGATCTTTTATAATTTAGCGCGATATTTTATTCTTAAAGAATTAATTATGATCAAAGAGTGATAAATTTATAGTATGTGATTAGCAAAAATGTATATTATGTATACAACACTGCGATAGAGATTGGCTCCAACGAGGACACATTGTTAAAGTGAATATGTGAGACTCAATGTTAGACATTAGATATGTATTAAAATGTGTAACCAAGATTCAATCAATTTTTTTTTTAATTATTTAAATATTATTTTGACCATTTGGCCAATAATCGTTCATTCTGGCGTTGACCTGTTGATTGTAGTATGCATTATGTATGAAGTAAATATACATTCAGCAGTGTGACACTTGATATGAACTAAACATTCATCATGTATGAATTGCATATTCAATCTTTATGAATTAAATATGCACTAGTACTAATACTCATGTACAACATAAGTGTTTAGTTAATGAATATATGTGCAAAGTTATTTATGTTTAATATCAAACCTAACTCTAGAGCAAAAATAATATAAAAATAATATCACGAATCATAGATTCTCCATGTCAGCATCCGAAGCGTGAGAATCTGCCACTTAGGCTCAACACGTTTAATAGATAGGTAGGGATTACTAATGAACTAAATATGCATTACGTATGACCTAAATGATCATTTTGCATGAACTAAATATGTATGGAAATATGAAATACAATGTGCATTTTAGATAATTAATTTAAAAATAATAATCATTCTTTTTTATTATATAACCAATGTAAATTTAAATTAATTAATGAGTCATTGATCTACACATATAAGTAGTTACGATTGGATCTCACCTGAATGAAATATGCACTGTTGATGATTTTAAGTATGCATTTCGTATAAAATAAATATGCATTATGTATATATTTAATTTAAATATAACAAATATGCACTATGGATGAACTAAATATGCATTTCGTATAAACTAAATATGAATGATGAATGAACTAGAGACTGCATTATGTATTTTTTTAATTTAAACATAACAAATATGCACAATGGATGAACTAAATATGCATTTCGTATAAAATAAATATGTATTAGGTATATATTTAATTAAATATAACAAATATGCACTATAGATGAACTAAATATGCATTCCGTCTGAACTAAATATATATGATAAATGAAATAAATATGTATTATGTATATATTAAATTTAAGTATAACAAATATGCACTACGGATGAACGAAATATGCATTTTTTATGAACTAATATGCATGATGAATCAACTGAATATGCATTATGTTCTCAATTAAGTATGAATTTATTAAAAATAAAATGCATTGTGTGTTATGTAAATATGCACTAGAAATAAACTAAATGTGAATTAATTTTATAATATAAAAGCTCAAGAGCCATATTGCAATTATTCAAACTATAATAAATTACATATTGAACTTAAGGATTTAAATGCAATATATCATAACTGAATGAAATTGCAACTAGATCTCTATGATTTATCTAAATTTCAAAAAGGGCCCAATCTCGAATTCGACTTTGCTTCAAATGGACCTCCAACAATCCCAATTTCCTCCGCCCACCACTGTGGTCGTGATGACAAGATCAACACAATTCTCCTTTGTCCCTTCGACCTGATGACCAGATCGGTTCAGTTAGGTTGCTTCTTCGGTCTAGTCGACTAGGTATGGTTATCCTATATCATCAAGTCCGCCACACTCTAGTCGAGTCGGAATGACTTAATCCATGAGTGAATTTGTGTGTTCTTTACTTTTTCTCTTGCTTTTCGACCTCATTTTGGCTCTTTGATTAATGTCGCCATTCAATTCTATTTTTTTCCGGACGTCTTTTTTGTTTGAAATTTTGAATTTCGAAATATCGCCACATGTCTGTGCCTATTGCCACGTGCTCGAACCCATTTTGTGAAGTTGTCGCATTGCCACTTGCCTGCATCTGCCTAAGCGTCTTGTCCTTTGAAGCTTCGCATTTCGTGCATGCCTTGTACACTACACCTCATTAAATGCATAATTAATCATGTCCTTCTGTCTGCACTTTACACCAATGGCCAGATTTATCTTGTCCTCCCAAATTCGAAAAAAGTCTTCTGTCCGACAGAGGTGAAGAAGGCTGCTGAAATTTTTTTCTGAATTTTTTGGTCAGAACTACGTTGGCCATGGTCGATTTTTTGGTTTTTTGGACAGGTCCCATAGATGGCGCCAATGTTGGTGAAATGGACTTCACCCGAGCTCCTTCAACTCAGACAACATCCGTACCTGCAAGAACTCAACGCCGGGAGGCATTCCAGCGTCGAGTCTCCGATGCCTAAGTCAGCACTGGCCAGAGATAAAGAGTGCAATTGGAGAATATAGTAGTGAATGTAGAGAGAATGTGTATTTGTGATACCTTAGGCCCCCTTTTATAGGGGAGGTGTATCTTAGTGCCTAAGTTTGGCTTGAGCAATACCATTGTGACATGTGTCTTAGCCTATGTGCAGGTTTATTCCCCATTATATGTGTTTTTGTCCATTAAATTCGGTCTAGTATGATATTCCATATCACTCCTTTCTCAGCTGAACTCATCAATTTCTCCCTTCGCCCATCCTCTCGCCCTTGCTCATGCCCTCCGGTGCCAACATCGACCTCTGCGCCACTGGGTGACTGCTTCAAGAAATCCTAGAATGGACATCCAGCGATCCAAATCCAAAGAGCTCCGCACTCCGACTGAAAAATTTTGTGCTTTTCGAACCCATTTCATGTGGTTATCTGTAGATCGATTAAAGCTGTGGTTTTCTACAAAATAAATTAATAATTCTGTTTTTAACAAAATCATGTGTCTTTGTTTATCCAATTTCAAGCTGGATTATTGCATATCCAATTTCAGTGATTTTCTGTCGGCCGACAACAATGGAGACATGGAATGGGACAGGTGTCGTAACCGCTCATTGCTGGAATGAATGTAGTGGATAATGCGCTACTGATCTCCTTGGCCATCTTGAACTCGAATATAATGCTCCCTTTACTGAACGAGCCTAGGACAGACTTTCGACTCTGATACCACTTGCTTGAGTATCACAACAAGTGTAGTGGACTAAGATACACCCACAACAATATTGACAAACACTACTACTAACAAAATTAAACCAACACAAATACATAAAAGACGAGAAAAAATCACTCAAAAAATTGATGACAAAGTTCGACCATTATTGCCTACGTCTTCGGGTACTGCCAACCGCAATGACAAACTCGCTAAAATCACCAACAAAATACAAGTAGAGTTAAATAACCATCAAAATTATGATTTCCTTAATAAAAATAGAATAAGGTACAATTATAACCGACATAATGTCAAAATTGGTCCTATAATTTGGCCACTTTCCAAAAAACCAACCCGCCATTGGCCACTTTCATTCTTGGTCCTATAAATTGTCCATTTAATCAAATTTGGTCCTATAATTTGACATTTTGGTCCTTTTATAATCTCATTTTAATCCATATTCTGGATAAAAGGACCAAATTTGATTAAAATGTCAAATTATAGGACCAAGTTTGAAAGTGGCCAATGGCAGGGTGGTTTTTTTGAAAGTGGCCAAATTATAGGACTAATTTTGAAATTATGCCAATTATAACCAAAGGCAAGAGACATATTTATATTGAAAATATCAAACACATTTTTGGTACATATTCAACATGGGACAAACATTAATCAAAATTTATCATAAATATTTTTGGTAAATATATTAGAAATTTTCCTCAAGCACAGTTTCATAATATATGCATATTTCCCTTAACGGGTACCTTTGCCTTCGTTTTTCTTTTCTTTCTTATCGAGGCATTCCGACGCTGACTTCGCAGGCAAAATTTCATTTTTAGTCCACTAAGTTGGCACTTTTCCGAATTTGGTCCATCATGTAGGGTGTCTTAAAAAATAGTCCACTATGTTGCCATTTTAATCAAATTTATTCCACTTTTCGTGACGGATTGATTAGCTGCCGACGTGGAAGGATTATTTTCTTACGTGGAGTGCAAATTCAATATGTCTTTAAATGTGAGTACAAGTGGATTTAACAGGTGGCTGTACATCGATTTATAAGACAAAATCCCCAAATTTCCAACAATCCCCAACATTGTAAACCCTAATCCCAGAAGCAGAAGAAAAATTACAGTTGAAAATGCAATCTTCTTGTTCGCAGGGTTCGTCATCTAACATTCTATGCAATTGCGGCTTCAGGGCGCAACTTAGGACTTCAAAAACGAGCTCAAATCCTGGAAAGAAGTTCTATGGCTGCAAAAATTGGAAGACGGGATGCGATTTTTTTTCATGGTTCGAAACAACTGAGATAGGGGCGATGAAAGATGACGGCAAAATCATGTCCGAGAAATTTTAAGCTGGAATTGAGTCCCTGAAGAAGAAAATAGCAAGGTTGGAATCGCTTGAAGAAGAAAGAAAAATCATGAAGCAGAAATTCGAAATTCAATTGAAGAATCTGAACCGAAGAATTTGGAGATTGGAATTGTTGGTATCTATAATATTTGTTTATATTTTAATTGTATATTTTGTGAAGCTGTAATAGATTTTGGCTCTGTTATGGTGAAGATGGAATTGAAGTAGGAAAGAAACAAGGTGTTTTAGTGTTTTGGTGATGCTGTTTTGGTGTTTTGGTGATGATTTATGTAGGATGTTTTGGTGATGATTTATGTAGGATGATGATGATGGTGGTGTATTTTAATTCTCTGTTTTGGATAATGGATTTGTTGTTGTTTGTTTGTTTTGTTTGTAACATGTGTGTAAGATGTTGTGTTGTTTGTAACATGTAATAGATCTTGTAATAATACAACCACCAGATTTCTGCAAATAACAACACACTTAATACTTGAAACAAAGAAGTCAAAAAATGTGACATTCATTCAAATCAAAAGGCTGTCCATACATGATCCTGCCAACACAAAATATTGTTTTCAAAACTTCCAAACACTACCAATTCACAACACCAACCAACACCAATTCAGGAAGATTCAACCATCACCAATTCAGTACCAACCAAAACTAAATCAACAGCAAATACACCAATTCAAAACCATCCTAAACATCAAAAAAATTACAACAATTCAGTTTTTGCTGAGACAACAAAATGATTCAAAACATTTCAGACACCCAATTACATTCTTCATTCTTCAGTCACTTTGCTTTTTCTTTCCTTTTCCTTTCCTTTGTGCTTCTAGAGCAGCTGCAACAGTTGACACAGAAATGTATTTAACCCCATTTTCCTTGAAAATTTCCTTCAATCTTGTATCTCTTTCTGAAAGGCAGGATTCCTGACTTGGAATGAAATGGGCACCAACAATTGGAGGTGGTGCTCTAATGTTCACACCAGAGACTGCTGACCCTTGTTGAAACTGAGAGTACATGGAGGGTGGTTGCTTGAATTGATTCATACTAGGGACAAAAGTGAAATGAGACTTTCCACCCATTGTTTTCTTCTTGGATTTTCCCTGCATCACAAATTAATAAATAATATTAAATCATACAGTAAGTATATTCATTAAACAAATTGAAAAATCGACAACCTAAATTACTATATAGTTTTACCTTTGCAGGAGCAACACTTTCTTGGGTTAGAATTGCTGGGGCAGGTTCATTCATCTCCTCCACCTGCAAAATCAAAATAAAAAGAAAAGTTCAAAATACTACCACATTTATTATTCACAAAAAATAGGACATAAAGATAGAGAGTTTACATTTGCATGATGAACACTTGAATTAGGATTTGATTGGACAGTTTTAGTCCTCTTCACCTACAAAAAAAAAGTAAAATGTTTAGTTTTTAATCAATAGAGTCAAATTTCAAGTATAAAATATAGAGACATAAAGCCAGAGAATGAGTGAGTACCTGCAATTTTCTAGGCCTATCTTCCCTGCCAATTGCCACATTCTGCATTTCCCTCCTTAATCAACAGACAACCTTTTTTGTTGTGCCCCTCCACATGGCAAAAACTGCATTTCAAACCAGTTTGTTGTCTTTTAATGGTGGCCATATCAGTG
>CACSLK010027831.1:3945384-3984609 GCA_902706635.1 Striga hermonthica | reverse complement strand
TTTTTTTTTTTTTTTTTTGCAGTGTATATTATTATGTTGCATATGGTGTGTAACGAATAGAACGTAAATATTAAAAATAAAAGAAGGATTACAACTCTTATTGTCATATCTATCAAATCATATGGAAATTTCGGATACAATTTTGTTTTATTTTATTTTTTAAGCACATACCAATTTTTTTTTTTTTTTAAACGGTAAGACATAAATCAAAACTCAAATAACAATGTATATCGTGGTAATTCACTAATCGATTACAACTAATAACTAAACATAGCCGGTAACCGAGCAAGGGATAACTACCTCAACTCCCCAACAAACAACACAAAGGCAACAAAATCTAACCACCTACAAACACTAAAAATTCTATGGTACCCAATAGGGCACCCTAAGCCATGCCACAATATGAGGTGGCACAATGATGTAACTTTATTATTTACATCTGAACACAAACACACAAGAAGAGAACAATCAAATATGTCCATAAGGTCTACCATGCAGTTTCTCGCTATAGCTCTCCTCTCAATGAATTAGTTAAATTCCATTTGACAAGGAACGAACTCTTTATGTGTTGTTTATGCCATTATATATGTTGAAACCATAACAGTTACTGCTATAAAATTATTAGTACGCAGTGATGTGCTATTGCACACTGGACCGGCCTTCTTCGATCTCCTATCGTCTGAGCCCTCGAACACCTACAAGTACTTCCCGACGGTAAACCTCCGACGCTCAAGTTGGCAGGGTGTTGAAGAGAAGCGCAGTTTGTATATTAGGGTTTTGTAAAGTAAAAACTATACCTACCATCACACAAGATCCGCCTATTTATCTGTCACCTATTTGCTTACTTCGTACGCTTTACCTTGGCTATTATTGGGCCAAGCCCATATGTCATGCATCTGCTCAGTCAAGTCACCTATAAGTCCAACAGAACCTAACCGAGCTGTTAGTGGGCCGAGCACGTGCCACATCAAATCGCGTATGCTCGGCCCATAAATCAAGCCGACACAGAGCTGATTTCCCCCGGTCTACATAAAAGTTCTCCTATGCTATATCAGGCAGGTTTAACGGTTGGACAATTATATTTTAATAGATATGTATACTTTGGTACGAAAATATCTTATTTTAAAAATATTATAAAGATAAATATGATATTTTATGATATAAATATACGTTTTTTTTTTTTTTTTTTGGTACAAATAAGGAGGCAAAGCCTATATCACAACTATGTCACTACCCGACGAGAATAAGACACGCCAGTGATATCATGTTGTAACCATAAACCCGCTCCCGGAGGCGGATACTCCAAAATATGCAAACCACCCGGTCCTTTTGCCGCCAGCGTCGCCAAATAGTCTGCCACAAAATTTCCTTCACGATAGCCATGAGTGACCGTCACACGCCACGAGCAACACAACAACTCCTTAATACCTTTTAAAATACTCCCATGCGGCCTATTAGTGTCATCTTGATGTACCATCGCCACGACGCTTTGGTTATCCACCTCCACCGTAATATTGCGAGCTCCACAATCCCACGCCAACTTCAACCCCTGAAACAAGCCCCATAATTCGGCTCCCATAATCGAACAAAAACCAATATTCATCCCAAAGCCACGGACCCAATTGCCATAGTGATCACGAATGACGCCACCCGCACTGGCCATCCCCGTCCAAGGATTAAAACTACCATCGGTATTGACTTTGAGCACACCCTCGGCTGGGAAGGACCACGAGATCCAACGTATGTCGCGAAATCCCCCGGCACCTAACCCTTCATTGCTAGCAAGTGCACAGTGAAACCGACTCGTAAAGGAGCGCACCTCTCCTAGCCTGTGAGACAAGGCCGTATCCAAGTCCTCAAACACCTTGAGGTTTCGCCATCTCCACAATCTCCTAACCGTAATTCCGAACGTCGTCTCCCAGTCCTCCACCTCCGGCAGCAGACGACCTGATAAATTCTGGGCAAGCCAGGTCCTAAAATCCAACGACAGAAACACGCGCCACCGGCCACGCGGGATCAATTTTTCCCAAGTTTCCCTCGCAACGACACAGTCCCTGAGAACATGAACAGTGGTTTCACTATCCATCGAACAAACAGGACAGCCCGCATGCAACGTGAGATGTCGTCGGTGACGGACTGCATTTGTTAAGAGGCATTCTCGTGCGGCCAACCAAAGGAAGTGACGAACACGCTGAGGTCCGACCCATTGCCAAATCAATTTCCACAGGCCCTCAGCACTCCGATCACCAGGTTGGGTTAACGCCGCATAGGCGGACCTTGTCGTGAACTTCCCATCCGCCGACCACCCCCAGTACATGCCGTCTTCTCCACCATTCGCCTACGGCGGAGGTGAAGCTGAGATCCGCAGTAGTAACGTCGCTGGCAGCAGGCCCTGGAACGCTGACCAATC
Organism: Striga hermonthica; assembly: GCA_902706635.1. Classification (NCBI taxonomy): domain Eukaryota; kingdom Viridiplantae; phylum Streptophyta; class Magnoliopsida; order Lamiales; family Orobanchaceae; genus Striga; species Striga hermonthica. The sequence goes on along the minus strand of CACSLK010027831.1, from coordinate 3,982,199 downwards.
CCAACTCCCAGCCGGGCTAACAAAGGTGGAGACCGTGGCGTATAATTGCGATTTTGGGACCGGGCCTGTTGCAAATTTGATCAAGGGGTCTGGAATATTCAACCACCTGTCCCACCAGAAACGAGCAGTTCGCCCATCCCCCCGGGACCATCGACAACCCGCAACTATCTCCGGCCATACATCACGAATAGCCCGAAGCACCGTCGAACCCTGAGGAAACTCAAACTCCGCACCCATCTCACGTGCTATAAGCTGATACTTCGCACGTAACACTCGACACCACAAAAGGTTTGGCTTAGTCAGAAAAGACCATGCCAACTTCATCAGTAGGGCTTTGTTCATCAGCCTTTGCTCCTTCATTCCTAGTCCACCCTCGAACTTAGGCCGACACACTTCAGACCAAGACACCAGGCTCACCTTGCGAGACGTGTCCGTGCCCCCCCAGATAAAGTTCCTACATTTACGTTCTAAGCTATCACACACTCCGTACGGAAGGGAGGTTGTTTGCATGGAGAAGTAAGGCAGCGAATTCAAAACGGATTGGGCTAGAGTCACCCTACCCGCCATAGAAAGGGACGAGGCCTTCCAACCAGCAAGGCGTTGCTCTGCTCTTTCGAGAAGTTCAATGTACGTGGACTTATTCACTCTACTGTGGATAATAGGCATTCCCAAGTAGCACCCTAGGTTGTCAACAGCCTGGAACCCTAAACGTTGGGCCAATCTCGAGCGCACATCAACCGCGATATTGGAAGAGAAAAAGATTTGTGTCTTAGGCTCACTGACTTTCAAGCCCGAAGCCCGACAAAAAACCTGCAAAATGCGCTGCAGACAATCCGCTTGATCCTGAGTGGCCTCGATAAACAAAAGCAGGTCATCGGCAAACATGAGATAGGGCATGGTAATGCTTCCCCGACCCACTGTGAGCGGTTTCCACTCCCCCGATGTCACCGCACCATCAATCATATGAGCCAACCTTTCAATACAGAGAACAAATAAATAAGGCGGAATAGGGTCACCTTGGCGGACACCTCGAGTGGGGGTAAATTCCTCGCTAACTCCCCCATTCCACTGCAGCCGCATGGTTGCCGAAGTAACACACGCCATAATAGCAGTAACAAAGGCATCCGGACAGCCAACAAGCTCCAAAGATTCCCTAACAAAGTCCCAGCTGAGATAGTCATACGCTTTTTCCAAATCCACCTTCACGGCCATAAACCCCTTCTTCTCCGTCATTCGGCGCATCGAGTGGATCAGCTCTTGGGCCATAACAATGTTATCAGTGATATGTCGACCAGAAATGAAGCTCGCCTGGGCTGGGTTGATTACCAAAGGAAGCACTAATTTCATTCTTTCCGCTAGGACCTTCGTCATCAGCTTATAAACAACATTCAGGAGACTAATGGGCCGAAATTGTTTCAAGCAAGTTGGGTTCTTCACTTTAGGAATTAACACCAACAGTGATGTATTCAAATCAGCAGGAATCCTACCCCCACGCCAAATATCCTGAATTTGATCACAAACAGACGGACCAACATGGTTCCACTGTTGCTGATAGAATAGAGCATGAAGGCCGTCTAATCCAGGCGCCTTCAACGGAGCCATTTTCTTCAGGGCAAATAGCACTTCTGTATCCGATATGGGACGACCGAGCGCATGAAGTGTGGAGCTCGCCACCCCTGGAAAGGCCGCGGGAATCCTAGTCGGAGACGTCACGTCAGCCGGTCCCGTGTAAATATCTCGAAAAAAGGACACAGCCATAGCTAGCAGGTCGGCTTGGTCATGCACCATTCGGCCATCCCCATCCTCGAGAAATAGAATTTTAGACTTTCGCCGTCGGTGTTTGACTAGCCTGTGATAATAGAAAGTATTTCTATCGCCAAACAGCACCCAATCTCTCTGAGCCTTTTGTAGCAACAATAACTCTTCTTGAAGAATGACCTTATCTAGGTCGGCTTTTAATTGAAGCTCCAAGTCACGAAGGAAAGGATTCCTGGGAAAATCACGTTGTCGCTGTATCCCGCCAATGCGTGCTAAGAGCTTTCGCTTCCGGTGGAAGATATTCCCAAACACGGTGGAGTTCCATTCCCGAGCAGTAGAGATAAATTGCTCAACCGATTGGCCATAGGGCCTCCTAACCGACCACACTTTCGCGACCAACTCCTCGAAGCCCTCATGAGTGAACCACACCGCCAAAAATCAGAAGGGTTTGGTGCCCCCCGATCTCTGAGTCTTAGTGGCCCGTACCAGCAAAGGCGTGTGATCCGAATGAACCCGGGGCAGATGATGGACACAGCTATCCGGGAACATGTCCAGCCACGCCTCATTCCCAATCCACCGGTCTAGTTTTTCTGCCAACCCTCCTCGAAACCACGTCATTTGAGTCCCGTCAGTTCTCAATTCCTGTAGATCATTATTGAATAGCCACTCCGTGAAAGACGAGCTAGTGTTGCAGTTGCGAAGCGAACCGCCTTGCTTCTCAGAAACTCGCAATAAATAGTTGAAGTCACCGCCTCTAATCCAGGGACCAGATATTTCCGCCGCAAGAGCGGACAAATAACCCCATAAAGTACGCCGCACCCGGGGGTTAGGGCTCGCGTAAATAAAGGTCACCAATGCAGAGTGGTCCCCAACTCGAATACTCGTATGAATATGCTGGCGGCTGCATTCCAGCACCCGTAGATCCACCCCCTCTTTCCACAAGACCCAGATACCTCCAGAAAATCCGTTCGCTTCGATGCGGAAGGACCGATCATAACCATTGCGCATAATAAAATTATACGCACCCACACCACTAATCCGTGGTTCTAATAAAGCAAATACATTCGGGTTATGTTGTTGCTTTAGTGTAATAAAGGCCCGCCTGAACCCGTCAGAAGCAGCCCCCCGCACATTCCACGATGCTATATCCATAAAAACACTAATATACAAGAAGACCATGACATCCGTCAAATTGAGCTCGGGACTTGTGTCCCGACATCTTCGGCCATCACCTCATCACAGGCATGGTCCACACGATCCTCTGGCGAGCCGCTGCTTGAAGATACCCCCCCATCCGGCGGTCGTATGGTGTGGGTCCTAGTGTCCTCCATCAAATGTGAATCTCCCGGGTCCAGCAACTCCACATCATTGGGTATTTGATTTAGAGGTGGAGTTTCCACCACATGGACCACCTGATGCTTTGACGAGTCCAAAGTAGTAACCACCGGCGTGACAAGAGCTGTAAAAGGATTCATGATGTTGTCCCCGTTAGTCGATCGAAGAAAAGGCACATTTATCCCCGGTTTTTGTGGTCCCAGCGGCGTACCACTACCACCGTTTGTAGATTTCGAAGAGGATTCCTTCCGAACATACGATTCCCCAACCACAGCCTGTGTAGTAATCTTCTTCCTGGCCCCAGCGTTATTCTTCTTCTTTCCCGTTACTGTCCTCCACTCCGTCTCCGTCCCCCGTTTAGTGTTGCCAGTAATCGCCAACGATCCCTCCCTAGTACTCATGCCCGGAACAAAGACCCCACCAGCAGGATGAGCCGTGTTACTTTCCTCCCCGGCAACCTCACTTAACACGCTGAAACGCGAGACGGTGCCCGTCCCGGTCCCGTTCTTGCTCAAAGGAGATCCTGAGATTCTGTTCTTAGACCAATGGGTCGATCGACCATTTGTTTTTGCTAGGAGCCATGGCCCATATAATCCTCGACCATCCTGCTCAGTTGGAGTTGCCGTTTTATTGGGGCAGGTAACTTGAGGCTCCACCGGCATCCCACAATCGTCTTTCGCAGTCGGTTCGTGGGACTTGTGAGGTCCCCCCTCCACTTCAGTCACGGCCCCGGCCTGAGGAGTGGACGTAGGGCGGTCATGACACAACGCCGCCACATGCCCATAGAAACCACAGTGAAAACAAATTTCCGGGAGAAACTCATATTCGACACGCTGAAACTTTCCCCGAATATTGAACCCGGCGCACAATTATTTAGAAACATCCAGCACCACTGCGAGCCGAGCGTATTTTCCCCTAGTTTGGGCAGCCGTCTGGTGGTCAATCTTAACGACTTTCCCCACGATCTCCCCAATCGTCCGAAATATCTTCTTGTGGTACAAGTGTACTGGCATACCAGGAAGGAGAATCCACGTCACCAAAGAGGTGATCCTATTACAAGCAGCATCAAACTCCTCGTCCCACGGTTGAACATGGAGATAGAATTTTTGGTACTGTTTTGAGACAATCCATGGACCCCCGACAAGCACACGGACAACATCATTATGAGTATTGAATCGAATCTGAAAATATCCGTTCTCCAAATCGATCATGTCACAGCCGTTCATGAACGGCCATAAGGTTACCAACTTGTTGTATAGCAACTGAGGGGAGAAAACGGCTCCCATCACCTTCACGACCACCACATTCTTCCACGAAAGCAGCAATTTGTCATATGAGCGCTCCGCAAATCTAATGTTCGGCAATGGCCCCTCTCTATCAATAGTGACCTCCTGCTCCCCCTCGATGTCGCTCTCATCCTCCGATTGTAAATCAACATGCTGACGAGTACCATGGAGCATATCCCAAAAATTTGATTTCGCCGGCGGCGGCACAGCGGGCTTCAATTGATCAGTCGCAGCAGTAGCTTTCTCGCTACCCCCAATATCCAGCGTACGGGTACGTTTCAGGGAACGGGAATTTTCCAACGGCGGCGAGCTCACCTTCTGTAATCCCGGGAATTCAGACTCGCGTAGGTCAGGCGGAACAGACTTCAGGTCATCCGGCGGACTCCGGTCGGTGTCCATAGGTCCGATAGGGTTTTTGCCGTTCATCCTCAGAAAATTCCCAGCCAAAGAAAGTAAGAAACCAACTCGGACGAATTGACCAATTTAATGTTAGGCCGACTGATACACTCACCAATTTCTGTTGCAATTAATTACATGCAAGTTTTGTATGATAGAATGAATAATGGTTTGACCTATGACAACCAAAACAAGTACACCAAATAATCAATCAACTCATGGAGCAAATTCACTTGACCTTTTCATCTAAACTTGAGGAAATGCTTTGGATACGATCACAAGAAGGAACAAATTAAACAACGACTATGAAACAGATGATCTCACGTCTAGGAAATTGATTCATCTTTTATTGATACTAGTAAAGTGCACTGCGATGCACGTGGTGTCGAATGATTTTCGGGAGTAAGTTTGTATAATAAATTAATTTATTTATTAAACATATCATTGCATAAATGAAGTAAAATATAGAAAAAATAAACTCATATGCGATTTTTTTTATTTATTTAGATTTAACATAATGATGTCCTCATATAAAAATAGTGAAATAACGTTTTACAAACCCCAACAAAAATGTATATAAAAAAATAAATTCCTAATAAAAAAACACAAAAATTTTCTTTCATTTTAGTTTTAACGTTCTCATAAGAACATTCATAGTCGTTGGAGTCCAATACATCAATACTATTGCAAAATTCCTCTTAATTAATTTGGCAAAACGCCAATTTTATTCAAACACTTAAGAAACATTCTGACCCAACATATAATCAAACTTCATGATCGTATGATCTTTATAACAAGGTACTTCTACTAACAAAGGATAAATATCTCTATGAAATAACTAACGGTGTTAGTAAAATTGCTGATATTTTTTTTATCACTGTATAAACTACTACATTCCTCTATCTCTAGATATATTGGTGTCTACCCCATTGATGCATCGCCCCACGAGGTGGGCATGAATTTTATCTCCAAATAAAAGTTGACTTTCCAAAATCTTGGTTACATGTACTTCTCCCGAGGTACTAAATTATTTTTCGAAATCATCATACATTACCTGAAAGTACCTCTAAAGTAATTGCACATATGTTCAAGCACAATACACCAATGAAATTATAAATATTTCTATAAAAAGTGACAACTTAATTCTAACATTCAAACTATTTTGATACTCCTACATTTCATTTTTAGTTTATTTATCTAGAATATAGACGAACAATATAATCTAATTTTTTTCAATGATAAGAATTAGAATTCCATTATATGACGATACTTTTAGTCATTTGTAAAGTTTATTATTATGGAGTCATGATTAAAATATACATCATGTATACAAATTTTTAGATTTTTTTATTATTTAAAATTGAAAATAAATAATATATGATCATTATTTATGAGAACCAATTTCTTACAGAGTCCATATATTTAAACGCTAGCAACAAAAAAGTAGTAATTTTAAAAGACTTTTTGTTTGTAAATATTAGTATTCATACTTTTCTAAAAAAATTAGCATGTTTTCTTTTTCTCATTACATTACTATTATATTATTTGTTTCTTATTCTATAGACAAATAATATTTTATTTACTAAGTAACTAAAGCACATTTATACGTATTATGTTATTTTTTATATGTGTTTTATGTAATGATGGTATCGAATTATCTTATTTATTAGGCTACAATTAATATAATCACATAATATTAAATGTAATTTAATATATTTGATAAAATTGTACTTTTTATACGAATTATTAGATTAAAAAGTTTTAGAATTTTTTTCAATGTTTGATAAAATAATAATTAACTAAGTAATATTCATAATCACTGAATACATATATGGTACCACCATTATAGGTTCATTTTGCAGCAGTAATTGACTACACATAGCTAATGTTATTTCATTTCTTTTCTCTGGCCTAGCCTTTCCTTTTATCTATGACTTCACATTACTTCACTTCGTTTGTACCCTAAGGTGCATTTGCCATAGTTTCAGCATTACGACAAACTCGTGTCAAACATATATCGGATTTGGGCGCTCTAGCCAAAACGTGGGAACAGTTTGAAGTTTATACCCATTTTTTTTTTACTTTTTTTAATATGAATTGTTTCAAATTTATGTATGGAAAACATACCACAAGTTTATCTTATGTTATTTTATACTTAATAAAATAGATTTAACTTGAATATAAAATTTATTATATTATATACTTTAAGACTAATTTATTATTTTAAATTGGTACTGATGTATATATATATATATTATTTTATATCAATATAAATAATTATATTATTTTTATTTTATTGCAATATATGGGTCAACTTAAACATCATTGAAAATAAATGATGTGATATATTACATATAAAAAGGTAACAAATAAAAAATATGAAGTATTTGAAAATTAAAAAATTTAATGATAGAAAGTAATAAAAACTTTAACTAATTTTTTTTTAAGATTAACATACCCACTTTTAAAGAAATATATATATATATATATATATATATATATATATATATGTATATATATTATGTACTTAAAAGTTCTAGTTAAAATATATGTGTATCTTAAGTATGTCTTATATTATCATTAGTCAGCTCCAATTGATATTGTACATTAAGTAATTTTATCAGCATTTTTACTTTTGAATTTAATGAGAGTTATAAGTTTTGTCATCTTTCTTACCCCTTATTTAGTTATTACAATACTAATAAAATAATTAAGGACCTTTCAAAGTATCTTGTTTACTTTGAAAAAAATTAATTCTTATCATAAATTGAACGCCAATTACATTGAATGTGTTATATTTTCTATCGTATCAAAATTTTTTATAATAATAGTTGCACACAATATTATATATAATGCATTTTTTTTTTTTTTTTATAGATTTGGGGTCTTAGTTTTACTACAAGAAAATGAGAAAATTCCAACAAAAATTACAACAAATATAACAATTTTCTTATGTTGATTTTAGAAAAATCTTGACTTTTGGTTTCTTAAATATATTTTACCTTATTGTGATTGCATAGATTTATTAAAATGTATTACAAATGAGATAGGTGATAGATTATGTAAAGTATAATTTATGAATTGCAATGACATGTTATTTTGATGGTATATTTTTTTTCTATTAACTAAATAATGCTCCCAATATGAAATTATTTTGGATCTATCACTGCAATTATCTTTCCAATGGAACTTCTATTGAATTTTTGCATAATACCAATGACAATTTTTTCAACGATTGAAATATGGTCCAAAAAATAAATTTCAATAGAAATTCAGGTAATTGAAATCTTTACATCCACTAAGATTCATGTAATTTAATTCGAACTCTATTGGAATAACCAATGAAAGTAACATATTTGTTGAAATTTTCAGTAGAATACCTTACCGTTGAATTTTTCATTGCAGTATAGCAAAATTTTTGTAGTCCTCTCAAACATTATTTTTATGTAGTATTTACTGAATAATTGTATTTACAATTTTTCTATTAAAAATATATTAATCACGTGAACTTTTTAGTTCCTATAATTTTTTTTTTCAGAAATCACTCATTATTTTATCTCAAGATTACCTATTAATGTACTAATTGAGTTACATTTCTTACATATTAAATATTATATAATTAATATATTTCTTGTTTTATCTGTTCAATATCATACTTATATATTATATTAAAAAGACTATTATAGTAAATAAAAAAGTTATTTAAAATTAGAATAATAAAGATTTTTTTTTTTTCAAATCTACATGTATAAATTTACAAATAACTATTGTCTATCACCTCAAATTTACACATAAAATTGATAAGAACAAAAAACTAACAATCGTTTAACAACTCAGTTCGATTCATCGATAAGTATATTTTTAGAAGGTTTATATTTAGTTATATTAATTATATTATTTTTGTTTATTATTTTGTTTTATATTTATTAGTACGTGTCACAACATAGTTATTATTCATATTATTTCTTATATTTAATATTTTTTTAAAACTTTATCTTGTTTTTTCACATGTTCTTAACTGTAGATTTGTCAAAAAAGACATAATATAAAGAATAGAATTCTTTCGATCATCTGCCTCATTATATATCAAATATTTGTTTATTCTATATTATATTATATTTAATTACAATTTTTTATTAATATTTTAATTAAATATTTACAATTCATAAATTCATTAGTAATATTGTCGAGTCAACTTTTGTTCATAAAATTTTTAAAAATATATTATTTTGATTGATATGCTTATGTTGAAATGAGAAAAGTTATGTTTTTTAATTACATATAGGGAGGATATAAGATTTCTTATATTTTTTATGTAGTATTTATTGAGTAATTGTGTTTACAATTTTTTTTATTAAAAATATTTTAAAAACGTGAACTCTTTAGTTCCTATATTTTTTTTTCATAAATCATTCATTATTTTATCCCAAGATTACCTATTAATTTACCAATTGAGTTACATTTATTACATATTAAATATTATATAATTAAGATATTTCTTGTTTTTTCTGTTCAATATGATACTTATATATTATATTAAAAAAACTAATATAGTAAATAAAAAAGTTATTTAAAATTAGAATAATAAAGATTTTTTTTTCTAATCTACATGTATAAATGTACAAATAACTATTGTCTATCACCTCAAATTTACACATAAAATTAATAAGAACAAAAAACTAATAATCGTTTAACAACTCAGTTCGATTACATCGATAAATATATTATTAGAAAGTTTATATTTAATTATATTAATTATATTATTTTTGTTTATTAGTTTGTTTTATATTTATTAGTACGTATCACAATTTAGTTATTATTCATATTATTTCTTATATTTAATATTTTTTTTTGAAACTTTATCTTGTTCTTTCACATGTCCTTAACTGTAGATTTGTCAAAAAAGACATAATATAAAGTATAGAATTTTTTCGATCATCTGCCTCATTATATATCAAATATTTGTATATTTTATATTATTTTATATATAATTATAATTTTCTAACTAATATTTTAATTAAATATTTACAATTCATAAATTCATTAATAATATTGTCGAGTCAACTTTTGTTCATAAAATTTTTAAAAATATATTATTTTCATTGATTTGCTTATGTTGAATTGAGAAAAGTTATGTTTTTTTAATTATATATAGGGAGGATATAAGATATGATGGCATTAGTATATTACCAATTTGCCATTAAAAACATGTGAAAGTAAGAGTTTTTTAGGTAGTTTATTTTTTAATTAAAAATATAAATAATAATGTGTATTAGTGTATTACTAATTTTCCATTAAATTTATGTCAAAGTAAGGGTTTTTTAGGCATTATGAATTTTTACAAAAAACACTCCTCCTTTTAAAGTAGTTATATTATATTATATTATATTATATATCAAATATTTATATATTCTATATTATATTATATATAATTATAATTTTCTAATTAATATTTTAATTAAACATTTAGAATTCATAAATTCATTAATAATATTGTCGAGTCAACTTTTGTTCATAAAATTTTTAAAAATATATTATTTTCATTGATTTGCTTATGTGGTATTGAGAAAAGTTATGTTTTTTAATTATATATAGGGAGGATATAAGATATGATGGCATTAGTATATTACCAATTTGCCACTAAAAACATGTGAAAGTAAGGGTTTTTTAGGTAGTTCATTTTTTAATTAAAAATATAAATAAATATAATGTGTATTAGTGTATTACTAATTTGCCATTAAATTTATGTCAAAGTAAGGGTTTTTTTAGGCATTATGAATTTTTTACAAAAACACTCCTCCTTTTAAAGTAGTATAGATTACAAATAACTATTGTCTATCACCTCAAATTTACACATAAAATTGATAAGAACAAAAAACTAACAATCGTTTAACAACTCAGTTCGATTCATCGATAAGTATATTTTTAGAAGGTTTATATTTAGTTATATTAATTATATTATTTTTTTTTATTATTTTGTCTTATATTTATTAGTACGTGTCACAACTTAGTTATTATTCATATTATTTCTTATATTTAATATTTTTTTAAAACTTTATCTTGTTTTTTCACATGTTCTTAACTGTAGATTTGTCAAAAAAGACATAATATAAAGAATAGAATTCTTTCGATCATCTGCCTCATTATATATCAAATATTTGTTTATTCTATATTATATTATATTTAATTACAATTTTTTATTAATATTTTAATTAAATATTTACAATTCATAAATTCATTAGTAATATTGTCGAGTCAACTTTTGTTCATAAAATTTTTAAAAATATATTATTTTCATTGATTTGCTTATGTTGAAATGAGAAAAGTTATGTTTTTTAATTACATATAGGGAGGATATAAGATTTCTTATATTTTTTATGTAGTATTTATTGAGTAATTGTGTTTACAATTTTTTTATTAAAAATATTTTAAAAACGTGAATTCTTTAGTTCCTATATTTTTTTTTTCAGAAATCATTCATTATTTTATCCCAAGATTACCTATTAATTTACCAATTGAGTTACATTTATACATATTAAATATTATATAATTAAGATATTTCTTGTTTTTTCTGTTCAATATGATACTTATATATTATATTAAAAAAACTAATATAGTCAATAAAAAAGTTATTTAAAATTAGAATAATAAAGATTTTTTTTCTAATCTACATGTATAAATGTACAAATAACTATTGTCTATCACCTCAAATTTACACATAAAATTAATAAGAACAAAAAACTAATAATCGTTTAACAACTCAGTTCGATTACATCGATAAATATATTATTAGAAAGTTTATATTTAATTATATTAATTATATTATTTTTGTTTATTAGTTTGTTTTATATTTATTAGTACGTATCACAATTTAGTTATTATTCATATTATTTCTTATATTTAATATTTTTTTTTGAAACTTTATCTTGTTCTTTCACATGTCCTTAACTGTAGATTTGTCAAAAAAGACATAATATAAAGTATAGAATTTTTTCGATCATCTGCCTCATTATATATCAAATATTTGTATATTCTATATTATTTTATATATAATTATAATTTTCTAACTAATATTTTAATTAAATATTTATAATTCATAAATTCATTAATAATATTGTCGAGTCAACTTTTGTTCATAAAATTTTTAAAAATATATTATTTTAATTGATTTGCTTATGTTGAATTGAGAAAAGTTATGTTTTTTTTTTAATTATATATAGGGAGGATATAAGATATGATGGCATTAGTATATTACCAATTTGCCATTAAAAACATGTGAAAGTAAGGGTTTTTTAGGTAGTTTATTTTTTAATTAAAAATATAAATAAATATAATGTGTATTAGTGTATTACTAATTTTCCATTAAATTTATGTCAAAGTAAGGGTTTTTTAGGCATTATGAATTTTTACAAAAACATCCTCCTTTTAAAGTAGTTATATATATTATATTATATTATATTATATTATATTATATTATATTATATATCAAATATTTGTATATTCTATATTATATTATATATAATTATAATTTTCTAATTAATATTTTAATTAAACATTTAGAATTCATAAATTCATTAATAATATTGTCGAGTCAACTTTTGTTCATAAAATTTTTAAAAATATATTATTTTCATTGATTTGCTTATGTTGAATTGAGAAAAGTTATGTTTTTTTTTAATTATATATAGGGAGGATATAAGATATGATGGCAGTAGTATATTACCAATTTGCCATTAAAAACATGTGAAAGTAAGGGTTTTTTAGGTAGTTCATTTTCTAATTAAAAATATAAATAAATATAATGTGTATTAGTGTATTACTAATTTGCCATTAAATTTATGTCAAAGTAAGGGTTTTTTTAGGCATTATGAATTTTTTACAAAAACACTCCTCCTTTTAAAGTAGTATAGATATAGATATAGATATAGCCACTAACGTTCAAGTAATTTTACTGTTTCACTCAATGACTGTCTAATTATTAGTTTTGAAGTATAGTAATTTTATAATAATTAATCACGGATCAATCCTCAATCCATAAATGCAATATATATATAGAATGGATCATATAAGAAAAGAAAATAGTGAAAGAAATAAGAATAATTGTAGACTATGGATCTATCAAGTCAATGGTCAGGATAAAGTCAAGCATTAATAATGACAGTCAAACATAGGATGACATTAGAATCGTGATGAGGTGGGCATAATTAATGTCCACAATGTAGAGAAGAAAATAATTTATCCACATTGTCTTTCACATTTTAATCAACCAGTTGAGAGATGAGAGAGAAATATTATTACATTTTTAAAATATCTAATTATTTTTATTTTTTTTTTGTTTTTGATTTATAATTTTTTTTTTGCCAAGTGGACAATTTTATGTTTGATCACATTGTGCAGTGTAAAAACTTTTTTAGATTTAAAGTTGTGAACTTAACAAATATCTTATGTAGTTCACAATCTATCTAAATAATTGACATTTGTCAAAATTTATGTGATAACGTGCATTGGAGATGCTCTTATGGTAAATAAGTGGATACATTAGGGTTAAATATTTGGCCATTATTAAAGACAAATATGTCATTTGTCACAATGCCACTTGCCAGTGGGACCTACCCCAAACAACTCCCCACGTCTTTTTCCCTCCCAGCCCCACACACCCTTTCATCTCTCTCACACATGCACATTAAAACACACGCACTCTCTCTCTCACACACACACACTGCACACAGACACACACACATCACACACTGCACACACCAAACGATTCACGCACACATCGGACCACCAGTTCGTCGCTAGAGTCACCACCATCTCATCCCTCGACCTCCGCCGGTCAAATCGACACAACAATCGTCTTCCGTTGGACCGTAGACGGACCACCACTCACATTAGGACTTGCCCCTACCGAAGTATCATCCTGTCGCCGCCGTCTACCCGACATGTCTCGTTGCCATTGTCACCATATCCGTGCGTTGAAATAGTACCGTCGAGCGCCACAGTTACATTCACGGCCACCAACCCCGACGCCACTTCCGCCAGGCGCGGCCAATAGCCAGTGGAATGCCACGCTAGTCTTCACGACGAGTGATAACCTGTATGCGACGACATGTACGGAAATCATTTTGGTTGGTGAAAGAGAAGTGTCTGATGATGGATGCGTCTGACATCAGAAAGGTGGTCTCCGGACAGTGAAGGTCCTTCCGCGGCCACAAGGTGAGGTCCTCGATGGCGGTCGAGATGAAAGGGCAGGAACAGTTGAGCATGTTTTCCAGATTTAGGATAAGGACTTATTGTTGCGAATTTGAACAGTCTTAGTGGCATGGTTGCAATTTTCAGCAATTTTTGGATATTACAATTTAGTTCATGGGTGAATTTGTAACTAATCAAACTATTGTTAATGTGTTAATATTTCAATTTAGTGTTCAATATCTTTTCATTTTTGGTGGTTGAAAATTAATAATACTTTACATTAAAAATATAATAATAAAATTAATAATTTGTTTTTACATAGCTTGATTTTTCTGTTATTTAAATAAAAAAATCTGTTATCGAACCGGCATAATCGAGTTTTAAAAGTAAAAAATGGCAATTGAACCGAGATATAATAACTTGAACTGAAATTGTTAGTTTGGTCGAAATCATTTGATATTGTGCAATCTAATGGTCTGTAATGTGCCATGCGTATAGACTTAATGTGGGTTATTTTAAAAAATTAAGCATACTCCGAACTTAAATAAAAAATTTAAAATAAAAAATTGAATTCATTCGGTTTCAGTCGCTATTATGTAATAATCATTAACGTGCAACTCTTATAATACTATTGTGCACTTACAGTGGATTATTTTTTTTATGATTTGTACCGAACCAAGCTAAAAATGAATCGACATGATTGATTTAGTCCGTCAGTTAATAAAAACACCGTATATAATCATTATAATTTTATTTATATTAGCATTATATAAATATGCATATTTTAAATGTTAAAAAAACCTAAAATATATATCAGAAAAATATAACAAAATATATTAAAATTTTGTGTAGACCTATTTTTTTTAGATGTATGTCGTGCGGTATATTGTTAGCAGTTATTGACATTAAGTGGGGTGTGTCGTGATAAAGTACAACGTATTATTTTATAAAATGTTACGTTTTTGTTTATAGAGAGCAATGTGCCAATATATAAAGTGCACTACTGTAATTTAGGTACGTCAGCATGTATGCATTTTTTGTGTACGGATGGTGTAATGGATGTTAAACTATTATGTAGATACATTTTTTAAATTTATGAACACATGGTATTTTGGCAGAAGCTATCAACGTTAATTGCAGATTTGTATAAAGTGCAATGAGCTAGTTTATGGAGTGCAACGTGTATTTCTATAAAGTACATCGTGCTGATATATAAGGTGCCCTATTTTGTATGATCCGAGATAAATTACATTTTTTTCGGAAGCTATATTTAGTATATGTTATCGTACAATCCATTAACCTAAATAATTAAAATAATTCATTTTATTTAATATTATAAAACCATACTTAGTATTTTATTATTTTTATATATTTATATATATATATTTGGTTAAAACATATAATATTTTAATTTGTATAAGAAATATATATAAGGCAACACTTTAAATATATTTTTAAAAAGGCTAAAATGCAAAAACTAGCCACTAACTTAGACGGGTTGGCAGTTTTAGCCACCTTCTTTCTATTTTGGCACTTTTAGCCAAACATTTTAAAAAATTGGTCTTTCTACCCAAATCCGGCCGAAGTCGTCGGAACTCCGCCTAAGAACACCAAAAATGCCAGCGTGGAACTACACGTGGACAACTTAATCCACCTCAGCTCACCTGTCTATAAATACCCCTTCCACGCGTATTACCCTCACATTTCACAGAAAAAATTGGAGAAAAATCGGGCCCAATTCTCTCAATTTCTCTCTCCTCTAATACTCTCTCCCTCCCCAATTCTCATCTCCCTCATCTATCTACAAACAAATACAGAAAAATCCTACAAAAATACAGAAAAATTGAGTTCATAACATATACCAACCTTCAAGTCCACAATAATTGAAAAGTAAATAGAAATCGATACATACCATGACTGATTGGGAACTCTTTTGCTTCTTGTCAACTTGACTATGGCGGCCTTCTGGAACGACAAATGAGATTTGTAACGATAGTAATCTTTTTTTGGTGCTTCCTGGGCGCAATAAAGTCTGTAGGTGGATCTTGTAAATTGTATTACAATATTACATTCGTCAGATATTATTATATTTTTTTTTTCTTTCTGGAAATTACTATTGATTTTCAATTTGGATTGTCTTAATTAATTGAACAAAAGATCTACGAGATTGAATGGAAGAGTGAGGAATCATGAATTTAATTTCGTTTGTCTGATTCAAAATGAAGTCTCTTCTAGTGGAGGTCGTTGGGAACATCCTGTCGCGGCTCGGGGCCGCCCGTGATGTCGTGATTGCATTTGCCAATTTTAGGGTTTCAAATTTGGGCTCGATTATTCCCCAATTCTTTCTGTGAAATGTGAGGGTGATACGCGTGGAAGGGGTATTTATAGAAAGGTGAGCTGAGGTGGATTAAGTTGTCCACGTGTAGTTCTACGTTGGCATTTTCGGTGTTCTCAGGCGGAGTTCCGACGACTTCGACCGGATTTGGGTAGAAAGACCGATTTTTTAGTGCCAAAATAGAAAGAAGGTGGCTAAAACTGCCAACCCGTCTAAGTTAGTGGCTAGTTTTTGCAATTTAGCCTTTTAAAAATTACAGTTTGCATATGAACTAAATTGAAAATAATCAAAATTATTAAAATTACAAATAGACCCCTCAAAATTATCTAATTTTCAAACAAAAAATAAAAACAAAAAACCCAAAATCCTAATACTGATCTGCCAATTCCCTCGCTCACTGCCATAGTCCGACTCAATTTGTCCGACATTGGACCGACTCTGGTTCGTCTATGGCAATCCATTTCAGCAATTACTGTCGTCCCATTTATCTCCGTCGACAAACCTCTCTTGGCTGTGGATTTTTTATTCCTGGTCGATCCTCGACCTCTGACGGCTGCTGGTGCGCGGTAGAGGAGGTTCAGACATAGTGATTGTGGAGGCGGTAGAGGCCAGTAGTGTCAGGCGACAGACCGTCGTGGGTGTAAAAGTTCTGTGTGCATCGTGCGTGTAACGCCCCACTTTGATTCTAAAGAATTTCGGACTTTAAAAAAAAAATCAATAAAACATTTTCGAGATTCAATTTCTGAAATCAACTTACCTGGCATTATCTTTATTTACATTGATCAAGTCATGTATGATCTCTCGAGGATTCGTTATTCGATTTTTCACATGGTTTTCTTTAACTCAAAGCACAACATTAACATGTTATTCAGCACTGTAACTCGACATGAATAACCACTTCCAACATGATATTCAAGTAGCACACAACAAGAATATCCAAAATACATGTTTCAAAATGAAACGAACTCAACATAAGTTTTAAAACACAATCCAAAACCCAACATTTTCAAATCCTAAGTTTGAAAACAATCTCAACATGTCTAACAAAACCCAAACACAAGGTTCATAGGGACTAAATAACATGCGGAAGCAAAATAAGAAATAACATATGACCGGCCACTCGCCCTCTCCTCGTCATGCCCGCAACCTGCTCAACTGGTGAAGAAAAGTGGGGGTGAGCACAAATGGAACCAGTAGTGCTCACCACTATGCATGATACGAACAATAGATAATATAAAGAAGGTATGGTCGCAGCATGAACATAAATCAATCAACATGTCACATCTCCAATCAACACACCATTTCAAGTTACTCATGTGGACACATCTATCATTAGCCATTGAAGGACATACAACTCTCAACAATGGGAGTACATACCGAAGGACATACAATTCACATTGGCATGGCCTATCATTAGGACTTAGGGAGATTGCCTATCATTAGGCACCGTCGAAGGACATACAACTCACATCGACGGGGACAACCATTCGAAGGACATACAACTCACATCGAAGGTTACATGTTTCACATGCATACATTGTTCATACCATCCAACAAAACATGAACATATTTTATGGCATAGCAATTTAAATAAAACCCACCTGGACTAAAGCAGGGAAAAGCTCAATAAACACGTGTAGGTAGAGAGCTCGGCTCGTCAGACACTGTTCACCAAAGGGACACATGAAAATGAAAGAAGGAGGGCTGAAAAAGGGTGCCGATGCGCAGTTCTCGGGTTCAGCGATACGCAAACATCGTACGGTGATGTGTGAACGGGGCGCTCGATTTCAGGTGTTGGATGCTGGCGTCCTCGCGATCGGGAAAACGGAGCTCGCGATAGGATCAGTGAAAAATAGAGGGACGGGATTGCGCAGGGATGAACCTTGATCACGTAGGGGAACCGAGAGCTTACGGTAACCTTCCTGCTCACGGTGGCACAACGATGGTAGAGCGCAACGATGGGCAGGCTTGGCGACGACCGACAGGCCAAGGAGCAATTGAAATTATGGAAGGGAGAGGGTTTTTCTTGTGAGAACGAGAGAGATGAGAGAGCGGCTGATAGTTGTAGGGTTTACGTGAAAGAGTATCATGAGAAGAGGAGAAGGGTTCCCGTATTTATACACCTAGGGCTCAAGGAAAAAACTTACCATCCAAGCTAAGGGGAGGCAGGCCGGGTGTGGTGCTGGCGCACAGGTACGGGGCACGAGCTTGAAGGGTGCGGGTGCATGGGTGTACGACTGGTTTTCTCTTGGGTTCAACGTCACTTGAACAGTTCGGTTTGGTCGAGACCTTCGGGAATTAAAATAAAATAATTCAACAATATATAAATAAATATCATCACACAATAATACATACATCAATTAAGAAATTCATATCAATTAGGCAATTAATATTAAATAAAATAACAATGCAAATAAATAAATTTCTGAAAATCCCATAAACAAACAGGAATTCACATTTTACCCTCCTTAAAGAAAATTCCGCCCTCAGAATTTGGAAAAGCAAAATATGACATGATACAATCGAGAATGAAAGGGGGCACACACTAGAACATGAAATTCGGGTACTACCTCCGAATTTCGGTCTCCCTCTCCCAAGCCACTTTGCCCTCGCCTTGACAACCCACATTGGACTTTGACGAGTACTCCTTCCGACCTTTCCCTGATGGACACTCCATTCCAAAAGGTCACCGGTACCTCTATACAGATAGAGTTCTGCACATCACGCAGCTCGTCACAGTTCACACATACCCTGAGATCACGCATACATTTTCTCCATCATGAGGCATAGAATAGGTCATGCATCCTCGCAAGCTCCAGATGTTAAGTAAACCATTGGGCTAAGTCATCGTCTTAGTCGAGAATAATAATAGAACTGAAAAAGCATGATCGTAGTCTCGTCGCTTTTCAGAAACAAGGCGCATGACACCTCTGACCGTACTAACACTTTGAACGGTACCATCGGGATCATCGCTTGATCATCATCATTACAAGCATGCTTACCCATGGTAAGAAAATCTCCTCATACTCTTCTATCATTACATAAGACCATACTGTCATTTCGTGTGTTGATAGTATACTCCGACTGTCTAACCAAAGAGGGTCGGTCTCACAAATAGGTATGATACTAACAATCTAACTCTAATACCCTCTCACTCTTCGTAGGTCTTGAACTCTACGAAGTATACATAGTCTCCAGTCGAGACTCTAGACTCCGCCAAACATCAGTGCGTGACTTTTGTTTTGCCATCTCGAGAAAATCTCTCATGTGGCAAAAGAAACTAATCGAAAAGTCTCACACAATCCAGAATTGTTGATTAAGGGGATTCATACACCGGTTTGGAGTTCAACATACAATCTGCCCAAAAATCCTGATTCAAAGTCCCTAAAAGGACAAAGTTGGTCCGAATTTAATGCACTGTCACCGAGGGGTGGCACACACGCTGGCGCTGCATATGCGGGGCACTGGGATGCGTGTATGTACCCACTCAGAGACCAGCTGCAAGGTCGCGGTTTGGCCATGCACAGTAGTGTGGGGAGTCCGTGCATTCGGTGATAGCGGCTGCAACACTCGTGCGAGTCAACGGTTGGCCCTGCAGTTGGCCTCACATCTCTCCACAAGCATGCGTGCCCGACCACCACTTCGCATGGCTACACCCAGCAAGGGTCGGCATTCAGTTCAAGGTATATATTTTAATTTATGGGTTCATAATTTCATAGGTAATCAGATAAGAAATAGATTTCTCAACCAGACTTCCAAAGCTACAAAAGTTTAGGTTTAACAACAACAATTTCCTAAAAGATAGAACATTGGCATCACTGCCAGGAATAATTCTAACTCGGCGGTCATCGCCGAACAATGGGATGGCTAGCTCGTTTGACTCTTCCGACTGACAGTGTCGGCTGTCACGACAGCTTTTACTTAGGTAGCTAATCGTGCCGGCAGTTCTAAATGAGTTCAATCCACAAAACTGCCTATTGCTTCCACACTTCGAGATCTTAGCGTAAAGCTTCTGTCGTAAGTGTTTCCAGTCAACATTATAACACCAATCCAATTAAATCCAACATAAGTCATATAACGCACATAAGCATGCACCAAGAAGGAAAAAACTTGTTTTCGAAATTCACAACTCGCTTTGCAAATATAGTAACACGCAATGATTATATAATGGATGAAGCTATCAGCACACAAGCCATATGATCATGATTCAAGTTGAAAAGTGATCCTAAGCATGTTTCTATAACTTTCTTGAAGACAACTACAACAAACAATGTCATTTGATCACATATTTTTCAGCAAACATTCAAATCATGGCTACAGTCCAAAACATAAATATCTAACTTATAGGGACTCATAAATTCAAAAATATTACAAGCTACAGGCATGATTTCCGTTTTATTCAAGAACTGTTGAAATAATAACATCATAATCTACAACTTTGCTGAATACCACTTAGGCAAATAATTACATTAGCACCGAGTTTTAACATCAAACATTCAATACATATAATCTGCCATAAATAAATTGTTCACCTACAACACTTTAGTAATTCACATGTAACTTAAGTTATAGACCTCATAATCATTCGATTCCAAAACCTATAACAAGTTAGCACTCAAGACTACAACTTTCACGTTGAGCACCTTCACGTTCGAGCACGATTGATACATTTAAACAGATCATACATTAACCATATGCGCACAATCACAATTTCTTAAAATTGGGTGCACAACAATTTTGTAAAAGCCATAAAAAATTCATTTTAAATCCTTTTTCCAAGATTTCAAAAGCCACAGGACGATAACAGAATATAATTCATTTCATTAGACGAACTCATCTCCAAGAAGCGGGTTCTGGAAGGTCAAAGCAGAGGCACAAACTGTAACACCTCGCTTTTCGTACATTGAATTTCTAGAATAAATTTTTCTTTTTATAAAACTTTTGAAAACTTTACTTGGAACTCAGGGTGCTACTACTTTAAAAAAACGTTCCATACATAATCCTTCCATAACCATAAAACTCTTCATGAACATAAACATAGAACATTTCATGGTGTTGCCTTGAGAACTTACACTTTAACTTGACTTGCATGAACCATGACTTATTTCATAAAATAAACTTTGCATAGCGGAAGATTTTAAAACATAAGTATCATAAACATAAAAACATGTGACCACCCTCGCCATCGCTCCTTTGTCAGCTCGCCAAAAACCTGGGTGTGGAAAACAAATGGGGTGAGCATTTCCACTTACTCCGTGAGAGATCCCTCTACGTTATCATCCTAATCAACTATAAAGCATGAAATCGTTTTCGTATACTCCACATAATCATGAGCTTCCGATGAGTGATGGCCCACAAGTCGAAAGACTTTCTTTCTTCTACAACACTATTAGACAACTAAACACTAGAGCCTTTGCATACAGGTGATTACATTCTTGTCACACTCCCACCACTCATCAAACTTCTTATACCACTTTAGGGTGGTGGAAGAACAATGCCTCTCGCAGATGGCACGGCCAATTAGGCTTGATGAGAGTATCTTTCAATAGGATGAAGGAAGACAGCCTTTCACTAGGCTCTGTACAGTCTTATCGACGGGGACAACCGTTCGAAGAGTGCACCAACGAAGGTTACACATAATCACTTACACCCTCTAACCCTAGCACTTAGCTACCCTCTAGAGTTATAGTCCGTGAACCTTGGTACTGCAACACTCGACTTGCTCGAATGTTGGAACATTGTATAAACATGGATACTATGCAAGCTACTTAACTTCATTCATAGCATGGATAATTAAAGATGATTAATAAATTAGAACTTCCCCCACCTTTTCAGTAGAATGCTCGGCTTAGACTTGAACTTGACTTTGAACGAAACTCGAGGGCTCGACTCCTCGTAAAACTACATTCATTGGGGTCATGTCTTAGTGTCTTAACATGGAACTTATTCTTATACTTATACTTATACTTATAACAATACATATGCTATAGAAAACTTTGCTCGCTTGGCTTCGCCTTGCTTGCATTCTTTTGAAAACATTCTTATTAAAAAGCATTTGGACAATTGAACTCTTAGCTTGCTTGCTTACGGATACTATTCTAATCAACTAAGATTCATCATGGTCTCACTCAATGCTTTACAACTCATACATGTCACATAAGCATGCTTAATAAACATAAGACTCACTTAAGCAATTACACTTAGTCCTTTGACAAAACTTAACACGTGCTGTATTTTTAAAACGAGCATATCTTTCAACATACAAGTCGCATTAACATGATTCAAGTCTCATATTGCTTCTAAGACATGGTACTACAACTTGCATTTAGCATTCAAAAGCAAATAAGCTCATATACATGGTCCAAAACCAGCAAACATTCAAAGCTGAAATGCTGTCCAGAAATTTAAAATAAATTCATGCGCAGTTTAACGAAAACAGGTATCATTCACTACTCGGACCATATTTTTGCTTGATTCCAGAACCACATGAAAGATAACTCATAGAAATACAATTTCAATGAAGACTTCAGGTTCATTTGAGCACATTATCATACCATAAACACACAAAACATTCAAACCTAACTGCAGCCGATTTTAAGAAAAAACTGCTCGCGCAACAATTTTGTAAAAATCATAACTTATTCGTTTTAAATCGAAATCGCACGATTCCGAAGCTCACGTAAACATAACTGAATGAACTACATATCATATGAAGAACTCGAAAACCGAGAATAACATCTTGGGGGCCTAAATTGCTTCTGAACAGACAATACAAAAATGACAATTACACATGAAATCATCCCAATATTATCCGAACTTCTTAACATGTCGAAAACAACATATAATCGATGATTCTAGGCACGTTTATCACACAATAAGACACGATTATGAACACATAAACTGACAACAATTAACCCTATGCACATATCATTCAATCGATTCTTTCGGAAGCCTGACAAGGCTCTGACCAATTTCAATTCGACATTAACTTAGCATTAATTATTTACTCGGACCTTAAGCATGCATACGAGGTTCAATTATCAAGTCTTAACACATTAATAAATCTTACGTAACTTAATCAAATTCAAAAATAGCAGTCCAAGAGGGTAAGCAATAGGGTTTTACCGCTCGGGAAAAGGCTAACGGTTCGAAAGAGGGCTTGTGGCTAGACGATGGGCTGCGGTTAAAGGCTGGGATCCTTTACGGCTCGGCCGCTCTTGCTTGGGCTCGCGGGAATCGCTGCGAAGGTGCTGCGACTATGGCGAAGGGCTGCTGCACCGTGTTGAACGTCGGAGGAGCTGCTGTCCGCGGCGGAGGAGGTGGCTTGCTGCGGTGGCTGTTGATCGGGAAAAAGGGGCCTGTGCGCGACGGTGGAGGGGCTGCTCGCTATGGTGAAGGCTTGTGGCTCACGTGGTGCTGCGCGCGAAGGGCTTGCCGGCTATGTTTGACGCCCCGACGGAACTCGACGGGACACGACGGCTACGTTGGGTACTCCGACGGAGCTCCACGGGTCCCGAAGACAATGGAGTTGCGACGGTGATGATGAAGAGGCTTGCGCGATTGGGATGGTGGTTGACTGCTCGCGATGGCTGCCTGCTGCTTGGACGATGAAGGTGGTCGGAGGATGAAGGTTCGATGATGGCGGGCTGCTCCATGAAGATGATGGTGATGAACAAGCTAAGGGACGATGGAGGCGCTGCTATGGGACGATGATGGTGGTGATCGATGATGAAGGCTATGATGATGATGATCGGTTTCGGGAAAAAAAAAAGAAAAGAGAGAGCGGGCCGAGAGTAATAGAGAGACGTGAGGGATGAGAGGTAAGATATTTAATGTGTGGGATTGGTACCGTATACCACAAGAGTTCTTGCTCAATAGAACTAGGTAATTGATATAGGCTAGGACTCTTATTGCTTGGATGAGGAATAAAACATCCTTGAGCTTTTATCCGGCTTAGGAAAATTGGACTGTTATTTGAGCTCAATTTATCATCTTAATAATTATTATCTTCATTAATAAATTGAAATTATATTAATTAAATTAAGCCATTTCATAATTAAAATTATATCATTATTATTGCATTTTATACTTAGGGAAATTAAATAGATGAGGACATCTAGATAATTCCATTTTTATCATTAACTTGATAAATAAATGAGTGTGGACACTCACTTAATTATCACATTAAAATCGAGCTTACAAAAAAATAAAAATAACATAATAAATCATTAAATTAAACATAAATAATATTCATGAAAAATAATACTAAAGCATAAAATGAACGACATGAGTTTGGAGTGTTACAATCTACCATTCTTAAAAATTTTCCGTCCCCAGAAAAAGTTCTTATTCCTAGAGTTCATCAAACTTAAGAAACGGCTTAGCCTTTAATTACTTCCAACACTTCCATTCGAGTCAAGCTCCTCCTCAGCTGGCTCAACTTCAGTTGGGTCTTCTTCAGTGGTCTCAAATCTGGTCTACAGTGGGATTTCCCTTTCTTCCCACAAGTTGCCTACTTTCAGAACTAAGTCGTAAAAGCTGATCACATCCTCCTTCTTCCGATTTCCATCTCCCATACCTTCAATCAATAGCTCTATATAGAGTCTATGGACATCTGCCTTCCACTCCAGTGGCAGCACGGTGAGTAGCTTCTTCCAGCCATCCTAATGGGACAGTGCATCTTTCTTGATCTTCCTATCCTTTCCCATTTTTCTTGCACCTTCCCATAACTCGAATATCTCTTGGACGTTTGCTCCAACGGTTTTATGGGAGTCGTAGCCGTACTATCGGAACTCACGGATCTTTCGGGACGTGCGACAACCTGGTCCTAGAACGGTTTGCGTGGCTCGAATGATCGCCATCTAATCAACAATACAACATCACATGCATGCTTACGAAGAACATATAGACAATGATCATAATCCATAAAAATAAAAATTATCTGAAATTTCCAAAATCCAATCCATGCGAAACACAAGGCGAAACAGTATCCCATGCGAAAACGAAGTAATAGTTTTTTTTTTTAAAAAAAAATCCAATCTAGAAATCAAAACAATTCAAATAGCAGAAGACAATTATTTCGGCTCCCTCTTCATTTATTCCTCATAATGAGCCAAGGTGTAGACCCTCGCTGGAGCTCTTTCTCCAAGCCTCCCTTGTCTGGCCGGAGGTAAGTTCTGCTGTGGTGGTGGTGGCGGTTGACCGATTGCCGGACAATTTACCCTCAAGTGTCCAGGCTTTTTGCAACGAAAACATATGTTCTGCCCCAACAAACACTCTCCACGGTGCTTCTTGCCATAGTTATGGCATTCCTGCCTATCCACGGCGGGCACTTGCTGCAGTGGTCGGGGTTGGAGAGCTTGGCCACCTTCTTCCTTCTTCTTCAGGTGTTCGAATTTCCTCTTCTTGTGCTACCCGAAGCTTGAGCCTCCATGGCTTGAGTAGCCTCCTTTTCTAGCTTGATACTTACCTCAATTTGTAGCGCCCTACCCACAGTTTCTGCATAGGGGAGATCTCCATGGCTCGCCACTAGGTGTCGGATAGTAGGTTTCAAACCTCTTCTAAACTTCTTCGCCCTTTTATCATCCGCATCCACCAAATGCTCCACGAAATAGCTTAGCCTAGTGAATTCCCTCTCGTACTCATCCACAGTTAGGCTCCCTTGAGTTAAGTTCCAGGACTCACTTTCCAGTTGCTCGCGATAGTGTTGGGGATAGTACTTTTCCGCCATGATCTCCTTAAACCTCTTCCAGGTCAAATTCGTGCGTTCGTCTACCGGCTTCGTCCTCCAATAGGTGGTCCACCACCTCTTAGCGTCCTCTTTCAGCTGGTATTGACCGCACGTTATCTTTTGCTCATTGGTGCATCCCAATACCTCGAAGATATCCTCCATCGTCATGAACCACTCGTCTACATGCGCTGGTACTTCTTTTCTGGTGAAAATTGGCGGATCCATCTTTCAGAAATGTCCCATCATCTTAGCCTGATCCATCCCGGTGGCCGGTGGCACCACATTTTGATTTCTTCTTGCCATTTCTGGAAGATACTAGAGTTAATCATCCACTCCTAAGGCTCTCTATGTTTGATCATCTCTAGAGTTCGAATCCATTCATGGGTAGAATCTTAAGCCCCAACTCATGTTATTCTATTATGCACGTAATAATAACTTAACTCAAAATAGCTTACCTCGGAGTTGGCATGGTGCGACGGTGGCGAGTGGTCATTTCTATGAAAATATTTTGAAAACACTTTACGAGCCTAAAGAACCACAAAACTTGGGCTCTGATACCAAACTGTAACACCCCACTTTTCGTACATTGAATTTCTAGAATAAATTTTTCTTTTTATAAAACTTTTGAAAACTTTACTTGGAACTCAGGGTGCTACTTACTTTAAAAAAACGTTCCATACATAATCCTTTCATAACCATAAAACTTTTCATTAACATAAACATAGAACATTTCATGGTGTTGCCTTGAGAACTTACACTTTAACTTGACTTGCATGAACCATGACTTATTTCATAAAATAAACTTTGCATAGCGGAAGCTTTTAAAACATAAGTATCATAAACATAAAAACATGTGACCACCCTCGCCATCGCTTGTTTGCCAGCTCGCCAAAAACCTGGGTGTGGAAAACAAATGAGGTGAGCATTTCCACTTACTCCGTGAGAGATCCCTCTACGTTATCATCCTAATCAACTATAAAGCATGAAATCGTTTTCGTATACTCCACATAATCATGAGCTCCCGACGAGTGGTGACCCACAAGTCGAAAGACTTTCTTGCTTCTACAACACTATTAGACAACTAAACACTAGAGCCTTTGCATGCAGGTGATTACATTCTTGTCACACTCCCACCACTCATCAAACTTCTTATACTACTTTAGGGTGGTGGAAGAACAATGCTTCTCGCAGATGGCACGACCAATTAGGCTTGACGAGAGTACCTTTCAATAGGTTGAAGGAAGACAACCTTTCACTAGGCTCCGTACAGTCTTATAAACGGGGACAACCGTTCGAAGAGTGCACCAATGAAGGTTACACATAATCACTTACACCCTCTAACCCTAGCACTTAGCTACCCTCTAGAGTTATAGTCCGTGAACCTTGGTACTGCAACACTCGACTTGCTCGAATGTTGGAACATTGTATAAACATGGGTACTATGCAAGCTACTTAACTTCATTCATAACATAGATAATTAAAGAGGATTAATAAATTAGAACTTCCCCCACCTTTTCAGTAGAATGCTCGGCTTAGACTTGAACTTGACTTTGAACGAAACTCGAGGGCTCGACTCGTCGTAAAACTACATTCATTGGGGTCATGTCTTAGTGTCTTAACATGAAACTTATTCTTATACTTATACTTATACTTATAACAACACATATGCTATAGAAAAACTTTGCTCGCTTGGCTTCGCCTTGCTTGCATTCTTTTGAAAACATTCTTATCAAAAAGTATTTGGATAATTGAACTCTTAGCTTGCTTGCTTACGGATACTATTCTAATCATCTAAGGTTCATCATGATCTCACTCAATGCTTTACAGCTCATACATGTCACATAAGCATTGTTAATAAACATAAGACTCACTTAAACAATTACACTTAGTCCTTTTACAAAACTTAACACGTGCTGTATTTTTAAAACGAGCATATCTTTCAACATACAAGTCACATTAACATGATTCAAGTCTCATATTGCTTCTAAGACATGGTACTACAACTTTCATTCAGCACTCAAAAGCAAATAAGGTCATATACATGGTCCAAAACCAGCAAACATTCAAAGCTGAAATGCTGTCCAGAAATTTAAAATAAATTCATGCACAGTTTTACGAAAACAGGTATCATTCACTACTCGGACCATAGTTTTGCTTGATTCCAGAACCACATGAAAGACAACTCATAGAACTACAATTTCAATCCAGACTTCAGGTTCATTTGAGCATATTATCATACCATAAACACACAAAACATTCAAACCTAACTTCAGCCGATTTTACGAAAAACTGACCGCGCGCAACAATTTTGTAAAAATCATAACTTATTCGTTTTGAAATCGAAATCGCACGATTCCAAAGCTCACATAAACATAACGGAATGAACTACATATCATATGAAGAACTCGAAAACCTAGAATAACATCTTAGGGGCCTAAATTGCTTCTGAACAGACAATACAAAAATGACATTTACACATGAAATCATACCAATATTATCTGAACTTCTTAACATGTCGAAAGCAACATATAATCGATGATTCTAGGCACGTTTATCACACAATAAGACACGATTATGAACACATAAACTGACAAAATTAACTCTATGCACATATCATTCAATCGATTCTTTCGGAAGCCCGGCAAGGTTCCGACCAATTTCAATTCGACATTAACTTAGCATTAATTATTTACTCGGACCTTAAGCAAGCATACGAGGTTCAATTATCAAGTCTTAACATATTAATAAATCTTACGTAACTTAATCGGATTCAAAAATAGCAGTCCAAGAGGGTAAGCAATAGGGTTTTACCGCTCGGGAAAAGGCTAACGGTTCGAAAGAGGGCTTGTGGCTAGACGATGGGCTGCGGTTAAAGGCTGGGATCCTTTACGGCTCGGCCGCTCTCGCTTGGGCTCGCCGGAATCGCTACGAAGGTGCTGCGACGATGGCGAAGGGCTGCTGCACGGTGTCGAATGTCGGAGGAGCTGCTGTCCGCGGCGGAGGAGGTGGCTTGCTGCGGTGGCTGTTGATCGGGAAAAAGGGGCCTGCGCGCGACGGTAGAGGGGCTGCATGCTATGGTGCAGGCTTGTGGCTCACGTGGTACTGCGCGCAAAGGGCTCGCCGGCTACGTTTGACGCCCCGACGGAACTCGACGGGACTCAACGGCTACGTTGGGTACTCCGACGGAACTCCACGGGTCCTGACGGCAATGGAGCTGCGATGGTGATGATGAAGAGGCTTGCGCAACTGGGATAGTGGTTGACTGCTCGCGATGGCTGCCTGCTGCTTGGACGATGAAGGTGGTCGGAGGATGAAGGTTCGATGGTGGCGGGCTGCTCGATGAAGATGATGGCGATGAACAAGGTGAGGGACGACGGAGCCGCTGGTATGGGACGATGATGGTGGTGATCGATGATGAAGGCTATGATGATGATGATCGGTTTTGGGAAAAAAAAATGAAAAGAAAGAGAGTGCCGAGAGTAAGAGAGAGACATGAGGGATGAGAGGTAAGATATTTAATGTGTGGGATTGGTACCGTATACCACAAGAGTTCTTGCTCAATAGAACTAGGTAATTGATATAGGCTAGGACTCTTATTGCTTGGATGAGGAATAAAAACATCGTGAAGTCTTGAGCTATTATCCGGTTAGAAAAATTGGACTGTTATTTGAGCTCAATTTATCATCTTAATAATTATTATCTTCATTAATAAATTGAAATTATATTAATTAAATTAAGCCATTTCATAATTAAAATTATATCATTATTATTGCATTTTATACTTAGGGAAATTAAATAGATGACGCATCTAGATAATTCCATTTTTATCATTAACTTGATAAATAAATGAGTGTGGACACTCACTTAATTATCACATTAAAATCGAGCTTACAGAAAAATAAAAATAACATAATAAATCATTAAATTAAACATAAATAATATCCATGAAAATTAATACTAAAGCATAAAATAAACGACATGAGTTTGGGGTGTTACACAAATAGAGGCTCGAAACAGGGATTTTTCATGCAATTCATGGAGACTTCACCACTTAAATCTCTATTAATAAACCACTTAATTAAAATCCTAAAACATGATTTCTAGCATATCATAACATAAACCTCAATATGAATTTCCAGCTTTTAACCAAATCACATAATCATGCATATAACCTCAACATATATATGCATAAAAGCTCAACCAAAAAGTGTGATAAATGCATACATATCAACTCACCTTTAAACCTAATGCCAATGCCGATTTAACTGAGTTTTAAAGACATCTAATGACTCTCATTACAGCGCTTTCACCACTCTTTGCTAAACTTTGGAAATAAAAGAAAGGCTTAAACTTCGGCAACTATTCTCAATTATCTCAAGGTACGAATTCACTCTTACTAAAACATAAGAGACGTCCATTCCCAATTCGACAACCAGAGACAGGAGACAGCGACTCAATTACATCGACCCTCTCGCTCAAAAGCTCAGGAATGAAAGACAAGCAAATGGGAATTTACTAAGACATAAGAGACATTAAAATACAATACTAATGGTTGACAGAGGCCATGGACACCCATAATAAAAGCAGCCTATAAGACATCAACTCATCTCATAATTTTCGCAACCCGACAAGGTCCGAAGGAGGCGAATATATTCTCGGTCCTCATTGACTGGGTCCAATTAACAATGGTCATAGACTTCCGAATAACCCACGCACCTGGGACTTCTTCGGTCGTCTGTTCCATTCACTCAAGACTTCTCTCTCCAGATGTCTTGCTAATGGTCCTCACTCGAAGACACTGAATAGAATCATAAAGCGAGAAAACTGCTATGGCAGAACTTAACTCGACAACAACATACTGAAACCTCGAAGTGTGGAACCTCTAGAGTCAGAATCTAACTAGAGTTCAACATAACCTAAGGAGGATGGTTTTTCTAAGACCCAAAACAATAATCAGGAAAACACATCACAAGTAGTTTCATTGCTAATCATGCCAAACATATACACAATTCACATTATAAGTAATCTTATTATTACTTATATAAACATACCTCTGAGCAGTGCGGCATGACGAAGACGAGTGGTCACACACAAGGTCACATATTCACATAATCACATTGAAGTGAAATAGATTTCACCTGGGCTCCTTCAGCTCGACCGGTCTCCATACCTGCAAGTACCCAACGGCTGAGGTGGCCCCGGCGTCGGGCCTCTGATACCTAAGTCAGTGCTCGATCAAGAGAAAGAGAGCGTAGTAATGAAAATGAATAGAGAATGAGAGAATGTGATACCTTAGCCCCCTTTTATAGGGGGAGTGTACCTTTTTTGGCTCAAGTTGGGCTTGGCCCATATCGTTATGTTATATGTCATAGTCCATACGTGGGCTTATTCTCCAATATGTATTCGTTTTATCCACTAAACCTGATCTAGTATAATATCCTATATCATGTAGTCCTCCACACTCTGGTCGAATAAGCATAACTCGATCTAAGAGTGAAATGTCTTTGAGCCGCTTCCGTCAACCTGCCACTGAGGTTATAATTTGAATAACTTCTCGATCACCAAATAATCATAAAACTTCCCAATGAGCACCGGGAGACCGTAATGGTCGAAAATTGAATGACCATCCACTGAGATAAATAATTGAAGGACCTTCAACAGAGGTCGGAAAACCAAAAGCCAAAAGTCGAATGACCGCTGTGGTCGAAAATTGAAGCCAAGAACCGAATGACAGCTAGGGTCGAAAGCCGAGAACCGAGAGACCACTAAGGTCGAAAACCGAGAATCGAGAGACCACTGAGGTTGAAAAACCAAACACCGAGTAATCACTGATGAGGTGGAAAGTCGAGAATCGAGAGACCACTAAGGTCAAAAAACCAAAAACCGAGTAATCACCGATGACGTCGAAGGCCGAGAATCGATAGACTACTGAGGTTAAAAAATGAAAAATCGAGTAATCACCGATGAGGTCGAAAACATTGAATCGAGAGACCATTGAGATCGAAACACCGAAAACCAAGACTAAAGTCGAAAACCCTATGCCCGATCTCCCAAAGTCTTGAATTTGAAAATTTGAACTTAAATCTTCTACTCTTTCAATCACCTTGTACGAACTCTCTCCGCTCAACGATAGGCCTTTACGGTCACCTCATCCTATCGCCCCCAAGTTCAAAATTTAAAATTCAAACCTGTTGTATATCCTCTCAAAACCCGAACAACCTGACTCCGTGAACTGCTCTGAATGAACTCCCTCGACCTACCCTTGAAGTTGAAAAATAAATTCGACAACCAAGAAAAAACCATCAACCTGCTCGTGCTG
Organism: Striga hermonthica; assembly: GCA_902706635.1. NCBI lineage: Eukaryota > Viridiplantae > Streptophyta > Magnoliopsida > Lamiales > Orobanchaceae > Striga > Striga hermonthica. The sequence continues at coordinate 3,949,851 of CACSLK010027831.1, read as the reverse complement.
TAATGAATCCCATCTACCTACCCTTGAAATCGAAAAATGAATTCAACAAAACCATAATCAAATAAAATGCAATCAACCTGCTCGAGCAGTTATGAATATTCTCGACCTGCCAATGAGGTCGAGAAATAATTTCGACAAGACCAAACCTATCAAAAACCATCAACCTACTCGAATAACAATGAATACCATCGACCTGCCAATGAGGTCGAGAAAATCAAATCCAACAAAACCGGAATCAAGTACACCATCAACCTGCTCGAACAATAATGAGTACCATCTTCTCGACCTGCCAATAAGATAAAAAAAATAAATTCTAGAAAACCATAATCGAATAAAATGCAATCAACCTGCTCGAGCAGTCATGAATACTATCGACCTGCCATTGAGGTCGGGAAGATCAAAAGCACCAATACAACCTGCCATTGAGGTTAAAAGCACAAATACCACACAACCAAATCCAATAAATCCATTAACCTGCTCGAGCTATCCGCAATGAGCTTGATCGACCTGCCACTGAGGTCAAAAGCACGAATTCCACAAAACCAAATCAAATAAAACCATTAACCTGCTAGAGCTGTCCATAATGATCTTGATCGACCTGCCACTGAGGTCAAAAGCACGAATTCCGCAAAACCAAATCAAATAAAACCATTAACCTGCTCGAGTTATCCACAATGAACTTGATCGAACTGCCACTGAGGTTAAAAGCACGAATTCCACAAACCAAATCAAATAAAACTATTAACCTGCTCGAGCTATTAACAATGAACTTGATCGACCTGCCACTGAGGTTAAAAGCACGAATTCCACAAAACCAAATCAAATAAAACCATTAATCTGCTCGAGCTATCCGTAACAAGCTTGATCGACCTACCACTGAGGTCAAAAGCACAAATTCCACAAAATAGAACAAAAAAAAAACCATTAACCTGCTGGAGCTATCCACAATGAAACTTGATCGACCTGCCACTGAGGTTAGGGACCAATATACAATAATACCAGAACAAATAGAACCAAGTAGAAATCATCGACCTGCCTCCGAGGTCTACTTGAGCTATGAATGTCTTCACACTTGCCCCACCCAATCCGAGGAATGTTCGAAACAGGGGCAACCCAGCCCGAAGGCATGAGCTTTTCGACCAACCTGCCCATCCAAAGGGGTGTACAAAATAAGCGACCACCCAGCCTTCGGGCTGGGTGGCCCCTGAGGTTAGGGACCAATATACAATAATACCAGAACAAATAGAACCAAGTAGAAATCATCGACCTGCCTCCGAGGTCTGCTCGAGCAATCAATGTCTTCACACTTGCCCCACCCAATCTGAGGAATGTTCGAAACAAGGGCCACCCAGCCCGAAGGCATGAGCTTTTCGACCAACCTGCCCATCCCAAAGTGTGTACAAAATAAGTGACCACCCAGCCTGGAGGCCTTAGTCATGGTGGATTTTGTCTTCACACAGCTCGAATTATCCGTAATGAACTCCTTAAACCTGCCACTGGGGTTAGGAACAGATATTCAATAATACCAGACCAAATAGAACCAAGAAGAAATCATCGACCTGCCTCCGATGTTTGCTCGAGCTATCAATGTCTTCGCACTTGCTCACCTAATACGAGAAATGTTCGAAATAGAGGCCACCCAGCCCGAAGGCATGGGCTTTTCGAGTAAACTGCCCATCCTAAGGGGTGTACTAAACAAACGACCACCCAGCCCGGAGGCCTTAGTCATGGTGGATTTTGTCTTCACACTGCTCGAATTATCCGTAATGAACTCCCTCAACCTTCCACTGGGGTTAGAAACAAATATACAATTATCACACCAAATAGAACCGAACAGAAATAATCGACCTGCCTCCGAGGTCTGCTCGAGTTATCCATGTCTTCGCACTTTCCCACCAAATCCGAGGAATGTTCGAAACACCGGCCACCCAGCCCGAAGGCATGAGCATTTAATAACATAGAGCAGTCTAAAGAAACGTAGGCCTCGCTCTGATACCAAAACTGTAACGCCCCACTTTGATTTTAAAGAAATTCCAGACTTCCAGAAAAAAAATCAATAAAACATTTTCAAAATTCATTTTTCGAAATCAACTTTAACCTGGGCATTATCATCATTTACATAGATCAAGTCATGCCTGATCTCTCGGGAATTCATACCAAGTTTTTCACATGATTTTCATTAACCCAAAGCACAACATTAACATGTTATTCATCACTTCCAACATGATATTCAAGTAGCACACAACGAGAATATCCAAAACACATGTTTCAAAATGAAACGAACTCAACATAGGTTTTCAAGAACAATCCATAACCCAACATTTTCATATCCCAAGTTTGAAAACAATCTCAACATGTCTAAGAAACCCAAACACAAGGTTCATAAAGACCAAATAACATGGGGAAGCAAAAGAAGCAATAACATATGATCGGTCACTCGCCCTCTCCTCTTCATTCCCGCAACCTGCTCAAACTGGTGAATAAAAGTGGGGGTGAATACAAATAGAACACGTGGTGCTCACCACTATGCACGTAACGAGCAATAGATAATATAAAGAAGGTATGGTCGCAGCATGAATATAAATCAATCGACTTGTCATTTATCCATTCAACACACCATTTCACATTACTCATGTGTACACATCTATCATTAGCCATTGAAGGACATACAACTCTCAATAATGGGAGTACAAACCGAAGGACATACTACACACATTGGCATGGCCTATCATTAAAACTTAGGGAGACAGCCTATCATTAGGCACTGTCGAAGGACATACACTCACATCGATGGGGACAACCGTTCGACGAACATACAACTCACATCGTAGGTTACATGTTTTACATGCATACACGGATAGTACCATGAAACAAAACATAAACGTATTTTATGGCATAGCAATTTAAGTAAAACCCACCTAGACAAAAGTAGGGAAAAGCTCAATAAACACATGTAAGTAGAGAGCTCAGCTTGTCAGACACCATTCACCAAAGAGACACACGAAAATGAACAAACGAGGGCTGAAACGAGGTGTCGGTGTGCGGTTCATGGGCTCGGCAGCGTTTCTTGGCTCACCGACAGATGCACGTGTTCAGCGATACGAGAACCACGTACGGTGATGCGTGAACGGGGCACTGGTCGTCATTGCTCAAGTGCAGGTGTTGGTCACTGGCCTCCTTGCGATTGGGGAAACTGGGCTCGCGATAGGATCAACTAACAATGGATGGACAGACATTACGCAGGGTCAAACTTTGATCACGCGGGAGAACCGATAGCTTACGGTAACCTTCCTGCTCGTGGTGGTGCAGCGATGGTGGAGCGCAACGACGGGCGGGCTTGGCGACAGCCGACAAACCAAGGAGCTATCAGAATTATGGAAGAGAGAGGGTTTTTCTTGAGAGAACGAGAGGATTAGACGGCTGATCGTTGTAGGGTTTACTTGAAAGAGTATCATGAGAAGAGGAGAAGGGTTCCCATATTTATACACCTAGGGCTCAAAGGAAAAACATACCATTCAAGCTAAGGGGAGGCATGTCGGGTGCGGTGCGGGCACACGGGTACGGGGCACGAGCTTGAAGGGCGTGGGTGCGTGGGTGTACGACCAGTTTCCTCTTAGGTTCAACTTCACTTGAATGGTTCGGTTCGGCCGAGACGTTCGGGAATTAAAATAAAATAATTCATATATATATATATATATATATATATATTATCACACAATAATACATACATCAATCAAGCAATTCATATCAATTAGACAATTAATATTAAATAAAATAATAATGTCAATAAATAAATATCTAAAAATCCCATAAACAAACGGGCTTCACAGTGCGGACTGTACTATATGTCGTGTGGTAGAAGGTCTCCGACTGCCAGGTGCAGACACCGCCGTGTGTATCGCCGGAAAAGACGACCTTCTCATCTGATTTGAGCGGCGCGAGTCGGTGGATGAAAAAAGGGAGGCGACGGTGGCGACCGACTAGATGAGTGCGGCGACTCTGTGGGGAGTGGCCGGTGGGTGCGGCAGCGTTGTGTGGGTGCGACCGTTGTTCAATATTTTTGTGTGTGTTGGTATGTGCGTGTGTGTATGAGAGAGAAAGAGAGAAGTGTGTGTGCGTGTCTCTGTGTGTGTTATGTGGTTTTATATGTGTGTGCATGTTTTGTGTGTGGTAGGTGTATGGGTAGTGACGTGGCATGGTGATGTGGATAATGATGTGGAATGGCAATGTCTCAAATATCCTTATGAAGGTATAATATGTACTTTTTTAGCCATTAGATCATCCGATGTAATGGCTATGATTTATTTTCATTTGTTTCACTAAGCACCATTCTCATGCGAACCCAACCATATGTATATATAATTTCCAGTGAGAAAGTATATTAGTGAAACAAATAAGAATATTGTGGCCACTGGATCGAATGATCTAATATATATATATATATATATATATATATATATATATATA
>CACSLK010027831.1:3934596-3945285 GCA_902706635.1 Striga hermonthica | reverse complement strand
TTTTTTTTTTTTTAATATTCACGTCTAGATTAATTAAGTTGCATTAATTAATTTAAATCTTTCCCTTAAAAATAGGATTCCATATATACTGGATTCTATTTTGTATGCGTAGCATTTATTTTAACAAATTATTTAGCAATTTTTTTTTTTTGCATTTCGAACTAGCAATTTTTTTATACAAGATCCCTTCTAAATGTGTCGCTATTTTTTTGGTAAAATCTGACTTTACACACTTTGCATGCCAATCTTAATTTATATTTTTCCTATAAACACAATGTTAAATCTTGAATTAATTGCACCAAAATAAAAAAAAAATCTTGAATTAATGTTTTCCATTTAAGCCGATAAACATGATAACACTTGAAAAGTAAATTTTGTTATGGTATTTGGTTGTTGCTATTTTATTGAATCTTTAAGCAAATTTTTTCTTTGCATTTTGAAATAAAAATAAATTTATAATTATTAATGGAATATCTTTCACTTTAGCGGATAGATATAATAATTTAGCCCATCAGTACATATTATCACAACTAACTGTATAAGTCTGTCTCTCTCTAGATATAAAATAAGAATAATATTAAATAATTTTAATGAAATTTTTCTCGCCATAAACCTTAACTTCATACGAAAATGGTAATTTTAGAATTTAATTAAATAAAAAATAAGCAGTAATTGCATTCATTATAATCTGTCTATATATATAAAATAAAGAATAAGATTAATTCATTGTTAGAAAATATTTTTCGACCAAAAATATTAATTACCTACTATAGATGTAAATAATATTATATGCTTAAATAAAAATAAATAAATCAATAATGAATAGTTTCCATAAAAATTGACTTTAAATTTATGTTTGGTTTAGTCAATTCTAGGTTTCCTTTATTTATGTTGATAATTGTTGGGTAGACAACTATTATGTAAATAATTATCTAGGTTTCCTTTATTTACGTTGATAATTGTTTGGTAGGCAAATATTATGTAAATGAATAAACATCCGATTTTAGAATTTCCATTTATGGAGGATTCTTTTTTATTTTAGTTATAGAATTATTTAAATTATTTAATAAAAAATGATTTGTTATGAGATATATACAAATCTCTTTTTACGGTGACACGTCCACAAATGTAAAGTCTAATGTTTTGCAGGTCTCATTAATATTATTTGGTAGGACGTTATAATTACTAATATTTTTTAGACTATAATGCTTACTATTCACATCTAATATTTTTTATATAATTATAAAAATGTTAATTGGGAAATTTTTGTACACATCTTATAAATTAAGGTCTATTTATATATAGATACATATATATGTGTGTTATACTCAAGTGTTATTTGTTTTTAATATTCTAAGCATACATTGATCCTTTATATAATTAAAAAAGTATAAAAATATTAGTAATTATTATTTAGCAAAAAAAAAGTATAATCGATATTAAAATGATAAACTGATAGCATTTTTAGAACTGCCATGTAAATTATCATACGATAAATAAATCACTTCGATCTTAAGTTTTCATTTAAGCTCTAACACCACTAGTTCATACTTATAGTTTTGTATGCATGATGATAAAGAAGAGTCCGTTTTTAGTAATAGACAATTATATGTTGCTGGTTTGTGTGCAAGTAATATAAAAGAGTTGAAAATATTAGGTTATGAGACGACGAGTTCTCCAGTAATCAAACTAATAATGTTGTGTACTGAAAGATTTTTATTAATATATTTTTTTAGAACATTTTTATTGTTTGACAACCACCGTACGTATTATCACACTTTTATTTATTAATACACTTCAACTTATAATATTTCACTTTTTTATTCGTTAATACACTTCAATGTGAAACTTTGAGCCTGTATACACTTCAATGTGAAACTTTGAGCTACAGGCAGGGCAGAGCCAGGATTTAAAATTTAGTCGGGCTAAAATTATGATAAAAAATATTATTGTTTAAAATGCTTCTGCAACAAATATTTTCTTTGAAATATATTCATTCAACTAAAATATATTTTTTAGTGTAAAATTAGGATTGAACTAAAAAAATCAATAAAACTTAATTACGACAATAAAATAATAATAATAATAATAATAAGAGAAAGAAAGAACACTTATTAGAAACAATTTTTTTTTTTCCGGAACGATAGAGGTAATATAGCAGAGCACAGAAGTGCAAAAAGAACAAATTACAAGACCCCAACGGGGTAATCTAAGGCCCCAACAGGGTAATCTAAACTAAGGCTCCAACAGGATAATCTAAGACCCCAACAGGGTAATGAGACAGGGGTCAGCGACCCAAACAAAGAACACACCTAAAAATAACAGACCAAAATAGCAAACTGAGAGGACACGCACGATGCGGCCATTAGAAACAAATTTAACTTGTTGAACAATTTTTTTTTTTCTAAAATTTCAAGGAGATGTTTATTTTTTTTTAAAATATAAGAAACTCCTCAAAATTGATATCTATGAGATAATTATTTAAATTAAAATTGTTCGATAATTTTATTCGATGTGCTTATGTCATATATTTTAATTAGTCATACTAACATTATAAAGATGGTTCAATTTCAATTTTAATTATATATACATAATTAAAATCATATAATTATAATTGTATATCATTATTATATATATCTATATTTACAGATATTATTGAATTAAGCATTCCCTATGGAATCGATACCTTCCTCTGAATAAAAAAGGCGACCCAACGAACGAAGCGAAGAGAAAACTCGACAAATTTGACCTCGAGGGGTTAGCAATGCTCCTTTTAGAAGCACGCAATCTTAAGGAACTTCTGCGTGCTCATCAATCAGAAGTCATTGGTTTGATTATTTTCTAAATTGTAACTATTTCCCGCAAAAAAAATAAAAAATCTATGTACTATATCAGTAAATTAAGAAAGTAAATTATGGTATAAAATGAGTGAACTTTCGTTTGGTATGAAAATAAAGTCAATCAATGCTAATTTGATTTGAAATCTTTCAAAAACTAAAAGGCCGAAGTCAGTGCTAAAATTATATTTGACAAAAATAACATTTTCCATTTCAATTTTGTTTTTATTTATTCGATTAAATTTGATGGCATAAGCCTAAAAAATAACAAATTGAAATGTTTGGTTGAACATTTTCCGAGTGCTTGACAATATATGTTAACAGTTATATTCCAATTAGAATTTGTTATGTAGATGAATTTATATTAATTGAATATTAGCCAAGAATTTGGTAGCATAATTTTATTTTCAAATTAAGATAAAAGAATATTGACAAATATATGTTTTCTTTAATGTGATGGATAATCTGTAGACATTCAATGTTTTAAAAATGTACAAAATTATTGAAAGTTTAAAAATGTTTTAAAAATCTGTAGACTTTCATTCTCCATGAAAGTTTAATTATCTTTTTTTTACCAAAACGGCAGAGTCAATATCATTAAACCAAAGGAGACAAAGTCCGAATACAAGATACACTTCCAAAGGAGCAACTCCAAGACTAAAATGAGAGACACACCCAAGGGCGGTCTAGAACCTCAACAAGAGGGAACACTAGAAAACAAAATAAAACAAAGTAAAAAAGGAATCAATACACTTCTACTGCTAAAAGCCTAGATGAGAATTGATTCCTACACAAAACACCAAACAAGAGCTATACAACAACAAAAGCAGAAGATAACTGGAGCCATTCTGAGTGAGCTACACTAAGTAACTTGCACTCTGGCATTAGCTTGTTTTGAAAAACCCATAAGTTTCTTGATTTCCAAAGCCACCAAAGGATGTAGGTTGATAGCTGAATCCTATCTTCAGCAGCTTTTGAGTGATCAAGAGAGCAGATCTGGAACCACCAAGACTTGAAGGAGCCTCTGCTTCCATGTAAACCTTCCCATCTCACTGGAGCTATGTCCCATGTTTTGCAAGCTCTTGGGCAAGAAAGTAAGATATGTTCAATTGTTCCTACATCTTCACCACAAAATGTACCGACAGTATCAATGTCAATCTTCTTTCTCCTCAAAAGAACAACAACTGGTAAGGTTCCAGTTAAGCACTTCCAAAGAAAGTGTTTAATTCTTCCAGTCACCTTGAGCTTTCAACGTCTGTATCTGACTGATTTAGCAATGAGATGGTGGGAACTGCTTTCTAGGATGTCCAATTGGCTGTGTTTGAGCTTTGTAAAGGAGGTATAAGTGCTGGATACAGAAAAATGGCCTTTAGTCTCTAAGCTCCAATAGTACGTGTCCTCTCTGTCAGGGTTGAGAGAAGTGATGTTAAGAATTGCAGCACTGTCTGTGGGCTCAAAGACTTGCTTCACTAACCAGTCATTCCATGAGTGACCCCTTGTGTTTAACAGCTCATAAACCCAGATGAGATGCCCTCTTGCAATGGGAATTAAAGAAGGAGCAGGCTTATTTAAGGATGGAACCCAATTCAAGTCAGTGATCCTGGTGTTCTTGCCATTTCTGATTTCAGTTCTGAACCATATAGAGAAGAAGGGTAGAACCTCTAGCCATGAATTCCACATCCAAGATCCCTTGTGAGATTTGACAGCTTCAGTAATGGAGCCACTAGGAAAATATCCGTCTTTTAGAATTTTGCTTACCAGAAGGTTTGGATTGGTGGCTATTCTCCACAACTGTTTACAAATGAGGGCTTTATTGAACAATTGTAAGTCCAGAAAACCTAAGCCACCCTCTGTTTTTGGCAATGACAGCAAACTCCATTTTCTCCAATGGATACCTCCTTCCTTGTGGTCACCTGAATTCCACCAGAATTTAGCACACATTTTGGATATCTCAGAACAAATTGAGAGAGGGATTTTGAAACATGACATGTAGAAGATGGGAAGTGCTTGGATTACTGCTTTCAGCAAGACCTCATTCCCAGCAGGGCTAAGAAGTTTAGCTTTCCAGCTTTGAAGCTTGCCTCTGACTAATTTAATCAGTTAATCAAACACATCTTTCTTCGATTTCCCAATTACCAATAATAGTCCCAAGTACCTTGTGGATCTGTGTGGAATGATACCATTGAGGGTGTAGCAAATGGAAGTTTGGAGATGAGATGGGGTATTCATGCTGCCTTACAGAAGAACAGGGAATCATCAGCAAAGAAAAGATGTGAGAGCATGGGGCCATTCTTTGATAGTTTGATGCCTCTGAGATGACCAGTTTCTATAGCTTGAGTGATCAAGGCAGTGAGGAGTGCAACAACAATTATAGTTTGATAGTTTAATTATTGGAATTATTAATTTCCAAATCAACTTTAAATGATAAAATTTTACCTTAGAAAATCATAAAAAAATATCATCAAGTTTAGTAGATTTAAACATTTTAAATATAATTTCAATTAAATAAATATATATATTATACATGAAGCATGTAGCTGGTAATGTAATAAATATATATATATTTATACATATATAATAAAGTATCCTATTTACCAAATTAAGTAGGTAGAAAGGCAACGTAATTAATGAATTTCTATTTCTATCCATAATTTTATTTAATTATTTAATTTATTTGTCTTATATCCCATAAAATCGGTTTAAGAAAACAAATCTCATAACATCCGATAAGTAAAATAAAATTACGTAAAATCTTTACTAAAATAAAAAGGCTTTATTTATTTGTCTTATTCCATAATAATATCGATTTAGTAAAAAAAATCCCATCAAATCGGTGAAGTCACAAATTCTACGTAAAGTCTATCTATACTAAAAAAAATATAGATTCAAAACTCCTTATCTAATTCCTTCTTTCTTATCTATATTTTATACTTATATAAAGAGTCATCCTTTTTATTAAAATTAGTAGCAAAAAATAGGTCAGCATTAAATGCAACTCATAAATAGTAGTTTTATTATTTTTCTAATTATTTCTTTAAAAATCACACAATTTAATTTATAAATACTCTCTTATATAATCATACAATTTAATTAAAATAATGAATAAATATTGAATGGTGAACGAGAATAAGTAGAACTGTTTATTTTCTCTTATATCAAGAGATAAATTTATATGCTAAAATTAAGTATTTATTAATATAAATGTTTTAGTGAGATAATATATTAATTATTTTACAAACTAGCTTTAACTGCTCATATTTAATGTTATGGCTAAAAAGCAGAAATTCTATGGCACCACATGTGGCACCATAGAATTTTTGGGCTAAAAAGACAACGTTGGTTAAAAGATTTGGAAAAAACTTATAGGCCAATTATTTTTTAGACTTAACTTACGCCCAAGCTCTCGCCCAAATCGCTTTCGCCCAAATTTCCCGATAACCTAGCCTCAATCGCCGGATAATCCTCTCTCTCTCGGCGTCCATCCGGCTCGGTGGACTGTCCACCGTCGCGTGTCTACGCCGCTTCTCGCGGCTCTTCCTCCTTTTCTTTCTGGCCGAGGGGTGAAGATGGCGACTATTGGCGGGTTCCCTCGATCCGTGTTGGATGTTCGCCGGAACTCCTTGGGTGGAGAGGACATGAGGAGTGGGGCAAAGTGGCCAGATGCGGCTCTATTGCTGCCCGGTCTTTGCTCTGGTTTTCCCCTTCATAGCCCTAGTTGTCGGCAATGGATTCTTTCCGGCTCTCTGACCGCCGGCGATTTGGTGTGGCTGGGGGGCGGCAGCAGCCTGTCCTCGAAGGCTGGGTGGGGAAGGTAGAGTTCGAGCTTTGGTCAGGTGCCTCTTTCTTTCGGGCTGCCAGGTAGTCACGGTTGCAGGATCTCGGTTTGGCCGACGGCTTGTTGGTTCCATGGATTTCTGGGGTTTTGGGTCGTGATGAATCCTTGTAGTTTTGGTGGTTTGGTGGTGGTTCGGGCAGGTTCGTCTCTTCGGGCAAGATCGAAACGACGGAGGTGTGAGGTCGTTCGTCCCTTTCCTCCCCTTTCTTGGTTCTGAGTTTGTGGGAGGTCGTCTGTTCTTGGAGTTGGCTAGTGGTTTTAGGCAATTGCAGGTCGGTGCGGATTGGCTAGTGGTGTTAGCCGGTTGGGGACGACTGTGATTTCTTACGGTCGGTGTGCGGGTTGATTTTGTTGGTTTTTTCGGATGCTTGAGTATTCGTCTTGCTAGGCCCTCTGCAGTGGCGGGCGTGGTATTGGGGCTTCGGAGCTCTCTTCAGAATTGGCTTCGTCTTCCGTCTTTTCGGATGCGTTCGCTGAGGGAGGTTTCGCTTTTGTTTAGTTTTGTTTAGTTCATAATTTCGTTTTTGTTTGTTGTTTGTTCTTTTTGTCTGTGTTGTCTGTGTTTTAGGTTTGGGCCTTTGGGTCTCTGTGAGCACGAGTGTCACCTTATTATCCCATTGGGATCCGACACTCGGGTATTACCCTGTTGGAGTCTTTTTAGTTTTGTTTAGTTTAGTTTGTGTTTGTAGTCTTGTTCTTGGTTCGTCAGTTGCTGAGTGTTTTTTATTCTAGCATTGCTAGTCGGGATTCTAGGCGGTCTTCTGACTTTCCTCCCACTTTTTCAGCTGTTGGCTGCTGTGAATTCAGCCGTTGGCTGCTGTGTATTCGCACATTTATGCATTTTGATTTATAATATTATCTATCGTTCCGGAAAAAAAAAACCTTGATTAAAAGAGGTAGAAAATAAATAAACCCTATTACTTTTTAGACTTAAACGGACAAGACTGTGGAAATAACTCATTTAATATCTCTGTCAGATGTGGAAAAAAGTTTATAACCCTATTGTTTTTTAGACTTAACGTTGATAAAACATGTAAAAAATAGATAATAACCCTATTACTTTTTAGACCTAAACGGACAAGGTTGTGAAAATAAAAATTTATAATCCTATTGTTCTTTAGACTTAACGTTGATAAAATATGTAGAAAAATAGATAATAACCTTGTTACTTTTTAGATTTAAACGGACAAGACTGTGAAAATAACTCATTTAATATCTATGTCTGATGCATCGCACGGGGTACATACTAGTTGTAATAAAAAAATCAGTATTTATTTAGTCTTTAAGAGTATTTTTTGGACATATTAATTATAAAATTGTTAGTAAATGCCAACTAACACTCACCACACCAATAATTTAATGCCACCTGGCCATTGTATTCACATACCACACCCACCCTCCCACCCTCTCTCACACACTGACACACACATACATAAATCATAACACACACACGAACCCCACCCACCCTCTCACTCTCTCTCACACCCTATAACACACATCGATAATTCAAAACAGACGCATGCGTCACACACACATACGCGACATATACACACAACACACATACACATACAAGGCCAACGAACACACATACACGCAGCACAACCTCTCTGCCATCACCGTCACGCCTCCGCCGCCGTCGCCGTCACGCCTCCACCGCCGTCGCCGTTAGGCCTCCACCGACGTCGCCGTCATGCCTCTGCCGCCATCGCCGTCACGCCTCCACCGCCGTCGAACACTCCATGAAAATCTCCTCCTATTCCTCCGTCGCACCGCGTCGTAGTTGGTCGTCATCATTCGTCTCAGACGGCCTTACGTTAGCGGTCAATCACCGCTTTGTCTCAACAGTCAGCCATCCGTCGCCGACCATACTAATCTCCGGCCTTAGTTTGGAGGTGCTGCAGGGTGGACAACTTTGAAAGGTGCCCTCGCTGGATGGTCTACACCACCTCCACAAGAAACTCGCGCCCTCGCCAACGGGAGTGACTGTGGTGATGAAGGATGGGGCTGGAATCTAGGTTTATGTCTGTTAGTTTTAGGGGTTTTATTTTGAGAATTAAGTTATGTTTAGGGATCTAATGTAAATTTAAAAGTTTGTTTATATTTCAATTTAACCCAAGGGTCAATCTGCAATTTACAAAAGGTATATAAATACTATTATATCTTTTAGAATTGAAACGCACGTTAGTGTTCGTTTTCAATTTGGTTGGGTCGAAAGTTCGGTCTTTACAGACTGCAGACAACGGCGAAAAAAAGTGCACATTAATAACTACCATGATGCAATATTACCCTTTAGCCTGTATACCGATCGAAATAAATCGGAATATATATTTTTTATATGGTTTATATATGTTGGTTCGGTGTTCGTTCTTTACTTTTAAAAAATTGGGTATTTCGATTCAATTTCATTTTTTTTAACAATCAACCAACCGAACGACGTACATAAAAAATAATCTTTGTCTATATTTATATTATAACTTTTCATCACAAAAAAAAAATGGAAAAAAATAATAAAATAAAAATATTAAAATACTAAATATATCTTTATGATATAATTTATAAATTGTTTTGTTTATTTATATTAATTTGGTTAATCATACTAGTACAACGATTATTTTGGGCGTGTTTTAATTTGCTTTGGACAAGTCACTAAAAAATAATGCAACGCGATTGCACATTACCGTATTACGAGTTGCACATTAATGAATATAATGTTGCACAAGGTTCGACCAAACCCGAATAAACTAAAATTACAAAATTTATTGTGCATCTTGTCACATAGTTTTATGCATTTATATATCATTAATGTGCGTTTGTTCGACTTTTAATAAATTACAAATTGCCATGAGTACTAAAATGCAATACACTAAAGTTTTGAAATTGCATAAAGGTCATGCTTTCAGTCGACCATCGACTCTCCTCCTCCTGGTGCTCCGGCGAGCATGGCGAACTCGTTTCCTGTTTATTCTCTGCGACGAAGATACACAACACTTCAATGGCCCTCACGACAGCGTCCGAAGTGTCAGCTCGAGGAGTATTTTGTTAGCCAAGAGCAGCGACGTATGGCTTTGACGTCTTCTCCAGTTGATTATCACTGGAGTTTCAGAAACTCCACCTTGGTCGGTGAGTCTCCGACGAGATGGAGGGACGTGTCATATTGCAGACGGCGGTGGAAGCTTGCGTCGGTGAGCGGCGGGGTAGCAGACGGCTGCCGAATCTTGGATGCAAAGTCTGTGTGTGTGTGTGTTTGTTCTTTTTTTTTTTCTATAAACGAAAATTTGAAGAGAGAAACTATTAAAAATAACAGATGAAGATGAATCATCAGAAAGTATGGGTGTTTGTGCATGTTAAGTGTGTGTTTGGGTGTTTGTGTATGTGTGTGTGTGTGTGAGGGAGAGAGATAGAGAGAGAGAGAGAGAGAGAGAGAGAGAGAGAGAGAGAGAGTGATTAGGTTAGTTAATGGGGGTGGGATCCACTATGAGTTGGCATTGAAATGTTTGGGGTGTGGTTTGTGTAATGATAATTTTACCCTTAACTAGTGTTCAAATATGTACATTTGACCACAATATATGTTAAATTATCATATTTCCATTAATGATTGAGCATATTTCGTCTTGATCATGTCTATTAATATGTTGGGTCCAATTATCTAGAATCATTCTTATTTCTTCCAATAAGCCTCTTTCTCATATGATCCTCTCTCTTTCTCTCTGTATACATATATATATATATATATATATATATATATATATATATATATATGTATAGGGATGCATTCCAGTGAGAAAGGTGGTCAATAAAAGAAATAAGAATAAATCTTGATCATAGATCAAATGATCCAATTGCTAAAAATAAAGATACAATTATATCATGATTAATGGCAGTATGGTCATTTTCTTCAATAAACATGTAGGCCTCGCTACACACTAGCTAATCGCACCCACTTCCCAACCACCAACCCATCGTGTGGGACCCACCAATATTCATCTTTTACACACAAAACATACACCCACATGCCTC
>CACSLK010027831.1:3895568-3934516 GCA_902706635.1 Striga hermonthica | reverse complement strand
AAAAAAAAAAAAAAAAAAACAAAAAAAAGAAAACCAAAAACCATCAGAAACAGTTCGTCGTCCTCTGCCTGTCAACGGCTACGACGACATGCTCCAGAGGTATATCATAACCGTCGACCACCGCAAGCAGGAGCCGTAAGCGACAACTTCTGCATCTCTGGCGACCGCAAGCGATGACTTTTGCATCCCCGGCGGCTGCAAGCGATAACTTTTGCATCTCCGGCGGCCACAATTGACGGTTTTCTTCCTCTTCAGTGGCCGCAAGACGTCTGCCTTCTCGTTCGTCTGCCCTGCAAGGTCGTAAACGTCCAATTATGGACGCCGTCTCATTTATGACATTCGTCCACCGCCGCCGTCGCCGCCCAGTTCCGCCACCCGACCACTGCCTCCTTCTCGTTCCACTGTCCAATCATCGCAGCTGTCTCATTCCCGACGTGCACTGCTATCGTAGTAAAGTATGTTACTTTTATCAAGTATCGAGTCGAAGGATTCGTTTCAGGGATCGCTCTCTCGAAGATCGAATCTTCTCTGGGCTGGTAAAATCATGCATGGTCTGAAAGTCTGAAATCTCCACATAATAGCTTGAAATCACAAACAACATACTTAATGCAAACATGCTCAAATATATTACATGCCATATTTTTCTCAAAATATCCTTAAGCTTTGACAACCACCACATATCCAGCTTACGCGCCACGCGGGACTCTGTCACATGAAAAATGGTTACTAGGGGAGGGGGTTGAGCATAATAATCCACGTGCTCCGACAGAACCGGCACTGAATACGAAGCTAATATAATAACATATCATGACATTGACATATATGCAAGTACCTGCTAGATTAGACATAAACGATAAAATGATAAACATTATATGGACGCATCGCAAACTAAACATACATCTAATATGACACACATCTCTACCTAAGCATACATCTAATATGATATAAAAAAACATCACAACCAAAGCATACATATAATATGATAAACACATCACAAAGGAGTTTCTATAACTGTTGCTCAACTTACAGTCTATAACTACTGTTCAACAGACTCTTTATAACTGTTGCTCAACTGATTGTCTATAACTGCTCTTCAACTTACTGTCATTAATTGCTGCTCAACTGACTGTCTATAACCACTATTTTACTGACTGTCTATAACTGCTGCTTAACTGACGAGAAGGACACTTGGCCTTCACGCTTACGATAACCAGCTGAAGGAGCTAATCTGTAGGTCATTGCTCATACTAGGGCAATACTAACTCTTATGCACGTGTAAAGTTAGAGCTTAACTTAGAGCTGTGCTAGAGTCCTTGATAATAATTGGAATTCAAAATTCTTGGTTATAATTGAACCTATCTCTAGGTCAATGCCCCCTCGGGGAAGAAACATTCTACAATTACCACTTAACGCAGATATGTACTAAGTTCTTAATTCACTTAACTCAAGCTTCACTATATTCCTGATCTCATCTTAGGTCATTACCCCTATTCAGGAAAATTAACTGTTACGTACGTACCTCAGCCAGGATAATGCGAGTATAGAATATGTAGCACCCAGTACAAGATCCCTACCCGATATGCTAAAATACAAGCTGAATGGATCAAAAATGTCGCAGGCTCATTCCCCAAAAGCTAAAAAATATTTGAGCAAATGTATATTCTAATAGTTAGCTGAAACTGAAAAAAAACTTAATTTTTAATCTATAATCTTACTAGGTTCGCTCGCTGTATTTTAATTATAATTTAAATCTCGTTTTAGAAAATTTACGAGATAATTTGAAAAATTATTGTCTTGAGGCTTTCTAGAGTTCTCTTAAATATTTCAAAGTCTTGAACTAAAATTTGACTTGATTTGAACAGACTTGATCTTAAATCTAACTTGGTTTGGAAAAACACTGAAATCTCAGTTCACGCTCAAACCGATAATCCGAACTGAAAAACTCCCGAATCGTCTGGACTGTCTGGACTTATTCGGCTGAACTGTAAATTCCGTGAACCATCTAGACTACCCAGACAAGTTCGACTGGACGGGACCGGCGGCTCACTCAGAACTGACTGGTCACTCACTTGACTATGTGCAGCTCGGCTCAACCGTGGTTTGAATTCGGCGTAGCAACTCAGGGCACGCAAGAACACGGTTGACACAACTTCGCCGATGCAAGAGCTTTAAATCGTGCCATGGCCAATGACATAGGGGCATGCTTGGGCCACAGCTAACGAAAATGGTGCATTGACGATAGGTTGAATGAATGTACGACCGTCGGGCAGAGCGTAGGGGCGTGGCTCGAACGGGCTTGGTGCACGGGCACACATTCAGTGGCTCGACTAGTGTCAACTGTATTCGCTCGTCCTTTAGGAGTTCCTGCAGTACGACAATCCTTCTCCAGCAATCAGACGAGATTGGGACACATGTGTAGGACATCAATACGCGTTTAGGATACATGCTACTGTACGCCAGTTGATTGGTTACGATCGCTACGAGACACACGACCTCAACCGAGTTTTTAGGCTCGGTTATGGTCTCGTCTACAACTCACTGGCTGACCAACCACATTCTGACCTTCCAAGGACTCATTTATAATCTTATGATATCTAAAGTCATTATACGATACTAGGGTTCGGGCGATAACATTCGGATCTAAAAATTACACTGTGTTCGGGAAAGGCCGAACTAGGGTTTTCTACTTCATTAGGTAAACTTACTCATTTTAAACAAAAACTTTAACCGTAAGTTTTATATGATTTATGGGGATTTTAGGTCCAATAACGGCGGCTAGATCACAACCTGTACAATTTCTATAAATATCGCAAATTAAGGCTAAAGTCTCGATTTTTAAAATTTACCAAATGATCTCAAAAAATCATGAAATTTTAACCACAGTATTCTAAATATATATATTATTTTTGGTAAAAACCTCAAAGAAAGAATCATCTCCTAACACAGTCAACTAAAATCGGATATTATCGGTTCAAATTTACAAAATTGGTTCACATAGAAAATGGACTCCAAAATTCACCAAATTTTAACCTAAGCCTCAAAACATCATGATATGATTTATAAAATTAGAATCACAATTTTGGATCAGCTCATATTATTATGATTTTCTAGCCATTATACTCAATCAACACATATAAATTCACATCTTTCTCAAATTCATTAACTATCATTTTAAAATAAATCTAATACATGTGTTGTAAGTATTTTTACCGGGGTAGAATCGAAGGATTCGAACACCGAGTCATATCACAAGGAAGGTCGGCCGGATTATTTTGTACGTATATTCAAACACACGAAATAAGAAACAAGTCCTAAAACTCTAATTCGATTGGTTTGGTTTAATTTTATCAACTACGAATTTAAAAGCAGTAATTGGAAAAGCTAGACAAGACTAGGAATCACAAGTTCGCAACTCAAAGCTCAAACTCAAATATTTATAAAGGAGCTAGGGTATCGGGGTCAATCAATTCCGGTTCTCAATACACTTAACGAGCAATCAAAAGCTCGGTTAAATGCCTCACAAAACTACTCATCTAGAGATCTATCCTCAATAACTCTTCGTAACAAGAGGATAGACATAAACGAGTAATTCTTGAAACAATCAACACATAAGCAATACTATTACGAAAAAGCTTACTCCTAACGAGCCTAGATCGAACGATTTCTCCCTTTTCAATTTTAAAATCTATTAATTAGATTAAGATGGTGATCAATAACCAAAACCCTAGGCTAAGCGCAACTCGAGAGGATTGAGCAATTATCATGCATATAAACGAAATCGAATCGAAACGATCTTCCCCTAACCCTAGCTAATGGATTTAGCTACTCATCATGCATTCAACATCAAAATATTCAATAATCAAAGCCATCTCAATCAAAAGAAAACGAAAGTAAAGCTTACGATTAAGGAATCAAATGTCGAGAAAAACAACGAGCAGTCCAAGATCCAAAGCTAGCAAAGGAGTTTTTATGCTCCAAAATCCAATCCAAGATGGAAGATTAAGAGGAAGAAGTGTTCTAAGGTAAAACATAATGAAATAACGCAGTCCGAATGTTTGTAAATCTCCCTTAGGCTCGATCATAATCAGCCTCCATTCCAAATCACGAAAATCCCGCAGCTGTTACAAAACAGTCCTTAGCGACGCTAAGGCTCCTTAACGCCGCTAAGCCACCTTAGCGGTGCTAAAGCTCCTTAGCGACGCTAAGCCTCGTTAGCTGCTCATGTCTGTTCCCATTAAGCTTCAAAATTCCGCTATCCACTATGGCCTTAGCGGCACTAAGGCCTGAAAAATCAAAGTTGTGGCTTTTTCATCGGCTCGCGTGCTCGTCCATGTCGCTCGGGTACTGCCCGAGCTACAAACTTGATCCTCGCATGTTTGGGTCCACAAAATGATGCTCCAACAACACACTTCCATTCTCGTTAGAATGTTCGTCGATCCGGTCAACCTAAAACCTAGGATCACCATAACCGGAAAAACACAAAAAACAAAGAGGAAAAGGAAAGAAAACAAGGAAAATACTAAACAAGCCAAAATGAAGATAGAAGCAAGAAACGACAAAAAGGGACCGGTAATACCTAAGAAAAGACCTAAGATGAGGGAAATGACACACAAAATATCAACGAAAATAGCAACAAAAACGGGACAAACAACTCCCCCACACTAAGACCTTTGTTCATCCCGAACAAAGAAAAGAAAACAAAAGAAAGCAAATAAACGAGCAAGGACTACGGTCAAGAAAGACCAATCTCAAAACAATCAATCAAGTCATGAAGAATTCAAATGATCACGAGAACACACGTCAACTATGAATTAAGTTATTTCGAATGACAAAGACTCTCGAGTACGAAGATATATCATATGCCTCACTCAGTTTCTTTTGTAAACATAAAGAGGTGCACTCAAGTTGGTTATCAATCAATCATACATAGATTTGCCAATCGTCTAACTTCTACTCTAAAACAATCAAAGACGTGAAACGATGAATCAAGAGGGCTTCTCGGGTTGTAATGTAGGCTCTTTGGGTCGGGTAGGATACATATAGGCTAAGTGGCTAGATAGAAACGACTTCAATTCAATTTCATCACCCAAACGTGATCACGAACACTTCTGGTTTTCTGCTCGAGTCTGGTAGACCGGTTTCCCGTACTCATGGCTCGAATCCGCTAAATTAGTGGGTCGAGCGCTAGGAGTATAATCCATTTAGCTCTTTTTTTTAACAAAACAAATGAACACATTCACAGTTCAATCAACCAACACCTCCAATTCACAACCCACAACTCAATATCATCATCATGAGGTTAACGATAAAATCATATAAGGCTAAAAGGGGGTGATTAGTGATTGTTATTCATAGAAAAGAGGAGAAGAAAATACAAGAAACGCCTCAATCATATTTACGTTTCACAAATTCAATCGGTTCATTTCAAAGTAGACTCAAGGCAAATCCTAGATGAATAATTTTCAAACCAACATCTCTCAAGAAACTAGTATGGCTCAAGCCTCACAAGGTAGATAATGTCATCCAAAATAACCAAGCAAAATAGTCGAAATATGCCACTCATTCTCAAAATCATCACTCCTTAACTTAATCAATCGATCATCAACTAATCTTACAATACACCAAAGCCCAAGCTCAGAAAGACACAACAAATAAACCTAAAAATAGAAAGACTAAACCGGCCCAAAATGCAAGAGAAATGAAATAAAAACAACCTAGAACAAGAACTAGACTAAGTCCACCACATAGTCACGTAAGCACGTAAATCTCTCCCTCACTTAAAATCGGACAATGTCCCCATTGTCAATTCGCGGTGAAGGAGAGTAAACCATATAATGAAATTGACTCGAAATGAAAGAAACTATACAAAAATAAAAGAGAAAGAGAAAGAAAAACGTACAAACCACAGTGACAAGTCACTGTGCGTCCGGTGGTGGTGACGGTGGATGCTGGTACTGCTGCGCCTCCCAGGTGTCCCAGCGGGTGTCATGGGCTGTCAGTGCGCCTCGCTGCTCCATTTGAACTCGTTCCATTCCCTTTGTTGCTCTGTCCAACGCTCGTCGTTGGTCTTCAAGAAAGACGTCCAACGTGCATCGTTGGACTCGATAGAGGACTCGAGCCGCACGTTGTGCGAGGATACCTTAGAGTGGATGGCCCGATACCGCTCGTCATTTCGGGCCTGGTTCTCATCATATAGGGTCTGAAACGTGGAGAACCAGGTGGGAACCTGCTGTGAAGACGCACCCGAGTGGCCAAACATCGCCGAAAGAGGCTTATAAGTGTTGTGCTCGGGATTTGCGTCGGTCTCTGAGTCATCGGCTCCGTCGGGAGAGGTTGCTCGGGTATGGCCAGTGGATGTACCGGCTGCTAGCTGGGATTGGTCGCTCGACATAGGTATACCCATTTCCCGACAATAGGCCTTGTAGCCGTCACGCCGGTGGACCGGGAGCGGGGTGGTGTCATCTATGAGGAAGTCACGGGAGAGATCTTTCCCGGAAATGAATTTGGCGGGCATCTTTGGTTCATCAATATCAACCCCGAAGTACTCGGCCAATCGTGCCATCACATGGCCCAAGTTTGGGCCACACCTAGAATCGTTCCGGACATCAAAGATTGACTCCTTCAGATACTGCAACATGGTTACTGGTTTGCCTTGTGAAATCGACCACAGGATGAATACCTGTTGCTCGCTGACCTTATTCGACTCCTTCTTTTCGAAAATCATGTGGGATATGTATTTGTGGATCGCCACTAGAGGTAAGTCGGTGATCAAACTTGAAGAAGGTCTGACTTTCTTATACTTTTCACAAGGGGAAATAGCAGACCAATTCGGGTCGACTTTCCATCCCATGGGGCTATGACGTGCGTCGATTAAGGGATTGAACTTGTAAATGTCGCGCAACACTTTGTCCGTTATTTTGTACTCTTTGCCCTCAAGTCGAGCAGTAAGATATTTCTCGTTTTTGTGCCTGGCGACCGTGCTAAAAAACTCGATAGTTAAGCCCCGATAAGTATATGCCTCCATGTCCTCGAATTTCTCAAGGTCGAGCAATTTGATGTAGCGGTCGATATCCTCACCGATCTCGAGCTCGTCATTGAAATAATCCCAATCGATGATGCGTGGGTTGGGAAGAGGCTTGGAGGAGAGCTGTTGATATGCCGTGACCTCGTCCATGGACACGACATCAAATGGAATGCAATGGAGGACTCTTAAGGATTGGGCCGACGTTGCCGGGTCGGGGTTGGAGCTCGTGGAGGCCGGTGCTTTGGACTTGGACGCTGCGGGCCCCTTTTTCTTCAAAGCACCGGTAGTTTTGCCCATTATTTCTAGATCGGGCAATTTGTCGAACACTTGGTGGGCGGTTGGGAGAGTAGGAATGGTTTTGAACACTTGAAGGTGATTCGAACCCGGAGGAGGCCTCCTCACGCCACAACAATCAATAATTTGCAATGAGAATGAGTTTTTGGTACCTTTGGTTGAAAAATTTATCGGAAGAAAGAGCAATTCCCGGACTAGGGTTTAGTGGAGGGACTTGAAATAGCATGAATTGCACGAAGTTGCCGGTGTAGGTGGCCGGAGACGGTCGCCGGTAGGTCGTGGTCGGAGATTTGCCGGAAGCTGGGCGGTACTGAGAGGTTGGGGATTGTGGTTCGCCGAGGGGGGTGCGTTGATGCGGAGAGTATTTGAGAGAGGATGTGTTTGTTATGAATGAGGAGAAAGGCTGTTTTTTTTTTATTAAGTCCCAGACCTTAGCGGCACTAAGGGGGGTTAGCGCCGCTAAGGAACCTTAACTGCTACCCTCTGATGTCGCGAAAAAGCATAAGCGACACTTTTGATTTTGCCTTAGCGGCGCTAAAGGACCTTAGCTGCTACCCTATGTCCTCGCCATAAGGCATAAGCGCCGCTAAATGTTCTGCTTAGCGGCGCTAAGACACCTTAGCGCCGCTAGTACCTGTTACTGCTTTTTTTTTTTTTTTCAAGGAGAGAAAGAATGAAGCTGATATATAAGTATAAATTAAGATATAAATATATACAGAAGTACATATAGTACAAATAGTTGCTCGATTTAAAGCCGTGAGCTCGGCATAATTTCAATCAAGGATACCGGGGTTCGCCGAGACCGATAGTCTCGACGTGATGATTTTAAAACTCTCCTTCGTAGTATGGCTTCACCCTTTGCCCATTGACTACGAACAATTCTCCAGTCGCCGGGTTGCGAAGCCAAACGGCCCCAAGGGATAGTACTTCGTCTATGATGTATGGTCCGCTCCAACGGGACTTAAGCTTTCCCGGAAAAAGCCAAAGGCGAGAGTTGAATAATAGTACCTTCATGCTGGACACCAGGTGTTTCCAGACGATAGTGGCATCATGATGCCTTTTCGTCTTTTCCTTGTAGATCTTTGAGTTCTCGTATGTTTCTTCTCTCAACGCTTCAAGCTCCGAGAGTTGCAACATTCGCTCTTTCCTGGCGGCATCAAGATCAAGGTTCATCTTTTTAATGGCCCAAAATGCCTTGTGCTCAATCTCGACCGGAAGGTGGCACGCCTTTCCGTAGAAAAGTCGAAAATCTCCAAAACTCCCTTATAAGCTGTGCGTTGGGCCCAAAGTCCATCATCGAGCCGGCTCGACCAATCTTTTCGAGACGAGTTCACCGTCTTCTCAAGAATGGTCTTGATTTGTTTGTTGCTCGTTTCAGCTTGGCCCGAGGTTTGTGGGTGATATGGGTTGGCCACCTTATGAGAGATCCCGTTCTTCTTCATCAATTTTTCAAACACCCGGTTGCAAAAATGGTTGCCTCCATCACTCACGATAGCTCGTGGAAAACCAAACCTGCTCAAGACATGGCTTTGCAAAAACTTGATCACAGTGTTAACATCACATGTCCTTGTGGGGATAGCCTCGACCCACTTGGACACGTAATCTACGGCAAGAAGAATATACTCGAAACCAAAGGACTTGGGAATTGGTCCCTTGAAGTCAATGCCCCACACATCAAAATTTTCAACTTGCCAATTGTTCACAAGGGGCATCTCATTCCTTGGGCCAATATTCTCAATTCTTTGACAACGATCACAAGATTTGCAAAATTCATGAGCATCTTTAAAAAGTGTAGGCCAGAATAAACCTGATTGGAGAACCTTAAAGGCGGTCTTTCAACCTCCATAATGTCCTCCACAATGAAGCTTGTGGCAAAAGGTGAGGACGTCCAATTGCTCTTCTTCGGGCACACACCTTCGAAGGATTTCATCTTTACCCATCTTCAAAAGGAATGGGTTGTCCCAAAAATAGCTCTTATACTTCAAAACAAACCGTTTCCTCTCTTGGGAAGAGAGGTTAGCCAACAAGACACCATCTGACAAATAGTTCACTATGTCTGCATACCAAGGAACACTAGTTACTTCACTCTCATGCTCATATGGAAAATCATCATTTATACAAAATTGCTCATGCAATGCAAGTGAATGATCAGAAGGAACAATGCGAGATAAGTGGTCAGCAACAACATTTTCACAACCCTTCCTATCACGAATTTCGACATCAAACTCTTGAAACAATAAAATCCACCGAATAAGCCTAGGTTTCGACTGAGTTTTGGCTCAAAAGATACCTAAGAGCTGCATGATCAGAATGTACAATCACTTTAAATCCCAAGATGTAGGACCTAAATTTTTCAAGAGAAAACACAACAGCTAATAGCTCTTTTTCAGTGGTCGTGTAATTCAATTGGGCACCGTTTATGTTCAAGCTAGCATAATAAATTATACGAAGAAATTTATCAACTCGTTGGCCCAAAACGACTCCCACAGCAAGATTCGATGCATCACACATAATCTCAAATGGTAAAGACCAATCAGGTGCAATCACAATAGGAGCAGTCACAAGCTTATTTTTCAATTTATCGAAAGCATCTAAACATGCATCATCAAACACGAATGGCACATCATTGGCAAGCAAGTGACACAAAGGATGGCTGATTTTCAAAAAATCCGTAATCGCCTATAGAAGCCAGCATGACCTAAAAAACTCCTAACACCTTTCACATTCATAGGTGGGGGAAGTTTTTCAATAACATCAACTTTTGCTTTGTCAACCTCAATCCCCCAACTAGACACCACATGACCTAGCACAACTCCACTAGTCACCATGAAGTGACTTTTCTCCCAACTCAAAGTCAAATTACATTCAATGCATCTCTCAAAAACATGAGATAAGTTATGGAGACAATCAGAAAATGAAGTACCAAAAATAGAGAAGTCATCCATAAATACCTGTAAGCAATCCTCGAGCATGTCGTAGAATATGGAGAACATGCACCGTTGGAAGGTCCCGGGAGCATTGCACAGGCCAAAGGGCATACGTCTGAAGGCAAAGGTGCCGAATGGGCACGTGAAAGTTGTCTTGGGCTGATCTTCCGGAGCTATGGCCACTTGGTAGTAGCCAGAGAGACCGTCGAGGAAACAATAGAATTGGTGGCCTGAGAGACGGTCGAGAATATTATCAATGAACGGAAACAAAAAGTGGTCCTTCTTTCTTACGGCGTTGAGTCGCCGGTAATCAATACACATCCTCCACCCGGTAGTGATTCGGGTGGGGACCATATCTTTCTTTTCATTCTCGGTGACGGTGATGCCCTCTTTCTTAGGCACCACATGGATCGGGCTGACCCACTCACTGTCACCTACTGTATAAATTAGCCCCTCTGCGTAAAGTTTAAGTACCTCCTTCTTCACAACCTCCATCATGTTTGGGTTCAGCTGCCGTTGGCTATCCCGAAATGGTTTGGCACCCTCCTCTAGAATGATCCGGTGCATACACGTGGAAGGGCTGATGCCCTTAATGTCACCTAGGCTCCAACCGATGGCCTTTTGGTTCTTCTTAAGCACCTCTATCAACTCCTTCTCTTCGTCCTTATCAAGCTCGGCAAAGATGATAACCGGATTTTGCTTCTCATCATCGAGGAAGACGTACTTGAGGTGACGAGGCAACTCTTTCAACTCTAACGTTGGTGGGGCCTTCGGTCTCGGTTCTTCGACCTCCATAAACTCAATAAACGATCCGTCTTCCTCTTCGAGATTGGGCAATGACCTCTCTTCCATGTCACGTATGGCCATCTCCTCGACAAAAGAATCACTCACATCAATGAACGAACACTCCTCCACAAAGTTCACCGAGGATACTGAGGTAGCTTCTCGGACGGAAATGGACATGGACTCTCCTAGGACTGTCATGTTCAATGTCCCATTCTTCACGTCAATGAGTGTGTTGGTGGTGGCCATGAATGGTCTGCCAAGAAGGATGGTGTGGTCTTTCCCGTTCTCGTGTACGTCCCCCACATCGAGCACCACAAAGTCCACTGGAACTATGAGTCTCCCTACTCGAACAAGGACATCTTCCACTACTCCTTTGGGGTATCGAATGGAACGGTCAGCAAAATGAAGGCACATACAGGTTGGTCTCAAATCTCCTAGACTGAGCTGCTGGAAGATAGAAAACGACATAAGATTGATTCCCGCTCTGAGATCAAGCATCCCCGAGGCTTCTTTTCCGTTCCCGAGAGCAATTCTTATCACAAAACCCCCGGGGTCCCGTTCTTTCTTTGGAAGATCATGCTGCATGGCACTCGCTGCCTCATAAACTACCACTTTTTTCCCATCTCCGAACTTCCTCTTCTTCGTGACCAAATACTTGAAGAACTTCACGTAAGAAGGCATGTTCTTGATCACGTCTAGGAGAGGTAAGTTGACGTTAACTTTTGAGAGCATGTTGTAGAGGTCTCGGAATTGTTGTTCTTGCTTCTCATCTCTGAGTCTACTCGAAAATGGGATGCGTTGCTTGTAAGGGTTTGGAGACTTGTGGAACATTGGGCCGTCCGTCGGCTTCTCTAAATTGGCTTCCGTGTTCTTCGCACTCTCCCCTGCTTCTTTGGGCTGGTCGATTGGCTTTGGGTCATCGGGCTCGGGCATTTTCACCTTGTTGTCAACTTCGTTTCCACTTCTCAACACTGTTACTGCTTTTGCTTGCTCAGGCTGGCTCGGAAGTTTTCCTTTGTCAGACTCGGCCTCCATATTCCTGACTCTTGTGGCAAGTTGGCCCACTTGTGTCTCAAGACGCTTAATGGACGAGTCCTGGTTAGCGATAAACTGAAGGATCTTGTCCATCTTGTCATATTGGTTTGACGAGCTTGAACCGAACCCTTGGGTTTGTTGTGGTTGCTGCTGTTGTTGGTAGTTCGGACGGGGTATGAAGTTGGGACGAGGTGGTTGTTGGTTGAAGTTGGGGCGCGGTTGCTGTTGGTTGAAGTTTGGGCGAGTTGGTTGGAGGGTGTTGTTGTTGTTGGACCACGAGAAGTGTGGGTGATTTCTTCACCCGGGATTGTAAGTGTTGGAGAAAGGGTCGTTTGGTTGCCGGTTCTGATATCCTTGGAGGACATTGACATCTTCATATTGATCTCCTACCTCCTGGTCAAACGCCAATGGGCACACCTTGGATCTATGCCCTTGAACTCCACATGCCCCGCATGTGTCTACCGCCATGGAGTGCACTGACTGGCCTCCTCGTGCATTCATTAGCCGTATTTGCTCTGTGAGTTCGGCTATTTGGTGGGCCATCATGTCCTGCTTTGGAGATGCCTCGTTCACCACCGCTCTCTTCCCTCGACTGCTCTTTTGAGACGAGCTAGAACTCAACGCCTCAAAGATATCCATCATCTCCTCTGCCGTTCTCACCCCGATGTCTCCACCAGCTACATTGTCCACCATGTACTGAAGGTTCTGGTGGAAAGAATCATAGAAACCGTTCATCAAAAGGGCCCGAGGAAGATTGTGATGTGGGCACTGTCTTTGTAGGTCCTTGAAGCGTTCCCACGCTTCGTGAAGTGGCTCGTGCGGTTGTTGGGCAAAAGAGACAATTTGGGACCGCAGCTCTTGAGTCTTTTGGTGGGAGTAATACCTCCCGATGAACTTCGTGTACACTTTCTCCCAAGTGGTAAGAGAGTCTGGAGCACGTGTCATCAGCCATGCCTTAGCCCGATCCTTGAGTGTTTCTGAAAAACACCTCATCTTCAACTGGTCACCATTTAGTCCGTGGAGTGGAAATGTTTGGAGGACATTGTAGAATTCATGCATGAAATGAAGTGGATCTTCATTGGGAAGACCATGGAAGGATGGGAGCTGGTTGTAGTGGATCGTCTTTAGTTCGTAGTTTCGAGCTGCTTTCCCCAGTCGGATGCACGAAGTCACTGGCCCAATTACCGATTGAGCCAAATCGCGTAGAAGAGACCTAGGAGGATTGTTAACCTCCTCATCTTGCTCATTCTGTGCCATGTCGGTTTGGTCTTGTAATGTAGATGATACTGGTGCAAGACTAGCTAGTAAGTCTCGTAGGTCCTGTTGGATGGATTCGTCGTTTGGGATGATTACACGACCACTCTTGGTACGCATAAACACAAACAAAAACTTCACGGGCACCAGATAGACAACACAATGAGCAAAGAGAAATCAAAACAAAGAAAACAATAAAACTAGACAAAGACAACAAAACAAAAGAAACACAAAATCAAGAATTCAAAGAAAACAAGATAAACACTGAAAATAAATGAATAGGCGCACAAAATAAGTCCTAAACCTTTCCCAGCAACGGCGCCAATTTGTTGTAAGTATTTTTTACCGGGGTAGAATCTAAGGATTCGAACATCGGGTCGTATCACAAGGAAGGTCGGCCGGATTATTTTGTACGTACATTCAAACACATAAAATAAGAAACAAGTCCTAAACACTCTAATTCAATTGGTTTGGTTTAATTTTATCAACTACGAATTGAAAAGCAAGTAATTGAAAAAGCTAGACAAGACTAGGAATCACAAGTTCGCAACTCAAAGCTCAAACTCAAATATTTATAAAGGAGCTAGGGTAACGGGGTCAATCAATTCCGGCTCTCAATACACTTAACGAGCAATCAAAAGCTCGGTTAAATGCCTTACAAAACTACTCATCTAGAGATCTATCCTCAATAATTCTTCGTAACAAGAGGATAGACATAAACGAGTAATTCTTGAAAGAATCAACACATAAGCAATACTATTACGAACAAGCTTACTCCTAACGAGCCTAGATCGAACGATTTCTCCCTTTTCAGTTTTAGAATCGATTAATTAGATTAAGATGGTGATCAAACTTCAAAACCCTAGGCTAAGCATAACTCGAGAAGATTGAGCAATTACCATGCATATAAACGAAATCGAACCGGAACGATCTTCCCCTTACCCTAGCTAATGGATTTAGCTACTCATCATGCATTCAACATCAAAATATTCAATAATCAAAGCCATCTCAATCAAAAGAAAATGAAAGTAAAGCTTACGATTAACGAATCAAATGTCGAGAAAAACAACGAGCAATCCAAGATCCAAAGCTAGCAAAGGAGTTTTTATGCTCCAAAATCCAATCCAAGATGGAAGATTAAGAGGAAGAAGTGTTCTAAGGTGAAAGATAATGAAAAAACGCAGTCCGAATGTTTGTAAATCTCCCTTAGGCTCGATCATAATTAGCCTCCATTTCAAATCACGAAAATCCCGTAGTTGTTACAAAACAGTCCTTAGCGGCGCTAAGCCACTTTAGCGCCGCTAAGCCTCGTTAGCTGCTCATGTATGTCCCCTTTAAGCTTCAAAACGCCGCTATCCACTATGGCCTTAGCGGCGCTAAGGCCTGAAAAATCAAAGTTGTGGCTTTTTCATCGGCTCGCGTGCTCGTCCATGTCGCTCGGGTACTGCCCGAGCTGGAAACTTGATCCTTGCATGTTTGGGTCCACAAAACGATGCTCGAACAATACACTTCCCTTCTCTTTAGAATGTTCGTCGATCCGGTCAACCTAAAACCTGGGATCACCACATCCGAAAAAACACGAAAAACAAAGAGAAAAAGGAAAGAAAACAAGGAAAATACTAAACAAGCCAAAATGAAGATAGAAGCAAGAAACGACAAAAAGGGACCGGTAATACCTAAGAAAAGACCTAAGATGGGGGAAACGACACACAAAATATCAACAAAAATAGCAACAAAAATGGGACAAACAACATGTCTGAGCCGATGGAATAATAGATTTAGCCGATATACCTCGACAAGGACTCAAAATAAAAATAAAAAAATGGACTAGGCGATGGATCGGGTCGAGCTCGCGGACCTGGCCGGGATGGGTGCTGGACGCGCTGGATTTGCTAACTGGTTTACCCAGAGGCTGTTGGGCTCGACAGATCGGGACCGAGAGCGGCTCGAGTATTTTTGTAATACGTGTTGCCGGTGTTTACACGAACGGGTTGCAGCTAGACCTGTCGACGTGCTGCCGGCGTGAACACGGCGACTCAAGGGCGTGCGAGCTCAGACTGTGGTCGTTGAAGCTGAGAACAACGTGAAAGAGGTCGCCGATGTGAGCTAAACTGTGAGGACAACAACTCGAGGAGCGGCTGAAAGAGAGTGGCATGAGCTCGGGTTGCGAGCTGGTAGAACCGGCGTGAACTCGCGGCTAAGGCTCGACCTGGGTTCATCGAGGTGAAGGAGCTAGAACCGGCAAGGGCGACGTGAACTCGGACGTGCTGCGGCTCGGGAGAGTTGGACGCAACTGGAATGATCTTGATGTGGGTGGGCGTGGCTTGGACGACGTGAGTTCGGGTCGCCGGTGTGGGTTCGATGGCGGCTCGCGGTAAAACGAACAAGGTGGCCGAATTTTTTTGAAGAAGGGGCTATGTATTGCTTTCTATTGAAGAAGATGATGAAGGTGAAATGAGGAAGATGGGCTAGTGGATATAATGGTGTATTTATAGTGGAAAATTAGGGTTTGGTGTATTGAGACAAAAATTGGGATTGTAATTTCAAGACTACACTTGGTCCAAAAATTTAATACACTACTTGAGCTAAAATTAAATGTTCCGCTTGATAAATTATGACAGGACTTGACTATAATCATTTCTCGGACCGAATAGGTAAAAGTAATGTGCTCGATTTAAATGGGTTGTGTGGCATGCTAATGGGCCAAATCTAAAATTGCATAAGGGCTCAAAATAAAATGGACTGCTTGGAAAATAATTGGGTCAAGGTTCGGATCACCCGGGCTTCGACCCGACTTAAATAAAATCCTAGATTTTTTGAATGCTCAGTTTCATAAAAATAGAATCGATACTTGGGCTAGATAAATTCGATATTAAAATTAAAAATTGAATAAATTCTCCATGACTTAGGCTTAAAATTTTATACTCTATATAATGCAAATAATACTAGATAAATGCATCAAATCAGGAAACTTGCTATTTATGGAAATAAAGTCGAGCTCCATAAATAATAAAAATATTCGGGCGTTACAATCTATCGCCCTCAAAGCATTTCCGTTCTCGAAAATGATAGATCAAGTACATTTCCAAACTCAACTATAAGTTCAGATGCAAGTCAAAACTCAAAACTAGGGTTGTGGATTGAAATCTCTAACTCCTTCTGGGTACTGAAGTGAACATATACTCTCTTAAACTAATTTGTTGGTAACCGTCAGACACTTAGACGATAAATTAGGTTATTATTATCTCCCGAATACTTGGTCGTCAATCGTGAGTACATAATGAAGAAATACGCTAGGACTCCACTGTCGATTTCTAAACACTTGGTGGTGATTGTGTGCGCATAATAAAGGAAAACACTAGGATTCTACTGCCCACTCTCGAACACTTGGCCGGTGGTCGTGTGCACATTCCGATGGAATTCACTGGGATTCTACCAGAATCTAGGATTTATAGACACTTGGCTAATAAATCAGATGCACACTCCGATGGGATTTGTTGGGACATCATCCGAGTCTGGGATTTATAGACACTTGGCTAGTAAATCAGGTGCACACTCCAATGGAATTTGCTGGGAATCCATCCGAATAGGGGATTTATAGACACTTGACTAGTAAATCAGGTGCACACTCCAATGGAATTCACTGGGACTCCATCATAATCTGGGATTATAGACACTTGGCTAGTAATTGAGGTGCACACTCCGATGGAGTTCGCTAGGACTCCATCAGAACTTGGGTACGTAAGGACACTTGACCACAACCGGTGATATGTAATAGGTAGGACCTACTTGCAAGTCGTTGCCCACTCTTTGGGAAGAATATTTTCCAGTTCTCTATCGTACATTCTGCCACATGACTACGCGGTATTTTGCACGCGGCACGTAGCAATGCGAAACACCGACAACCCGGGGCCCTCGGGCGTGTATCAGATGCTACTCGGATCTAGTTTCTTCTGACTTGCAAAAGTTATCTTGTACTGAGATCTATGTTTGTCCCGACCCAGTTTTCAAGCCTCCATGGTATACCCGGCTTAGTGACTCTTATTTCAGGACGCCATGGTTAACCAGAAAAGTGACTCTTATACACTGGAAAATTGTTACTACATAGGCTAAACTAAAAGCATTATTGCAAGACACCATCAAGAGTATATTCTTAACTCGAATCTTAAGTGTTATTATCATCTTCAACTTTCGCATTAGTGATGTTTGGTTCTTATTCTGTTTGTTGACTTTTATTGGATCTTCCGGTGATTGTTACGTTTTATTGTTGGGGCATTCCTGTACTACTGAAACTTCCTAGTTGACGACTACTCTTTACTTTCTCCGACCTGGTCCATCACGAAATTCGAGCGGTCTCTATCTCTCTCCTTTCTTGTGTAACATTCGCGTACTTAGCTTTTGGAAATACTAAACAACTTACTTCGTGTTCATTTGCAATATTGAAACATTTCAGACATTGCGATAAGAATTTTAAGCAGGACTGATAGGAATAACATCGAACATATTTGGGTCTTAAACTTCAGCTTCAGAAGAGTATCAAAACACTCAAGGAAGTAAAATCAAAAGGAATCCAACAAGTTCACGAAAAATAAGTCATGATCTCAGATATATGATGAATGCAACTAACAAAATCTACGCTCCTCCTCTCTGTTGGTTCGAGGCCAGCTGTTGTTGTCCTTGTTGGTTTTGAGCACGGTCTAGGCAACTATGGGTTGTATGGCCAGGCTTGTGGCAGTGATAACAAACGTTCTGTCTGGCTAAGTGATCCCTTCAGTGGGGGCGTCTGCATGTGGCGAAGGCTGGTGGAACCAGCTATAGTGGCTAGGCAATCTAAGTTGAGGCCTCTCCCCACCGACTGTCTCCTCTCCGGTCACGGCCTCAGAACTTCTTCATGTTTGGCCTGAGGGCCTGGTAAGGTGGCACTGATAATATCGGCTGTTGATCAGCTGCCAGGTGAACCTGGCTGGCTACCAACCCAAAAGCTCGCGTCGACTTGCTGTGCTCTAGTTACGATCTCAACGTACAATAGTGGGGCATGGGCGGCGAGATGGTGGCGAATCTTGTCGCAAAGACCTCCAAGAAAGTGGAGGGACCTCTGCTCCTCATCCACGATCTGGTAGGGCTCAAAGAACCCGAGGCGAGTGAACTCGCACTCGTACTCGTCAACTATCATGTCGCCCTACATCTGGGATAGAAACTGGCACTCTATCCTCTAGCGATAGTGTAGTATGTAGTACGTCTTTCGAAGAATCTGCTTCTGATGAGCCCATGTAAGGGCTGCCTTTTATCCGGGCCTCATGTCCCAGTAAGCTGCCCACCAAAGGCCTGCATCCCCTGTCAACTAGAGCTATGCTTTCATGACCTGATGTGGCTCCGGGCAATCCATAACCTCAAAGTTCAGATCGAGGCTACGCAACCACTTGTCAACCATCCTCGGATCTCCTTGCTCGTTGAAGGTCGTCGGGTGGAACCTGCAGAACTGTGAGACTGAATAGGCCTGATTGCGCTCTGGTGCTGCGGGCAGAGTTGGTGCTGGTAGGATAGGAGCTCTTTGGCAGGAGGCATCTGAATGGCCAATTGACAGGGATTAGAAAAATGAGTTGTATAATTGATGAAGTGTTAACTACTCAGGAATTTTTTTACCGCGAACTATTGAAATTTACTTAGCTTGGCTATAACTCTGACTAATTCTAGAGTTCTCGGACTTACTCTTTCAAGAGTTTTAAATTCCGATCGATGGATAGATCTAAGTGGTGTACCTTGGAGTCGGCGTGGCGTAAGCGTGGGGTGGTCATATCTTTCTATAACTTTAAAGTATACAGAACCGCTAAATGGATTTGATACCAAATGTAACACCCCGCCTACTATTACTAAAATCAGAGTAAATTTTTCGCGTTATAATTGGAAAACACTGATTTTGAAAACTCTTATTAATTTTTCAAAAATATGTTAACTTTATCTCTTTAAAGACTCTAGGCATAGATGCATCTAACTGCACTCTTACTGACTCCCGGTCTCTGTGCCGGTAAAATCATGCATGGTCTGAAAAGTCTAAAATCAGAAATACAAGTCTGAAATGCGAAAGCAAATAATAGTTTGAAATCACAAAAACATACTTAATGCAAACATGATCAAATATCCTACATGACATATTTTTCTCAAAATATCCTTAAGCTTTAACCACCACAACATATCCAGCTCATGCGCCACGCGGTACTCCGTCACCTGAAAAATGGTTGACGGAGAGAGGGGGGAGGCGTGAGCATAAAAATCCACGTGCTTTGTCGGAACCGACACTGAATATACAACTAATATAGTAACATCTCATGACATCAACATTTATGCAAGTACCTGATAGATTTGGCAGAAACGAGACGATGATAAACATTATACAAACACATCGCAAACTAAAGATGCGTATAATATGATAAACACATCACAACCTAACATATATTTAATATGATAAAAAATAAGAAAAAACAACACAACCTAAGCATACATCTAATATGATAAGCACATCACAAGGGCGTATAAGTAATTTGTCTAAAATTGTTGCTCAACTTACTATTTATAATTGTTGTTCAACTGACTGTCTAAAACTGTTGCTCAACTGACTGTCTATAACTGTTGTTCAACTATTGTCTATAACTTCTACTCAATTGAGTGTTTATAACTACTGCTCAATTGATTACCTATAATTGTTGTTCAGCTAACTGTCAATAACTGATGCCTAACTGACGAGAAAGACACTTGGCCTTCACGCTTACGATAACCAGCTAAAGGACCTAACCTGTAGGTCATTGCTCATACTCGGGCAAAGCTAACTCTTACGCACTTCTAATGTTAGAGCTTAACTGAGAGCTGCGCTAGAGTCCTTCGTATGAACTGGAGTTCAAAACACTTGGTTATAATGAAACATATCTTTACGCCAATGACCCCTTGGGAAGAAACATTCTATAATTACCACCTAATTCAGATATGTACTAAGATTCTTAATTCACTTAAATCAAGATTCACTAGAGTCATTATTCATCTTAACCAGCGTTCAAATCACTTAGCTAGAAAAGACCTACTCGCTAGGTTATTGCCTCTATTCAGGCAAACTAACTCTTACATATATACCTCGACCAGGATATTGCGATTATAGAAAATGTACCACCCACTATAGGGTCCTCACCTGATATGCTGAAATGCAAGCTGAATGGATTGAAACTATTGGAGGCTCACTCCCTACAAGCTACAAAATATTTGAGCAAAAATATATTCTAAGTACTTACCTCAAACTGAAAAATACTCAAATTTTAATCTTTGATCGTACTAGGTTCGCTCACTGTATTTTAATAATCGTTTAATCTTATTTTAGAAAATTTACTAGCTAATTTAAAAAAGTTAGCGTCACGAGGCTTTCTAGAATTCTCTGAAATATTTCTAAGTATGGAATTGAAATATGACTTAATCTGGAATCTAAAATTTGTCTTGGTTCCAAAAAACACTAAAATATCAGTTCATGCTCAAATCGATGTTCCAAACTGAAAAACTCTCGAATCGTATGGACTGCCCAGACTTAATTCGGCTGAACTGAAAATTCTGCAAACTCTCTGGACTGCCCGGAATGGTTCGTATGGACTGGACCGGCGTCTCACTCGGAACCGATTTGTCACTCACTTGACTATGTGCCGCTCGCCTCAACCATGGTCCGGGTTCAGCGTAGCAACTCACGAGAAGCACGAACATGGATGACACGGCTTCGCCGATGCACGACCTTTTAAAGGTGCAACGACCACTGATGCAAGGGCATGCTTGGGTCACGGCTAACGGATACGACAAGTTGACGGCAGATTAAACGGACGCACGGGCGTTGGGCAAAGCGTAGGGGCACAACTCGATCAGATTCAGTGCACAGGCACACACTCGGTGGCTCAGTTCCAACGATCATATAGGATTAAAACACATATGCGGGACGCCGATACGCATTGAGGATACATGCTAATACACGTCGGTTAATTGGTTATGATCACTACGAGACACACGACCTTGGCAGCCTTCTTAGGCTCGGTTATAGTCTCGTTGGCGAATCACTGGCCGACCGACCACATTGCGGCCACTCAAGGACTCATATATAACTCTACGATCAAAATTCATTAAAAGGTACTAGGGTTCAAGAGATAACACTCAAATCTAAAAATTACATGGTGTTCAGAAAATGCCAAACTAGGGTTTTCTACTTCACCAAGTAAACCTACTAATTTTAATTCAAAACTTTAACCCTATGGTCTGTCTGATTTATGGGAATTTTAGGTCCAGTAACTGCACCTTAATCACAATTGGAATAATTCTATAAGTACCGCAAATCAAGGCTACATTCCTGATGTCTGAACTATATCAAACAATATCCAAAAATCATGAAATTTAACCACAACATACTCAACATATATATGACTTTTTCTCCGAATCTCACAGCAAGAATCAACACCTAACTCAATCAACTAAAGTTGGAAATTATTAGTTGAAATTCACAAAATCAGTTCACATAGCAAACGAACTCGAAAATTCACCAAATTTTAACCTAAGCCTCAAGGAATCAAGATATGATTTATAAAATTAGAATCACAATATTTTAAAAATCTCATAATTTATAATGATTTTCTAGCCATTAAACTCAATAAATCTGTCTACATTCACATGTTGCTCAAATTCATCAACTATCATTTTTAAAATAAATTATAATACTTGTCTAAGCCCATGCAGTGAAAGATTCAACCGATATACCTCAGCAAGGACTTGAAATAAAAATCGAAAAACATACTAGGCAAGGGAAAAGACTCACAGCTATAATTGGGTCGGGCTCTTGGATCTGGCCAGGCTGGGTGCTAGGCACGCTGGATCCGCTCACTGGTTCACCCAAAGGCTGTTGCGCTCGACAGATAGGGACTGATAGTGGCTCAGGTGTACTCGTAGGACGTGCTAATAGTGTGAACACAGACGAGCTGTAGCTGGACCTGCGCGAGGTAAGCTTGCCGACGGGATGGAAGGCTAGATGGAGACTCGAGGGCGTGCGAGCTCGGGCTGTGATCATTGGAGCTGGGAACAACGTAAAGGAGGTCATCGGTGTGAGCTCGACAGTGACTCGAGCAATGGCTGAAGGAGAGCAGCGGGAGCTCAGGTTGCGAGCTGGTGGAACCGGCGTGGACTCGCGACTAAGGCTCGACGTGGGTTCGTCGGGGTGAAGGAGCTAGAACTGGCGAGGGCAGCATGAATTCGGACTTGCTACATCTCAGGAGAGTTTGACGCGACTGGGTTTTCGTGCGCGGGCGTGGATTGTACGACGTGAGTTAGGGTCTCCGATGTGGGTTCTACTGCAGCTCTCCGGAAAACGAACAAGGTGGCTATATTTTTTTTAAAGAAGGGTCTATGGAGTGCTTGCTCTTGAAGAAGATGATGGAGGTGAAATGAGGAAGAAGGGCTAGTGGATATAATGGTGTATTTATAGTAGAAACTATGGTGTGGTGTGTATTAGGCCAAAAATTGGGCTTATAATTTCAAGACTACACTTGGGCAAAGAATTTAATACACTACTTGGGCTAAAATTAAATGTTTGCCTAGATAATTAATGACGGGCATTGACTAAAATTACTTCTCAGATCGAATAGGTAAAAATAATGAACTCGATTAAATGGTTTGTGTGGCATGCTAATGGGCTGAATTTAAAACTTATAAGGGGTCAAAATAAAATGGACTTGCTTGGAAAATAATTGGTCAAGGCTCGGCTCACCTGGGCTTTGACCCAATTTACATAAAATCATTGATTTTTCCAAAGTTCGATTTCATAAAAATAGAACCAATACTTAGGCTAGATAAATTTGATTTTTAAAATAAGAATTTGAATAAATTCTCCATGGCTTAGAATTAAAATTTAATACTCAATTTGATGCAAATAATACTAGATAAATGCATCAAATAAGCAAACTTTCTATTTATGGAAATAAATTTGAGCTCCGTAAATGATAAAAATATTTGGGGTGTTACAGTCATCCTCAATAACATTTCGTAACAAGAGGACAAATGTGAATAACAAATTAACGAATTGTTTTACACATAAGCAATACAATTACGAACAAACATATTATATGAGATCCTATATCAGTCGACTCCTTCCATTTCAGTTCTAAGAGGCAATTAAATTAGACTAGATTCTGTTTAATCGACTAATCATTTAGAATGAACAACATTACACGAAAACAAATCAAATTTAAATGAAAATCAATTAGAGATTGAAGTGTCACCCTTCAACAATTCTCAACATTCAAACACGATAATTGAAAACCCTATTAAAGATCAACTCGCATAAATTGAACAATCGACGAGCATAATAATCACAAAAGAAGTCAAAAAGTTATCCCTTATTCCCTAGCAGATCGAATTAGATACTCATATTCAATTCAACACAATCAATATCAACAATCAAAGCAATCATATTCATGGACTAAATGAATAAAAAAACTTATGATTAAATCAGAATTGAAAGTTAAATCCGAAATACAAGATTAATCTGAAAGTAATGAAGAAATCGAAGTTCAATTTTGTGTTCTGAGACAAAAATATGATGAAAACGAGTTTAAGGGAGGTGGGGCTAGGTTTTTCGTTTCTGGAGAAGATAGACTTTCTGATAAAAATCTTGTATGCATTTATATAAGCAACAGAGTGTCTATGCGTGACTCAAGTGGCGCGGTATGAGTGGCTAGTATGCCTCATTGTGAAGCATCTGGCACGGCGTTGAGTGTGCCTGGGCTACGGTACGGAGAGTGCAACATGATGTGGAGCTGGGGAGAGCTTGTCCTCAGTCAGGGCATTGCGCGCACAGGGGGGGTGGCACGCGACGTGAAGGGGCAGGTTGTCATGGCGTGGAGCTATGTCGCGGCGTGGCAAGCTGCTTGGGTTGCTTCTCTGTTGACGCATGACGGGCGCCCCGTGAACTGACACGGCGTAACGGGCGTGCGGTGGCGCTGCGTGAAGGACCTCTGTGGCGTGGCGCTCGAGAAGAATCTTTGTTAGCCCATGATGATAGCCTCAAGCTGTGGCACGACGCGACGCCTGAGAAGTGGTGGCTACTTACTTGACTTTGCTTCTCAGGTTCGTTCAAGCTCATTTGGAGCCGGAATTTAATTTCATATTTTTCTGTTTGATGCCAACGCATCCTTCTACAATATCAAGCTCGCCAACCATTTTTTCTCCTTTGAATCATAATTTACCGAGACACTCAACCTGCACACCACATAAGACGAGAAAAGTGCACAAAAACGGGAAACAAACGAAAAACACTGAAGTTGTAACACCCCACTTTGACTTTACAGAAATTCTGGACATTCCAAAAATCAGTACAAATTTTTCGAGATCATTTTCGAAATTTAATGGGTGTTAAACAACATTTTCATAACCCAAGTCTTATCTGGGCCCGCGGGGATTCATTACCCAGTTTTCACAAATGGTTTTTATTAACCAAAACATATCATACGAGACTTAATACTCAACATGAATAATCAAACCACATCATAATACCCAATAATAAAGGTTTCCACAAATTCCCCAAAAACAAGCATGTCATAAGTTTTGGAAAGAGTTTTAAACGAGTCTCCAAATAAAGGTCCATAAACGCCTTATTTATTCTACGGAAGCATAAAATTCATAGTGAAATAACCGACCCACTCGCCTCTTCTCGTCACCCAGCTCCTGCTTAACCTGCATCGGTGAAGAGCAGGTGAGGATGAGCACAAGATGAAAAGCGTGCTCACCACTATGCACATATATCACAACATAAATAATGAAGAGAAGGTATGGTTAGAGTATAAATATAAAAAAATTATTCTGTCACGTCTCCTAATCACATCACAACATAATACCCACGTGTACACATCTTTCATTAGCCAAGGAAATGGGATTCATTACCCTAACTCATGGGGGTACGTGCCATACGACAAGACACGGCCTTTCATTAAGTCTTACGGAGACTTACCTCGCAAGGTAACCGTATTACATCGACGGGGACAACCGTACCGACGGTCGAATCGGCTCACGCCGATAGGCTACATGGTTTACGTACATACTAAAATCATACCAAGTCAACATTATCATAAACACATATGGCACAACAAATTTTAGATTAAAACCCACCTGAATAGCTCGGTAAAAAATTGCACACAAGAGCAAGTACGAAGGATGAGGCTCGACTCCTCAAATACCTACATTTAAGCGAGATAATTTATCAATAATTTATCTCACTACTCAAATTTAACATAAAACCCATACTTAAATAAAAATTAAGTCTTAAGGGTTTTAATCGGATTTTTCGTGGACTTGGAACTCTCTCATTTTTGAAAAATAAGACTCGGAAAATTAATTTGGAGTCTCGGGACTTAAAAATAATTTTCTCAATTTTTTCTCCTTTGAAAATAATTTTAAAAATGAGTTTGGTACGAAAAACAGGTTTTCGAAACACAAGAATGGCTAAAAAAAAGATTGGGTCGCGCTGAACACAAGTCAGCCACGGAATTGGGCCTCCCCCGCCTAATTTGGGCTCAAACTAAATGTCTGGCCCATCACTAAATGGCTGAAGGGGATGCGGGCCGAGGGATCGGGTTCGCGGGCCAGGATGCGGGCCGCTGCTGGGCGAGATGACGGGCTTCGGGCTGGGACGGCCCGCGCACTGCTGGGCTCTATAATAATAAAAAAAAAAATGAAATTTTTGCAGAGGTTGGGATCAATACCCTGACCACCCACACAAACATGTGCATAGCTCACCACTGCGCCACTCGCTCAATCATTAGTTATTATGCAACAAAATATACTAATTTTTCAAAAATGAGGCCTGCGAATTTTATACTGAACAGAGCTGGGAACAGTTACAGAAGCTGCTAATCAAGCACCCAAAATCGAAGACAATGTTCGAGCAGGTATTAGGTTCGGGGTTTTAATTAAACAATCAAATTTCAGAGTTTCGAAACATTTTAAAAACGGGTTTTATTTTTGAAAAACGAAGAGCCGAAACACAGTTGAAAACAAGCGAACAAAACGCCCCCGCAATAAATTACAACGAGACTCCGAATCTTATTCGAGTAATCACAGCAACATACGAGGTCGATTTGATATTAACGAGAGTCCAATAGTCTCCACGAAAAATTCATGAAACATACGAAATAAATAATGAATACGAACCGACAAATAAATTGAACTCGAAACCGACAAAATGATTCAACGCGAACCAACAATAATCGAATGATATCACTCTAAAAAGCAATTAACGAGAGGGTTTCGAAAAAATTACCCTTCTTTGGGAAATTTGCGAGAAATCAGAAAAATGGTCGGACAAAGGGGCCTTATGGATAAACGGGACTCGAAGAGTTCAACACCTTCGAAGCTCAGAACTGAAGCTCGATGCGCAGCTGCTCGCGATTTGAACGCTGGAATTCGACCAATGGCAATGACCGGAGATGGCCACCGGAAACAATGGCAGACAACGGCTCTGAACGAAAAAAAGGCTGGCAACGACGGGGACTGGACGGTGGCTGGCTGGACACAACGTGGTGGTCGCCAGTAGCGGGCCTGCTCGGAGAACGACTGGGATGGTGACGAGGAAACACCGGCGATGGAGCTGCTGCTCGCCGGTTTCAATGGCGATTTGCGCAAGCTCGGTGAGAGAGGGAGATTACAGAGGAGGATTTGAAACGAATTTGATTTGGGACAATCTGAGATAAGGTCTCCACCACCGAGTCTTAAGTAGAGAGGGAGCGAGATGCACGAACGAACGATGGACTATCGCGAGAAAATCTCACCTGCCAATTCGACTTCCGCGACGCGAGAGAGAGGGAGAGAGAAGGGAGGAGGCGAATCTGCTATAATAATGAAATTGGGCCAAGGTTAAACAATTTAGTTGGACCAAACTTAAACAAATTGGACCATAACTGATTAAACCACCAATGGGGCTGGAAAAAATCACATTACTTGGGTCAAACCTAATTCAATCAGGCTTAAAGAAATATGACACGATAATAAGCATTTAAAACAATTAGACATTTTAATCACAAATAAATATTCACTAATAATAATAATAATAATAATAATAATAATAATAATAATAATAATAATAATAATGGCAATAATAAACCAATAAATAATCTCAAATAATTCTAATTCAAACGGGGCGTTACAGTCTACCCACCTTACAAGAATTCCGTCCTCGGAATTCGAAAATAAAACTAGAAAGCGATAAAATACAAAGGAGAACTCAGAACTCAAAGTTCGGATAACGCCTCCTAATACTGTCCTCCCTTTCCCAAGTCACCTCGGTCTCATCGTGTCGGCTCCACAACACCTTCACCAAGCTCACTGCCCGGTTCCTCAGCTGATGGACCTTCCGGTCCAGGATAGCTACCGCCATCTCCTCATAGGTAAGGTCTCGCTCGACCTGCAGCTCGCTGAAGTCCACCACATGATCAGGATCATGCACATACCTCCGAAGCATCGAGAAATGGAACACGTCGTGCACACCCGATAAGTCTGGTGGTAAAGCCAGTCGATATGCTAAGTTCCCGACTCGATCGAGGATCTCGAACGGCCCGATATAGCGAGGTCTAAGTTTCCCCTTCTTCCCGAAGCGAATCACACCTCTCATGGGTGAAACCTTCAAGAAGACATGATCTTCTACTGCATAAACATGCTCCTGCCTCTCCCGGTCGGCATAGACCTTCTGCCTCTCCTGGGCAGACTTGATAGTCTTCCGGATCTCCTCAACTATCGCTGCAGTACTCTGAACAAAATCCGGACCCATAATCCTCCTCTCTCCAACCTCATCCCAGTACAAAGGAGTCCGGACCTTACGTCCATACAAAGCCTCGTACAGGACCATCTTGATCGAAGAGTGGTAGCTGTTGTTGTAGGTCAGCTCGACTAGCGGAAGGGCATACTCCCAAGTCAGGCTTCGGTCTAAGACAACAGCCCTCAATATATCCTCCAAGTACTGGATCACACGCTCCGACTGACCATCTGTCTCGGGGTGAAAGGCTGTACTGAACTCCAACCTCGTCCCCATGGCTCGGTGCAACATCCTCCAGAGCTGGGATGTGAACTTGGCATCTCGATCCGAAACAATCTCCACGGGCACCCCATGAAGCTTAACAATGTCCTTGACGAACAATTCGGCGTAATCACTCGCCTTCATG
Source organism: Striga hermonthica (assembly GCA_902706635.1). Classification (NCBI taxonomy): domain Eukaryota; kingdom Viridiplantae; phylum Streptophyta; class Magnoliopsida; order Lamiales; family Orobanchaceae; genus Striga; species Striga hermonthica. Next base: position 3,905,984 of record CACSLK010027831.1, on the reverse strand, counting down.
GTTGTCCGGACTGGCAGAAAATGGGCAGACTTCGTAAGGCGATCCACTATCACCCAAATCGAATCATACCCGCCCCTCGACTTCGGCAGTCCCACCAAGAAATCCATGGTGATGCACTCCCACTTCCACAGGGGAACCTCAAGGGGCTGCAACAACCCTCTCGGTTTCTGGCGCTCAGCCTTCACTTGCTGACACACCAGGCACCCATCCACGAACTTCGCTACCTGCCTCTTCATGCCTCGCCACCAGAAAGATTTCCTCAGGTCCTGATACATCTTCGTGCTACCAGGATGGATGGTGTACAGAGCACTATGGGCTTCTCTCAAAATCTCCCTTCGCAGTTCGCACACCCTCGGAACACAAAGTCTACCCTCGAAGACTAAAGCCCCATCAGATGCGACTGCGAATCCACCAAGTCTACCAGCTGCTGACAACTCTCTCATCCGACATAGGAAATGGTCATTCGGCTGCTCGGTGACTATCCTCTCTTGAAGAGTCGGTTCCACAACCAAAGAGGTCAACACGCCCCCGGCTATTGAAGTCGACTCCACTGCCTCTAACTGTAATCGCTCGAACTCCCAAATAAAAACATCCTGCCCGGTAAACAGACAAGATAGCTGGCCATAACTCCTCTGACTAAGGACATCGGCTACCACATTAGCTTTCCCAGGGTGATAGCTAATGGTGCAGTCGTAGTCCTTGACCAGCTCCAACCATCTACGCTGCCTCATGTTCAACTCCTTCTGAGTGAATATGTACATCAGGCTCTTGTGGTCGGTAAAGATCTCACACTTGCCTCCATAGAGATAGTGCCGCCAAATCTTCAAGGCTTGGACAACTGCAGCTAACTCGAGATCATGAGTGGGCTAGTTCTGCTCGTGAGGCTTCAGCTGCCTCGAAGCATAGGCCACGACTTTCCCCTGCTGCATAAGGACACATCCCAAACCCATCTTCAAAGCATCACTATAGATGGTGAACTCCAAATTAGGGTCGGGTATAGATAGAACAGGCGCGATAATGAGTCTCCTTTTCAACTCCTATAAACTCTCCTCGCACTGAGGACTCCAATCGAACCTCACGGCCTTCTTTGTAAGGTTGGTCAGCGGCTGAGCTATCTTCGAGAAGCCCTCGATAAACCTCGTGTAGTATCCTGCTAACCCCAGGAAACTACGAATATCTGCAGCACTCCTCGGCGTATCCCACTTGCTCACCGCCTTCAATGCCTCTCGCTGTCACAATGTGGCCAAGGAATGCCACGCGGTTCAGCCAGAATTCGTACTTCGAGAACTTAGCATACAACTTCTCGCGGCGAAGAGTCTCCAGCACAATCCTCAGATGCTCCTTGTGCTGATCGATATCTCGGGAATAGACCAGAATGTCGTCGATGAACACAATGATGAACTGGTCCAGGAAAGGATGAAAGACCCTATTCATAAGGTCCATGAAAACGGCCGGGGCATTGCTGAGTCCGAATGGCATGACTACGAACTCATAGTGGCCATAGTGGGTACGGAAAGCGGTCTTAGAAATATCTGACTCCCGGATCTTCAGTTGATGATAGCCAGAACGCAAGTCAATCTTTGAGAAAATGTTGGCTCCTCTCAGTTGGTCGAAAAGGTCCTCAATACGGGGAAGGGGGTACTTGTTCTTGACTGTAAGGGCATTCAACTCCCGGTAGTCAATGCACATGCGCATAGATCCATCTTTCTTCTTCACGAATAGGACGGGCGCACCCCACGGTGAGACACTCGGACGAATAAAACCGAGCTTAAGCAACTCCTGGATCTGGGCCTTGAGCTCTTGAAGCTCCTTCGGCGCCATACGGTAAGGTGCCTTAGAAACGGGTTCGGCTCCTGGCATTAGGTCAATGGTGAACTCCACCTGGCGGTCGGGCGGTCCTCCGGGCAAATCATCTGGAAAAACGTCGAGGTACTCGCAAACAATAGATACTCTCTCGGGCACCCACTCATCAACATCGTCGGATACCATCGAAACAAGATAGCCTTGACAGCTACCCTTGGAAAGGCTCTTCTTAGTTTGCATAGAAGAGATGACCCGAGGCACGGTCCTCGAACTCACCCCAAAGAACACAACAGGCTGATCGGAAACGGGATAGAGGGTGACTTCATGCTCTTGGCAACGAAAATCGGCTCGGTAACGGGTGAGCCAGTCTATGCCCAAGATCACGTCAAAGTCTCGCATATCAATTACATAGACGTCGGCCTCCAGAACTCGACCACCAATACAAATAGAAAGATTGCGAACCACTGAATCAGAGATAATAATTTTTTCCGAGACCAAACTAACCTCGAGAGGATCACATGCATGCACGGTGCCAATAGACAAGGCCTCCAAGCAACGAGAAGAAATAAAAGAATGGGTAGCACCGGTATCACATAATGCAAAAACAGGCACGTTGGAGATAGAAAGCATTCCGGACATAGTACCTGTGTTGCGAGTGGCCTCATCGTGGGTGATGGTATAAACTCAGGCCGGACCCCCAGCCCTCTGCTGGAACGGTGGGGGCTGCTGATGAGGTGGCGGTGGGGGAAGTTGTTGCTGCTGCTGAGGGTAGGGCGGCTGTTGCTGTTGCTGTCTCTTCGGCTCACGTCAGACATTGGCATAGTGTCCTGGACAGTTGCAGTTGAAGCAGTTGCGTTGGTTAGCTAAGCACTCGCCACTGTGGGATCGGCCGCATTTCGGGCAGGTTTAACCAGTGGAGGATCGGTTGTCGCGCCTATCAAAATTTCCCTTCTTACCCTTCTTCTTATTCTGGAAGTCGGACTTCCTCTTGCCCGAACTAGAGCCGGGTGGCACAGATGAGATGGGCTGAGCATGCTGGACAATGGTCTGAGATGGAAGGGAGGCATGATAATATGAAGGGACCGGAGCTATCGAGATGAGACAACTCTCTACCTCCTGAGATCGACTGACAGTATCTGCGAAAGACATCAGTCCGTGACTCCCCACCAGTTCACGGATCCTCTGATTGAGCCCCTTAAGAAACTTGCGGGCCTTCTTGGCGTCGGTATTCACTGAGTCACCCACGAAAAGGCACATCCGGGTGAAGGTACGGATATACGCGTCCACTGTGGAGCTGCCCTGCGGCAAGTGGTAGAACTCATGCTCCATCCGATCCCAAAAGCTCTGGGGAAGGAACTTGTTGCGCACCATCACTTTCATTTGCTCCCAAGTGAGAGCATGAAGCTCCGCCTCTGGCGTCCGGGCCCAGTGGTCAATCCACCAGTCAGAGGCGTCCTCCTTCATCTAATAAGCTGCTAGGGACACTCGTTGACGGTCCGGGAGGGGGAGTACCGCAAAAATCTTATCCAGCTCTTTCATCCACTCCAGCACCGCTGTGGGGTTCTCAGTCCCCGCAAAAGTGGGTGCATTCATCCTCTGAAACTGGACGATAAGCTGAGTGAGGTCCATGGCCAGAGGGGCCTAATGATGACGACGAGGCGGGGAAGGAGTCGGGGATGCCTGACGGTTATGGTTGTTGTTGCGAGTATTCATACTTCTACATTGAATAAGCCGAACAAGGTTAGCACAAAACAAACAAGATAATCTTAACTACAAAGGTCTAGAGTTCTCCAACAATCACTAGAGTTTGATTAAATCAAGGTGGATAGATCCTAAGCCCCAAAATAACAATTACACCACAAGTAGTCTCATTACCACATGTGTACCATTTACATATCCAGTATTTTCATTAATACTTAAACAAAACATACCTTAAGCAGCGCGAAGTGACAGAGATGAGTGGTAATAACACAAGGTCTAAACACATAATCACATATGTGCCAGTCTACAGAAACGCAGACTGGCTCTGATACCAAACTGTAACACCCCACTTTGATTTTACAGAAATTCTGGACTTTCCAAAAATCAGTACAAATTTTTCGAGATCATTTTTGAAATTTAATGGGTGTTAAACAACATTTTCATAACCCAAGTCTTATCTGGGCCCGCGGGGATTCATTACCCAATTTTCACAAATGGTTTTCATTAACCAAAACATATCATACGAGACTTAATACTCAACATGAATAATCAAACCACTTCATCATACCCAATAATCAAGGTTTCCACAAATTTCCCAAAAACAAGCATGTCATAAGTTTTAGAAAGAGTTTAAAACGAGTCTCCACAGAAAGGTCCATAAACGCCTTATTTATTCTACGGAAGCATAAAATGCATAATGAAATGACCGACCCACTCGCCTCTTCTCGTCACCCAGCTCCTGCTTAACCTGCATCGGTGAAGAGCAGGTGGGGATGAGCACAAGATGAAAAGCGTGCTCACCACTATGCACATATATCACAACATAAATAATGAAGAGAAGGGATGGTTAGAGTATGAACATAAAACAATTATTATGTCACGTCTCCTAATCACATCACAACATAATATCCACGTGTACACATCTTTCATTAGCCAAGGAAAGGGGATTCATTACCCTAACTCATGGGGGTACGTGCCATACGACAAGACACGGCCTTTCATTAGGTCTTACGGATACTTACCTCGCAAGGTAACCGTATTACATCGACAGGGACAACCGTACCGACGGCAGAATCGGCTCACGCCGATAGGCTACATGGTTTACGTACATACTAAAATCATACCAAGTCAACATTATCATAAACACATATGGCACAAAAAGTTTTAGATTAAAACCCACCTGGATAGCTCGGTAGAAAATTGCACACAAGTGCAAGTACGTAGGATGAGGCTCGACTCCTCAAATACCTACATTTAAGCGAGATAATTTATCAATAATTTATCTCACTACTCAAATTTAACATAAAACCCATGCTTAATAAAAATTAAGCGGGACTCGAAGAGTTCAACACCTTCGAAAGCTAAGAACTGAAGCTCGATGCGCGGCTGCTCGCGATTTGAACGCTGGAATTTGACCAACGGCGATGACCGGAGATGGCCACCGGAAACAGTGGCAGACAATGGCTCTGAACGAAAAGAAGGCTGGCAACGACGGGGACTGGACGGTGGCTGGCTGGACACAACGTGGTGGTCGCCAGTAGCGGGCCTGCTCGGAGAACGACCGAGATGGTGACGAGGAAACGCCGGCGATGGAGCTGCTGCTCGCCGGTTTCAATGGCGATTTGCGCAAGCTCGGTGAGAGAGGGAGATTACAGAGGAGGATTTGAAATGAATTTGATTTGGAACAATCTGAGATAAGGTCTCCACCACCGAGTCTTAAGTAGAGAGGGAGCGAGATGCACGAACGAACGATGGACTATCGCGAGAAAATCTCACCTGCCAATTCGACTTCTGCGACGCGAGAGAGAGGGAGAGAGAAGGGAGAAGGCGGATCTGCTATAATAATGAAATTGGGCCAAGGTTAAAAAATTTAGTTGGGCCAAACTTAAACAAATTGGGCCATAACTGATTAAACCACCAATGGGGCTGGAAAAATCGCATTACTTGGGTCGAAACTAATTCAATCGGGCTGAAAGAAATACGGCACGATAATAAGCATTTAAAACAATTAGACATTTTAATCACAAATAAATATTCACTAATAATAATAATAATAATAATAATAATAATAATAATAATAATAATAATAATAATAATAATAATAATAAGCAATAATAATGGCAATAATAAACCAATAAATAATCTCAAATATTTCTAATTCAAACGGGGCGTTACAGAAGTACTCAAAATAAAGGAAAACAAGCAATAAACTTCTAAAAGAGCTAAAAACTAACGAAAAGACCTAAACGAGGGAAAATAAAGTAAAACAAGAACGTAAAATGCAAGATGAGATTTGATACTCGTACACCAAGTATCCAGAGTTGCGAACAATTTAATGAAAACAAAAGTAAATGAAGTTTCAAACACAGACGGAAGCAGATTCACTGAGAATTGAACCTTCAGGAGAGCGTCCCACTCTACCTTCGGATCTCTTTCATTAATGCAAACATCTCAAACACTCTTCAAGGGTTTACAATATAGACTCCCTCTACACTAAACTTGAACAGTAATTTGCACTATGACATATCCGACCACAAATCCCTTGTGGCTTTTCTAGTTCGAATCCCTCGAACTATATCAGAATGAACCTCCGAATACTCTGTTCAATCTCTCACCAAAATAAAACAAACTGAATATATGACTACTCTAAGAAGATAAAAAAATACAATCAATAAGGGTGCAAAAGTTGTCTTCAGCATAAGTCTATGCCTCTTTTTATATGCAGGTTGCGTATGGTAAGTCACTCTTTAGCTTTCCGTCCAAGTAAAGATGCTCGTAAGGTAAGTCCTTCATTCCTCAAAAGAGTGATCTATTGCTTGCAATTATGGTAAGTAAATCCCGAGCTTATTCCCATGGTCCTGCAAAAATAAACACTTATAATCAATAAATTAATCCCAATGTACCTGCTGCAATATGATGAGAAGCTATTTAAAAAGACTTTTAAGTACTTTAATTCAACTTCCCTTAAATACACTAGCGATCGTCTGAATCCTGGGAACTCAAGAAGGTTCATCGTTTAACTGTCAATCTTCAGAACTTACAATCTCCCCCTTTGGCAGATAAATCGAAAACAATTTCCTTAAACCTACACGTAAAAAGACATATCCTGCAACACATATACTAACTCAAATAGTACTCATCTCATCACATAAGTGTTGTTCATAAGAACAACTCAAATACCTGAATAAGATCAAAATAGTTTGTAACACCCCGCTATGTCATAATTATCAGAGTGAATTTTTTGCAAAATCTTTTATCAAAATACGTGTTAGTTTGCGAAATCGTGAATCGAATGCTACTAAAATCCATTACATTACTTTGAAATCCGTTACCTTTATTTTAGCCTTGAAGAAAAATGGATTATCATAATAACTCGCAATACTATAAACAACCCAACTTGTAAATCAGATCAAAACATATAAGTTTAGTAGCGTCAGCGGAAAACATAGCGTGGCAAAACATATATACAAAACTGTAGAAACGTGTTCCCGAACCGCTCGTCAGCTCACACCTCCGGTCCGACTCTGTAACTTGAAAAACATAGATAAGCATGGGGCGTGAGCACTAAAGTCCACTGTGCTCCGTAGGAACGCATACTAAAGTAAAAAGTGAAGATAATTACAATATCATGATCAATAGCATGTAGAAACGTGGTACCAGTACAATATAAAATCATGGCATGGCATGGCATAGCATAGCTGTAGCATAGCTATAATGTCTGCCAACACTAATGTGTTGGACACCATGTACACTCTAGTAGGCAGATAAGGGTACTAGAACCCATAATGGATTTACGCACCTGGACACGACTACCATTCCAAGCGGATACATAGCATGATACATACCTCAAACATGGTTAAGTAATTATAATCAATGTAATACCCAGTCTGAGTCCCCACCTGAATCGTCGATATGAAAATGGTAGTGCTGATGACTGTAGACTGATCAAACTGTAACATGATACAAACACTAAGTACTATGCTCAGACTGGTTAATATGTTAAGATGCTCGACTTGAACTTGACATGACACTTAGACTTAACAGGTAAAGCTGGAGCTGGTTTAAAATGGAACTGGACAGATATGACTGAAATAAACCGGACTGGACCTGGAATTCTGACATGACCGTGAACCAGGTATTAAAACATGTGATAAGCTGGTCTGAACCTGCCAGTTCGCTGGCTGGCCGGACTGCCGGCCTGCTGTGGTCAGGCGGTCGACCGCTAGCTTGGCCAATCGGATCGGTCCCGCGCTGGGCCAGCTGGTATCTGGGTGCGGTCGCTGGCGTGGGCTGGGCTCGGCTTAGGCACAACCGGGCCATACTGGTCATGACTGGGCACGGGCATGGGCGTCCGTGCACGCTGGCGCGCGACTGAACATAGCCGGCATGGACTAAACCTGGCTGGGCACAACATGCGTTAGCCTGGGTCAACTGGACATAGCATCAAGCGCTGACGTGCGACTGGCGCAACGCGCGCACTTAACAGGACCATCGGGCGCTTGCTGGGCAAAGCTGATGGTAGTTTGACTCATGGCATGGCTTTAGGGCACTGTCAGACATTGTGGGCGCTGGCACTTGCGCATCTGGGCTTTGTCGGGTGCTACCGGGTGCCACAACAGGCGACTGGCCAATACTTATTGCGTGGACGGGCATGACTAGGTTCAATCGGGCGCTGCTGGGCGACCCAAACGGCACACGGTGCGCAGGCGTGCTGTCGGGCACTGGTGATGCGGACAGGGCAAGAAGGCTCAAGAACGCGGCGAGTCGCGCATGGCATGCGCGAAGGAGGCTAAGTCGTCGTGCCGGAGAGGCGCGATACGCGGACGGGCGAGTGCGTGCGGGAGATGATGCGCTCGATATTATCAGGAACGAGCGCGGGTTCAACACGCAAGTGACGGGGTGCACGCGCGAATGAGCCTAGGCGCGCGAGGATTAGGCGAGTTGCTGGACGCGTGCGCGGGAAATGAAGATGAAGCTCTAGTGCTTGGGCGATTAGAAAACACGGACTTGGAGTGCAAGCCAAGACATTAGATTCCCTAGTTATTTAGTTTCCTTATTGCTTTATGATATCTAGATTGATTAGGACACTTAATATTTTATTGCTTTATTAGAGTTATAGTTATATTAGGATTAGATCTATTTGATGCCTATATAAAGGCCCTTCCTCTTGTTAATTTAAGAATTCACAAATCAATACAAAAAAATCTAAACTTTTGTTCAAACTCTTTGCTCTAGTTTTCTTCCTGATTTCCATTGCAATTATAATCGTTAAAAAGGCTGCGAGTGTGCGACTTCCTAACACCTGTCGAGCGATTTAAGGCGCGGGAAAGTCGAGAACGTAGGCAAGCCAGAAAAGATCTGGCCAATCGAGAGTTGAAGGAAAAGGTTGAAGGGTTGGAAGGCCAATTCAAGGCTATAAGCGAGAGCATGGAGGATCGATTTGGGTCGCTCGACGAGAGACAGATCAGCACCAATGCTGCTGTGGCTCGCCTCGAGCAGCGCCTGGAGGAGGTGTTGCGTGGATTCCAGCGACAACAGCAGTAGGAGCCACCACAGGTGAATGCACGTGAGGGTCTAAGGCAACAGGAGCAGCAGCAGAATGAGCACAACCCCGAGGAGGAGGAAGAATACGAATAACGGTCGCAGGCGTCGAACGTACATGAGCGACCACGCTTCGAGAAGCCAAGGCTCGTGCTCTCGACGTTCACTGGAACCAACCCCGACGCTTGGATGAACAGGGCGGTGCAATTCTTTGACTTAAATGAGATGCCGCAACGTGACTGGGTTCGTTATGCCGCGTACTATTTAGATGGTGAGGCCAACGTGTGGTGGCAGTAGCTCACGCGCGTGTATCGCGGGCGGCAACAACAAATCCATTGGGAAGATTTTGAACGAGAGCTCCTTACGCATTTTGGAAATTCGGACTATCATAACCATGACGAGGTGCTGACTCAGATCCGGCAGACGGGGAGTGTACGTGACTACCAAAAGGAGTTCGAGAGATTGGCGTGCCGGGTTCGCGGGTGGCCGGAAAGCGTGCTTGTTGGCGCGCTTGTTGGAGGGCTTAGGTATGATCTCGCGGCTGAAGTGCGATTGGAGAGGCCGGAGACCATGCATAAGGCCATGGAAGTTGCTAGGAGACGGGAGGATCACTTGGCCGCGACTCGAAGGGACGGGCGGATTTTTGTGTCCCAAAGCCGCGGCGTGTGCCGGCGACTGTGGGCGCACCTAGTGCAAACGCGAGGCCGCCGAGCACCTTTAGGCCACCAGCAACTGAGGTGAAGAGATTGACAGAGGAGGAGATGGCGTAGAGACGTGAGAAGGGGCTGTGTTTTCGGTGCGAGTAAAAGTACCCGTCGGGACATCGGTGCAAGCATAATTTCTTGATCGAGTTCGTGGACTCGGATGACGAGAAGCTGGTGATCGAGGAAGAACGAGAGGTGGAGGTTGAGGTGCTCAATGACGAGGCCGAAATCTTAGCCCATGCGATGGCGGGCACTAAAGGCTCGAGGACTATGAATTTGCCGGCGTGGTTGAAGGATCGGCAGGTTACAGTACTCGTGGACAATGGGTCTTCGCACAATTTCATTAATGCGACTCTCTCGCACAAACTCAAGTTGCCCACGACCACTATTGAGCCGTTTGAGGTTAGGGTGGTGAATGGCGAGCGCTTGCGGTGCTCGGAGATGTACCGGGGCAAGCCGATCAAGTTTTAAGGAGTGACGGTGAAGGCGGATTTGTTTGCCTTACCTTTGGTGGGACCAGATGTGGTGCTTGTTTTACGTTGTCGTGGTCGAGCAGACAGGCAAGGATGCGGAGGTGGTCGAGGAGTTCGACCAAGTGGTCGAGGAGAGGCAGCTCTGTTAGAGGTATGCTGTAAAAGCTCCTATTTACAGATTCTATCAATTCCAT
>CACSLK010027831.1:3882100-3895311 GCA_902706635.1 Striga hermonthica | reverse complement strand
GAAATCTAATAAATCGCTCCACCAAGATTTATTAGAGATCGTGTAAAGGTCATACAATAGAAGATTCGAAGGTTGTTATTCGTATCCCGTCGAATAAATATGTTTCCAGCTAGCCGTCAGGTTCTTTATTTATCGTCCGCGTTAAATTGACGCAACAGGGCGCTTGATGCAGTGGTGTGCGACGCGGTCTCTTCCCTGCGGAGGTCGCGGGTTCGATCCCTTCTCCTTGCAAAAATAGAACAATTTTTTGCCACCAGCAGATAGGAAATAGTGCGGGCCGCGCGGCCCGATTTCAGCCCGCGAAAAGCCCGCGCACCTCACTGCTTGGAGCCCGCAAGAAGCCCGCAACAGCCCGCGCTCTCTGGCCCAATTGCAGCGTTGCCTACGGCCCAGTTGCTCACCTTGTGCGGCCCAGCGCGTCTTAAATCGTCCCAGAAGCTGTCAGCCTGGTCCAGCATGTTCAAGTTCGGCCCAGACGCAACCAGTAGCTACCAGCCGGCCCAGATGGTGTCCAGCACGACCAGCTTGAGCCCAATGCGCACCAGACCGGTCCACGCGGTCCATGCAGCTCCAGATCGGCCCAGCAGCGTGGCAGAATGGTTCAACCTGGTTCAAGTGGATCCAGAAGCCCCGGTTCGAGTCCAAGATGGTTCCCGAGCGGTCCGAAGAGTCCAACTCACCTACCGAAGGTCCGAGATGATCCGATGAGCTTGATGAGCGATTGGAGCACCATGGTGACTCGATTAGAATAGAGAAAGGCCAAGTCTACCCGCCCATTAGACTTTGGTGTTCAGACGATCCCCATCAACGGAAATCAGAAACGTCTCAGAGTCTGCAAAAATTTTAAACCGTAAGTCCTAATCCTAACTATAGATTCCGCTGCGTTAGGATTTATTATTTAATAGATTTGAATGTGCACATTATCGACGTTCCTAATAGAACCCAACAAGCTCATGGTGCGTGATTTGCTTGAGGAGTTCGACCAGGTCCTCGATGAGCCCAAGGGATTGCCACCACAATTCGAGGAGAGGCAGCGCGAGGTGCGTGACTTGCTCGAGGAATTCGACCAGGTCCTCGATGAACCCAAGGGTTGCCGCCACACCAGGAGTTCGACCACCGCATACCTTTGGTCGAGGAGGGTCGAGCAGTGCACGTGCATCCCTACAGGTACGCGCACCTTCAGAAGTCGGAGATCGAGCGGCAAGTGGGCGAGATGCACGAGTCCGAGCTCATTCAGCATAGCACGAGCCCGTTCTCATCACCGGTGCTGCTCGCAAAGAAGAAGGACGTCACATGGTGGTTCTGCACGGACTACCGTGCTCTCAATGCAGCTACCGTGAAGGATCACTTTCCTATTCCGAGCGTCGACGACATGCTGGACGAGTTGGGTGGCGCGCGCTACTTCTCCAAGCTCGACTTAGGCGCGGGCTACCATCAGATCAGGTTGGCCAAGGAGGACGTGCCCAAAACGTCTTTTCGCACGCACCAAGGGTACTACGAATATCTCATGATTCCTTTTGGTTTGTGCAATGCGCCGTCGACATTTCAATTTGCAATGAATTACATCTTCAAGGAGTACCTTCACAAATTTTTGTTGGTATTCTTTGATGACATCTTGGTGTATTCGAGGACTTGGGGGGATCATCTTGGGCACTAACGGATTGTTTTGGGGATCTTGGAGGCTAACTCGTTCTACATCAAGCCGTCCAAGTGTTCGTTTGCTCAAGAGGTGGTCGAGTACCTTGGGCACTTTATTTCCCATGATGGTGTCAAGGTGGATCCAAGGAAGATTGAGGCGATGGTGGGTTGGCCGAAACCCACGAGCTTGATGCAGTTGTGAGGGTTTCTTGGTCTCACGGGCTATTATCGGAAATTCGTAAAGGACTATGGGACCATCGCGAAGCCACTTACGGAGATGACGAAGAAGGGAGCATTCAAGTGGACGGAGGCAAGCGAGAAGGCTTTCGAGGAGCTGAAAGAGGCTATGACGACCATGCCCGTTCTCGCGATGTCGAGGTTTGATGTATTGTTCGAGATTCACTCGGATGCGAGCGACATTGGGATCGGGGCGGTTCTAGTACAAGAATAACGACCCTTGGCTTATCTCAGCAAGGCTCTCGGGCCGGCGTGCTTAGGGTTGTGCGCGTACGTGAAGGAGATGCTGGCCGTGGTCGAGGCCGTGCGCGTGTGGAGGCCGTACTTGCTTAGGCGACGCTTTCGAATTGTTACGGACCAGCAGCCGCTCAAGCACTTACTCGAGCAAAGGATCGTGACGCCCGAGCAGCAGAAGTTCGTATCCAAGTTGATGGGATTCGACTTCGAGATAGTGTATCGGCCGGGTCGTCAGAACACCGTGGCCGATGCATTGTCTCACCGGGAAGACGTGGTCGAGTTCGACGCAGTGACGGGGCCGACATGGGCCATTTGGGCTGAGCTTCGGAAGGCGCAAGACGAGGATACACATAGCCGGGACGTGATCGAGAAGCTGAACGTAGGACACGATGAGGACGAGGACCATAACATGCACGATGGCTTGCTCCTTTATCGTGGTCGAGTTGTCGTGCCTGAGGCGGGATCGTTGCGCGAGCTAAAGCAGACGTTGGAGGGCTCGGCCAATAGGATGAAGGCGTACCATGATGGCAAGCGGCGTGACATGGATTTCGAGCCTAGGGACTGGGTGTACTTGAAGTTGAAGCCGTTTCGGCAAAGGACGGCCGCGCAAAGGGCCGTGAGCAAGCTCGGAATTTGATATTACGGGCCTTATAAAATTTTGGCCAAGGTTGGGAAGGTTGCTTATCGACTTGTGTTGCCGGACGATTCTCATATTCATTCGGTCATACACGTCTCGCAACTCAAGCAACGACTTGGCGAAGCGCATGCGGCAAAGGATCGACTACCCGTGGTCGCGCCGGACGAGCAGATTATGGTGCGGCCGAGCCGTGCGGTGGAGTAACGGCAAGTCAAAAAGGCTGGAAAATATTTTTGGGAAGTGCTCGTCGAATTGGAGGATTTACCGAGCGAGAAAGCAACTTGGTAGAGTTGGGACGAGATGCGCGAGATGTTCCCCGACTTCTTCCTTGAGGACAAGGAAACACTTGAAGGGGATAGGAATGATGCGGATACGGCAAGAAGGCTCAAGAACGCGGCGAGTCGCGCGTGACATGCACGAAGAAGGCTACGTCGTCGTGCCGGAGAGGCGCAATACGCGGACTGGCGAGCGCGCCGGAGATGACGCGCTCGATATTATCGGGGACGAGCGCGGGTTGAACGCGCAAGCGACGGGGTGCAAGCGCGAATGAGCCTAGGCACGCGAGGATTAGGCGAGCTGCTGGACGCATGCGCGGGAAGGGAAGATGAAACTCTAGTGCTTGGGCGATTTGGAAACACGGCCTTGGAGTGCAAGCCAAGGCATTAGATTCCCTAGTAATTTAGTTTCCTTATTGCTTTATGATTTCTAGATTGATTAGGACACTTAATATTTTATTGCTTTATTAGAGTTATAGTTATATTAGGATTAGATCTAGTTGATTCCTATATAAAGGCCCTTCCTCTTGTTAATTTAGGAATTTAGAAATCAATACAAAAATCCGAACTTTTGTTCAAACTCATTGCTCTAGTTTTCTTCCTGATTTCTGTTGCAATTATAATTGTTAGAAAGGCTGCGAGTGTGCGACTTCCTAACACCTATCGAGCGATTTAAGGCCCGAAAGCGACTTGTCGATAGTCGAGACACACGGTCTTCATCAACTCGCCAAGGCTGACTATACGAGACTTGCCAACGTGCGTTAAGCATCATCGACAGTCGCATTGGCCGCAAAGCAGTTAGACGCTGGCTTGTGCTGAACGTCCACGGACAACCATTCTCTATCGATCGTGCATGTCCGCTGACGGTACACAATTGGGCGCCATGGCCATGTGCGATACCCACCTGGGCATACACTAGCCGTCTGCAGGCCTCACGTGACTGCCGGTGCGTTGTGCCTGCTACTTGCGGTCATAGCAACTACGGCTGACCATTGGCGACCGTCCGGTGATTACTTCCGAGCATCAATACATGGTTGAACATCAAATATCGTAAGGGGCTCAAAAAAATACACATATTGGTCGAAAGATTATGAACATAGTTCAAATGACTCGATAGCTTTTATCCCGGCCGTGGGGGTGCTATATGCACAATCCACAGTATCGAGCGATCCTCTCAGTTGTCCCGTAGCTTCCTCCGACAGTTACCCCTTAAATGAACATAACATGGTACATAATAACCGAATGAACTTGACTTGCTCGAGAGTTGGCGGATAGAATTGTACATTGCTCGAAACGACCTATTAGGCACGTTCAAGCGTACATGGCACGTTAATACGAACCGTTCTACATGATTATCATATGGTCTTGATAAAATGAACACATAAGTACTGAAAGATATTGACATGGAGTTACCCTTGCAATTTGGACGTAAAATGGTTTAGTACTTGAAATCGTTCCTGTAGTTCGGTGAACTTGCAGTAGTCTCGTGTGTTCCTCCTCACTTAACGATAGTAAGTCTTTGATAATAACTTACTACACTTTCAACTTTAAACTTGGTTAATATGGCCGACTACTTACGGTAATTCTAAATAAATAGGCGAGGATGGATTAAATATTAGCCATGTTAATTCACATGGCGCTACTTGCCACAATCACATGCTATGGTGGCACTCTTAAAGTTAGCTTAGTCATCTAATATATACTCAATCATCCTCATATTAACTACTATGTCGCCACATTTCCAAGTACAATGATGATTGTATGCTTTTGAAATTTGACTCTTTAACTTTCGGTAATTGGCCATTAGGTGTAATAATCTCACGGATTAAAGCTAATCGCATGACTAAGCACACACTGGTGCTAAGATTGGTTAGTGTACGCATGAGTCATGTGATTAGGTAAAATGCTCGGCAATTTGACATGAGCTAAGCGTGATTGATTCGATAATGAACTTGGCGTGATTGAACATGTATTAAACGCATAGGATATGAACTCCAATACTTAGAAATTATTTCCAAGTATTAGTCTTAACCGAACTTAGATAATTTCTATCGAAACTTGACTTCGAAAATTAATTCGAATAATCTTAACTTTAAATAATTAGTCCCGAATGATAACGTTTGACATAAAAAAATATTTCGGATGAGTGCGAATATCAGCCTCTTGCTCCCAAGTGGCAACGTGGCGATTCCATTGGATACGAACGAGGGGAACATCTAGTTTCCGGAGCTGACGAACCTGTCGGTCCAATACAGCTATCGGTTTCTCCTCGTAAGATAAATCTGGACGAATTTGAATATCGGTACTGAAGGACATGATCTGGATCACACACGTGCTTGCGTAATATAGATACATGGAACACATTATGAACATTGGATAACTCGGGTGGTAAGGCTAATCGATAAACAACTTCTCCCACTCGATCGAGAACTTCGAACGGGCCAATGAAACGAGGATGTAACTCCTCTCTTTTCGAATCGAACGATCCTTCGGAATGGACGAACTCTAAGAAAGGCTCGCTCCCCAACCTCGAACTGGATATCTCATCGATGTTGATCAGCTGATGATTTCTGCCGACTCTGAGCTGTCTTAAGCCTCTGTCTGATCAACTCTACCTGCTCGGTTGTTTCCTCGATCATCTTCGGACCGATAACTCGACGTTCACCGACATCGTCCCAATAAAGAGGGGAACGACATTTACGACCATCCATAAAGTGCTTCGTAAGGAGCCATCTGAATAGAATCATGATAACTGTTGTTGTAAGCAAACTCGACCAATGGCAATAATGACTCCCACTTAGCACCTCTGTCAACAACCAAAGCTCGTAGCATGTCCTCCAATGTCTGAATAGTCTGCTCGGTCTGCCCATCAATCTTTGGATGGTAAGCCAAACTGAACTCTAGTCGCGTGCCCATCACCTTGTGCAAACTCTCCTAGAATCTGCTGGTGAATCTGGGGTCTCGGTCTGGCACGATAGTAACAGGCACTCCGTGAAGTAGAATGATTCCACGGGTGTAAATTTTGGCCAACTTATCCAAAGACATGTTCATCGATACTGGTAAGAAGTGAGCTACCTTAGTCAATATGTCCACCATGACCCAAATAGCATCGTGATGTTCAAACGACCTCGGTAACCTTGTGACGAAATCCATCTTGACTTTCTCCCACTTCCACTTCGGAATCTCGAGTGGTTCCAGAAGGCCTAAGGGACTCTTGTGTTCTGCTTTGACTTGCTAACAGGTTAAACATTTCCTGACAAAGTCGGCTACGTTCTTCTTCATTCCTCGCCACCAGAACGAATTTTTCAAGTCGTGATACATTTTTGTGCTCCATGGATGGGCTAAATAGGCTGCGGTGTGACTTCGGTCAATATCTCTTTCCGCAAAGCCTCGACTTTTGGTACAACAATCCTACCTCAAAATTCCAAGGCTCCATCTGTGCCTCGGTGGAAACCTTCAACGCCTCCGGCGTGGACTTTGGCATCAATAGCATGAACAAATTCATTAAAAGTCTGCTTCTGCCGGACCCTTTCCCTCAATGTAGGCTGAACCTGCATAGAACCGACACTCCCCGTGATTGCTGTAGGAAGTGCATCAACAACCTGAATTTGCATTCGTGCGAACTCTTGGATAAGATGGCTCTGCTAAGTAACAACATAAGTCAAGTCACCCTTTACCTTACGGCTTAGGGCATCCGCAACGACATTCGCTTTGCCCGGATGGTATTGAATAGAACAATCATAGTTTTTGACAAGATCTAAACAGCGTCGTGTTTGCATGTTGAGCTCCTTTTGAGTGAAAATATATTGTAAGCTTTTGTGATCAGTGAAAATCTCGCATCGACCGCCATATAAATAATGTCGCCAAATCTTGAGAGCATGAACGATTGCGGTTAGCTCCAAGTCATTTGTAGAATAATTCTGTTAATGGGACTTTAATTGGCGTGAAGCATAAGCAACGACCTGGCAATCTTGCATGAGTACGCATCCCAAACCCTGTCTTGAAGCATCACTAAAGATGGTGAAACTCCGAGAAGGATTTGGATTAGTCAACACCGGTGCTGTGGTAAGCCTCTTCTTGAGCTCCTGAAAGTTGGATTCACATCGGTCAGTCCACTCGAATATCACAGACTTCGTCAGCTGGGATAAAGGAAGGGCGATCTTGGAGAAACCCTTGATAATCCTGCGATAATAGCCCGCCAAACCGAGGAAACTGCGAACCTCAGATGGATTCTTCGGTGTTGACCAATTCTGAACAGCGGCAACTTTGGATTGATCAACCTCGATACCTGCCTGAGTGATAACATGGCCAAGAAAAGCTACTCGCTGGAGCCAAAATTTGCATTTAGAGAATTTAGCATATAACTTTTCACGTCTAAGGGTTTCAAGAACAACCCTCATATGGTCTTCGTGCTCCTTCTGGCTCTTGGAGTAGATTAGAATATCATCAATGAAAAAAATAACTATCTGATCGAGGTAAGGATGGAAAATACAGTTTATCAAGTCCATAAACACCGCTGGAGCATTGCTGAGGCTAAATGGCATAACTACGAACTCGTAATGACCGTACCGGGTACGAAAAGCGGTCTTTGCAATGTCTGACTCCTTGATCTTTAGCTGGTGGTAACCTGATCGTAAATCAATCTTTGAAAACACACAGGCTCCACTCAGATGGTCGAACAAGTCGTCGATTCTTGGAAGCGAATATTTGTTTTTGATAGTTAACCGTATTAGATCCCGATAATCAATGCACATGCGTATAGAACCTTCATTCTTCTTGACAAAAAGAACGGGTGCTCTTTACGGTGAGACACTCAGTCGGATGAAAACGAGTTTCAATAACTCTTGGATTTTATTCTTTAATTCCTGCATTTCTTTTGGCGCCAATTCGGTTGATCATCGACAAGACTCACAAGATAACCCTGGCAATCACCTCGTCGTAACATATTTTTGGCTTTCGCTATAGAAATAACATGAGGTAAGGTACGAGTCTTAGTGCTAAAGAAAGTAATATGATCGTCTCCCGGAAGATAAAGAGTAATCTCCCGGTCATGGCATCGAATATCTGCATGGAAATAAGTTAGCCAATCTATACCGAGAATGAGGTCAAAGTCCCTCATCTCGAGAACATAAGCGTCGGTAGGCAAGATACGACCACCGATAGAAAGGCTGAGATTAGTGGCTTTGGCATCGGTTACTATCTTTCGTCCCGAGGCTAAAATCACTTCGAGAGGATCGACAACAGTAATAGAATGTACTTCAATGGCATCAAAGACATCGTCGTGATATAAAAGAGTGAGTTGCTCTAGTATCAAATAAGGCGAAAACAGGAACATCGTTTAGCATAATCATCCCAGACATAGTACCTGGGTGCTGTTCTGCCTCGGCCTGTTCTACAACTTAAACACGAGCCTGCTGTCTGCCTCGTTGCTGCTGCTGGGGTGGCCTCGGGGCCTGTTGTCCGGGCTGCTGCTGCTGTGGCTATTGTGGTGGCTGCGGTCGCTCGGGGCAAATGCTGACAAAATGTCCAGGCTGATGACAGTAATAGCAAATGTCCTAGCCAAAATGACACTCCACGATGGGGACGTCTGCAACTAGTGCATGGTGGAATCTGTTGTAGTTTGGCTGCTCCTGGTTTTCTCAGACGGATCCTCCTGTCAGTTTAGAAGCCTTTTCTCTTTCTCTTCTTGTCCTTCGGTTGTTAAGCAGCAGCTGGTTGAACTGGTGGGGCTGAGGATGATTGGGCAGGGGCAGAAGGCTGAAGACGATCATGGTTAGCCTCCCTCGGGATGCTGGCGTCAACTTCCTGGGCTATAGTGACAGTACGGGCATAGGTCTGGATGCCGTGACCTACAATGTTATGACGGACTGCTGGTAAAAGCCCGTCAGTGAAAAGTCTCGATCTGTTTGCCTCTGTGCTCACCAGATCGGGAACAAAGGCTCCACGTCGAGTGAATTTTCACTCGTACTCGTCCACTGTACGAGTACCTTGTTGAAGTGCCAGAAATTGACGCTCTATTTTAGCTCGATAGTACGCGGGATAATATTTCTCGTGTATTAACTCCTTGAACTTGTCCCACGTACAACCTTCCTTTTCACCGGGGTGCATTCCCCAGTAGGCGTTCCACCAGAGACGTGCGTCACCCGTCAATTGGATCTGTGCGCATAGAATGCGATAGCAGTCGAGGCAGTCCATGACCTCGAAAATCATTTCAAGGCCCTGGACCTATTCGTCAACAATTCGAGGATCTCCCTGGCTGGAGATTTTCTCGGGATGGTAGTCGCGGAACTGAGTGACTACGGTGGCCTGGGGAACCTCCTGATCTGGATCCCTACGTGGCGACATCGAATATTGGAAATGTTCAATATTAACAGATACAAGAAGAAAATACCTTAACTGATTAATAAGGCGCACAAATCTCTTGACGAGTTGCTTAACATGACCTCGGGAATATTGACATTGAATGATAGACACACTGGACTATAAATCCTGAACATAACTCGAGCATCCTAACTAATTCATAACTGTGGATTCTACTAAGCATAGACATAGTCATTTGTTTATAATTTAAAACATAAATCAACACTTACCTGGTAGTCGGCGAGACGTGAGCGTGACGTAGTCGGGTTTTATAAAATTTTCTGACTCGTAAAATATTCAGATACATGAAAATGTGCTTTGATACCAACTATAACACCCCGCTATGTCATAATTATCAGAGTGAATTTTTCGCAAAATCTTTTATTAAAATACGTGTTAGTTTGCGAAATCTTGAATCGGAGTGCTACTAAAATCCATTACTTTACTTTGAAATTCGTTACCTTTATTTTAGCCTTGAAGAAAAACGGATTATCATAATAACTCGCAATACTATACGACTTGTAAATTGGATCAAAACATATAAGTTTAGTAGCGTCAACGGAAAACATAGTGTGGCAAAACATATATACAAAACTGTAGAAACATGATCCCGAACCGCTCGTCATCTCTCACCTCCAGTCTGACTCTGTGACTTGAAAAACATAGATAAGTGTGGGACGTGAGCACTAAATTCCACTGTGCTCCGTAGGAACTCATACTAAAGTAAAGAGTGAATATAATTGCAATATCATGATCAATAGCATGTAGAAACGTGGTACCGGTACAATATAAATCATGGCATGGCATAGCATAGCTGTAGCATAGCAACAATATCTGCCAACACTAATGTGTTGGACACCATGTGCACACTCTAGTAGGCAGATAAGGCTAGTAGAACCCAGAATGGATTTACGCACCTGGACACGGCTACCATTCCAAGCGGATACATAGCATGATACATACCTCAAACATGGTAGAGTAATTATAATCAATGTAATACCCAGTCTGCGTCCCCACCTGAACCGTCGATATGAAAATGGTAGTGCTGATGACTGTAGACTGATCAAACTGTAACATGATATAAACAAATACTATGTACTATGCTCAGACTGGTTAAAGTAACTAGTTAATATGTTAAGATGCTCGACTTGAACTTGACATGACACTTAGACTTAACCGGTAAAGCTGGAGCTGGTTTAAAATGAAACTGGACAGATATGACTTAATTAAACCGGACTGGACCTAGAATTCTGACTTGACCATGAACTGGGTATTAAAACATGTGATAAGCTGATCTGAACCAACTGGTTCGCTGGCTGGCTAGACCGCCGGCCTGCTGTGGCCGGGCGGTCGACCGCTATCTTGGCCAACCAGCTCGGTCCCGCACTGGGCCCGCTGGTACCTGGGCACAGTCGCTGGCGTGGGCTGGGCTCGGCATAGGCACAGCCGGGCCATACTGGTCATGACTGGGTACGGGCATGGGCGTCCGTGCACGCTGGCGTGCGACTGAACACAGCAGGCGTGGACTGAACCTGGCTGGGCAAAATAGGTGTTAGCCTGGGCTGACTTGACATAGAATCGAGCACTGGCGTGCGACTGGTGCATCGCACGCACTTAACAGGACCATCGGGCGCTTGCTGGGCACAACCGATGGCAGTTTGACTCATGGCATGGCTTTAGGGCGTTGTCAGGCTCTGTGGGCGCTGGCACTTGCGCATCTGGGCTCTGTCGGGCGCTACCGGGCGCCACAACAAGCGACTGGCCTATACTGATTGGGTGGACTGGCATGACTGGTGTCAATTGGGCGCTGTCGGGTGACCCAAACGGCACACGGTGTTCGGGCGTGCTGTCGGGCACTGGCCAAGGCTGACTATACGAGACTTGCCAACGTGCGTTAAGCATCGTCGACAGTCGCATGGGCCGCAAAGAAGCTAGACGCTGGCTTATGCTGAACGTCCGCGGACAACCGTTCGCTATCGAGCGTGCATGTTCGCTGAAGGTACACAATTGGGCGCTACTCCACGACCATGTGCGATACCCACCTGGGCATACACTAGCCGTTTGCAGGCCTCACCTGACTGCCGGTGCGCTGTGCCCGCTACTTGCGGTCATAGCGACTACGACCGACCATTGCCGACCGTCCGACGATTACTTCCAAAAATCAATACATGGTTGAACATCAAATATCATAAGGGACTAAAAAATACACATATTGGTCGAAAGATTATGGACATAGTTCAAATGACTCGATAGCTTTTATATCGGCCGTGGGGGTGCTATATGCACAACCCACAGTATCGATCGATCCTCTCGGTTGTCCCGTAACTTCCTCCGACAGTTAACCCTTAAATGAACATAATATGGTACATAATAACCGAATGAACTTGACTTGCTCGAGAGTTGGCGGATAAGATTGAACATGGCTCGAAACGACCTATTAGGCACGTTCGAGCGTACATGGCACTTTAATACGAACCGTTCTACATGATTATCACATGGTCTTGATAAAATGAACACAAGTACTTAAAGATATAGACATTGAGTTACCCTTGCAATTTGGACGTAAAATGGTTTAGTACTTGAATCGTTCGTGGTAGTTCGATGAACTTGCAGTAGTCTCGTGTGTTCCTCCTCACTTAACGATAGTAAGTCTTTGATAATAACTCACTAAGCTTTCAACTTTAAACTTTGTTAATATGGCCAACTACTTACGGTAATTCTTAATAAATAGGCGAGGATGGATTAAATACTAGCCATGTTAATTCACATGGCGCCACTTGCCACAATCGCATGCTATGGTGGCACTGTTAATGTTAGCTTAGTCATCTAATATATGCTTAGTCATCTCATATTAACTACTATGCCGCCACATGTCCAAGAACAATGATGATTGTAGGCTTGTGAAATTTGACTCTTTAACTTTCGGTAATTGGCCATTAGGTGTAATAATCTCACGACTTAAAGCTAATCGCATGACTAAGCACACACTAGTGCTAATCTTAATTAGTGTACGCATAAGTCATGTGATTAAGCAATATCCTCGGCAATTTGACATGAGCTAAGCGTGATTGATTTGATAATGAACTTCGCGTGATTGAACATGTATTAAACGCATAGGATATGAACTCCAATACTTAGAAATTATTTCCAAGTATTAGTCTTAACCGAACTTAAATAATTTCGGTCGAAACTTAACTTCGAATATTAATTCGAATAATCTTAACTTTATATAATTAGTCCCGAATGATAACGTTCGATACAAATTAAATATTTCGGAACTAGCACATAATTTACATTAATAGCACCCATGGCCATCGGACGAGCAATTGGGGTCGATTGACGATGGAAAGGCAAGCACGAGCGAATGGCGCGCATCGTGCCATGATGCGCACGATAAGGTGGTGCACTCGCAGACGGCGTTGGGCCTACGTGGGTGCGGAGTAGGCGATCGGAGCATCGGTATGGGTGGGACGTGCGGAGTAGAGGATCGAAGCACGGAGGTTGACTGGGACGCGTTGGCGTTTGGCGGCAAAGTGACGGAGAGCACGGTGTGCGCGAAGGGAGCTCACGCGGGCGAGAGCCTAGGCCTGGCAGGCCTAGGAATGTTGGACGCACACGCGTGCGAGGAAGTCGGCAATGGCACGGGGCGTGATGACGATGGTGAGATGGCTGGCGTGCGCGGCACTCGCGGAAGTGGCGAGGACGCGCGGGAGTCGGGCAGAGAATGTGGGGCGCGCGCGAGGCGCGCAAGTGAGGGTGACGCGGGCGAAGTGTTGGGTTCTGTTAGGAACGTCAAACAACATGCACAGTATTGAACTTTGTCGAAA
>CACSLK010027831.1:3854299-3870815 GCA_902706635.1 Striga hermonthica | reverse complement strand
TTTTTCACGGTAACCCCCGAATCAGTTTCGCAAATTAAAAAGTTAGTTTATTTATTTGTTTAATTCAGAATATTTGCGAAAAACCGCGTACTCTGATGTATTAGTCAGACGGTGTGTTACACCTCACCATCTAAATAGTACGCGGCATACCGAACCCTTGCACATTGTGGCATCTCATTTAAGTCGAAGAATTGTACTGCCCTGTTCAGCCAAGCGTCGGGGTTGGCTCCTGTGAACGTCGAGAGCACGATCCTCGGTTTCTCGACGCGGGCTCGCTCCTGTACGTCCGACGCCTGCGACCGTTGTTCGTATTCTTCCTCCTCCGCGGGGTTGTGATCAGCCCGCTGCTGCTTATGTTGCCTTAGACGCTCGCGTGCGTTCACCCGTGGTGGCTCATGCTGCTGCTGTCATTGGAACCCGTGCAACACCTCCTCCAGGCGCTGCTCGAGACGAGCCACGGCAGCATTGGTGCTGATCTGTCCCTCGTCGAGAGATCCAAATCGATCCTCCATGCTTTCGTTTATGGCCTTGAATTGGCCTTCCAAACCTTCAACCTTTTCCTTCAACTCTCGATTTTCCATATCTTTTCTGGCTTGCCTACGTTCTCGACTTCCCGGACTAATTGAGAGAGAAACTTATGTTCTCAACTCTCAACTGGTGAGGGAAACTTATGTTCTAACGTGAGCCAATTGAGAGGGAAACTTATGTTCTAACATGTGTTAAGCAAGGCCGTAGAGCGTGTTTACATACAGTGTCGGAGAGAAGGCCATGAAAGTGTCTTGAAGTCACAGTGTCTAGGAGAAGGCCGATAGTGCATCTATTAGATACACCTATCTTGAGTAATCGAAGTCCCTGAGTGCGCGATTATTCACAACCCGAAATAGACAAAAATCCGATCCGTCATCATTCGGGATGCACTGGGCGCAGGCGCATGCGCGGTGATGAAGACCGTGTGTCTCGATTTCCGACAAGCCGCTCCCGCGCCTTAAATCGCCGATACTGTGCTCGGAGGTTCACACACTCGCGGCCCTTCGAACGATAATTTGCAAAAGAACACTTAGCGTAAACTAAAGCAAGAGATTTGAACAAAGTTCGGTTTTTGTATTAAGAAGAATCAATATGGATAATTGAGAACAAGGCACGTCTATTTATAAGGCTCAAAATAAAGATCTAGTCCTAATCTACTTAGACTAGACTACTTATTCTAGGAAAGCAATAAAATATAAAGTATCCTAAACAAACTAGAAAACACGGAAATAAAATATTAATCAAGCTATTTAATTTATTTCTTGCTTTGCGCCCCAAACCGCCTTGCCCCGCGTCCGCGTTGCCTAACCGCTCAAGGACTAGGGCTTCATGTTCCATTCCCGCGCACGCGTCCAGCAGCTCGCCTAATCCTCGCGCCTAGGCAAGTTCGCGCGTGTACCCCGTCGCCTGCGCGTTCAACCCCGCGCTCGTCCCCGACAGTATCGCGCGCGTGTCCGTCCACGTATCGCGCCTCGCCGGCACGGCGACTTAGCCTCCTTCTTGCATGCCATGCGCGACTCGCTGCGTTCTTGAGTCTTCTCGCCGTGTCCGCATCACGCGAGCTGTGCGCGGGCTGCGCGCGGGTGCACGGTGATGCATAAGTGGGTTTTGACCCCCGACGACAAGAAGGACTGAGAGCCGAGACGAACCGATGAGGCTGAAAATAGGGCCAAAGCGATGCACGCATGGCCTAAGAGACGGGTACGAGCTCGTATGCGTGGCGCTAGGACACGCGAGAAAGGGCGCATTCAAGAAGGGTGCGCACACGCGCATTGGCGTAGACACGCATGGCACTTGGAGATTAGGCGAAGTGGCGCGCAGGGGGTGAATGTTGGGTGGTTGATGCGCGCAAGGGACTGCTGTAGATGGGCGAGAGCGAGCGAGCGCGCAGAGGAGCTGGGCGACGAGCGAGACGCGCCGGGTGAGCGATGGGCGCTGGGCGAGGCAGCGCGATAGGCGAGCACAGCGCATGGGCGTTGGGCGACAACCGCGCAGGTGGCGCACGCGCGGGCACAAGCCTAATCCTCATAGGAATAGGCAAGGCACGAATACTAAACCCTGCAGGAATAGGAAAAGCAGCTGAGTGACGAAATGCGCGTGAAAGTTTGGTGACTGGAGTAATCCTCGGAACATCAGGAAACGTAACCGGGAGCATATTCCTAGTAGCAATAGGAATAGTGGATATGGGCTCGAAGCATGGTCCTACAAGGAATAGGAGTGGCGCAGCAGGCGCGCGAGACCTAGTCACCGAAGGACTAGGTGAGCATGGCGGTGCGCGCGCGCGTGCAAGGCAAGACGCGCGACGCCTAGCAGCACAAGGAGTAGGCAACGCGCAAGTCGGCGCGCGCGGAGGCAGCGCGCGTGAGGCGGACGACGTACTTGGGCGCAAGGTTCAAGCTTCTAGAATTGTTTGGAGTGCAAGACAAGTAAATAGGAAATCTAGTAGATTTAGGATTTTATGATAGTAGGATATTTACTTACCTTATGATTTAATATTTTATTGTTGTATTAGTTTTCTAGTAAGATTAGCACGAGAGGTAATTAGCACCTATAAATACCCCATGTACCTCATCATAATGTTAAATGTTGAATTGAGTATTGAATTGGTGAGCCAATTGTGAGGGGAACTTTATGTTCTAACGTGTGTTTAAACAAGGCCATTAGTGCGTGTTTACATACAGTGTCGGAGAGAAGGCCATTAGAGCGTCTTGAAGTCATAGTGTCTAGGAGAAGGCCGATAGTGCGTCTGTTAGATACAACTATCGTGAGTAATCGAAGACCCTAAGCGCGCGATTATTCACAACCCCGTATAGACAAAAATTCGATCCGTCATCACGCGGGCTGGACGCGGGCTGCGAGGCCTAGCATGCTTCTTAGGGCCAAATGACTTGAAGTTATTTCTAAGTGTCCGGTTTGACCCCAGTTTGACTTTAGCTCGGTTTGGTCAATACGCAAAGGTATAGGTCGATCCTTAGTCCGATTTAAACTGAATTTTCGATCGACATAATTAAATTAAATCGAACGGGGCATTATATCATCTTTTAGGACAATATAATATGATGACTTGAACGAGCAAAATAATAGAATAATAAAAAATACTCCAAACTCAATTAATTTAGACAATAAGGCAAAAATAACAATTAATATGATGATAATAATAATAATAATAATAATAATAATAATAATAATAATAATAATAATAATAATAATATTCTCCAATAATTCATAATCAAACAGAGCGTTACAGTCTACCCACCTTACAAGGAATTCCGTCCTCGGAATTCGAAAACACAACAACTAGAAGGTAAAGAGAGTACAAGAAGGGGACATCAAATCTGAGGTTCGGGTACTCCCTCCGAATCTCGGTCTCCCCCTGCCAAATAGTCTCGCCCTCAACTTGACTACACTCACTAGACACCGACGAGTACCCCTCCCGGTCTTTCCCTGATGGACCTTCGGTCCCAACAGGTCACCGGTACCTCCATACAGGTTGGGTTCTGCCTAACACGCAGCTCGTCACAATACACATATACCTCGAGGTCACGCACACATTCCCTCCATTACGAGGCTAGAATGTGGCATGCATGCTCACAAATCCCGGTGGTAGAGTCAACCATCAGTCTAAGCTATTGACTTGGTCGAGAACACATGATAGGTGCGACAATCATCACTTATTCTCAAAATCCGGTACATTTAGAACACGCGGTTCTGTTTGATACCACTGACAAAGCCTCTCTTCTCCCCGACACGAACAACATCTTGTATGCGGTTTAGGAAGTATAGGCTAGATACACAATAACGATTTCCTTCCACTGAGTCAGTCTCCAGCCGAGACTCAAGGCTCCGCCCCACATTAGTACGTAACTACTATCTCGCCATGTCGAGAAAATCTCGCATGTGGCAAAGGAAACTAATCGACCAACCTCACACATCGAGGGTCGTTGATTAGGGAAATCACACAACGACTCGAAAGATCAACATACACTTTGACCAAAAAATCAGGTTTAAAAACCTCTAAAAGGACAAGGTCGGACTGGGTTTAATGCACTTTCACCCGAGAGGTGACACACACGCTGGCGCTGCATATGCGGGGCGCTGGGACGCGTTCGTGTACCCAACCGGACACCAGCTACAAGGTCAAGGGTTGGCCGTACACACAGACCTGGGGAGTTCGTGCGTTCGGTGATGGTGGTGGCAGCTCTCGTGCGAGTCAACGATCAGCCACTGCAGTTGGCGTCACGTCTCTCAGAACGGGCGTGCGGGCTCGGCCACCACTTTGTGTGGCTACACCCAGTCAGGTTCGGCACTCGGTTCGAGGCACATACCAGAAATTCAATTTTTGGGTTTCACAATTTCTTAAGTACTCTGTCAGGACAAAGGGTTTGACAACAACAATTTCCCCAAAAGGGATCGAACATTAGCATCACTGCCAGGAAAAATCCTAACTTGACGGTCAACTTCGAACAACAGCATGGTTAGCTCATTTGACTCTTTCGACCAACAATGTCAGCCGTCACGACAGTTTTTACTCAGGTAGCTAATCGTGTCGGCAGTCTTAAACGAGTTCAACCTCACATATAGCCTATAGTTCTCCACACTTCGAGATATTAGCGTAAAGCTTCTCTCGTACGTGTTACCAGTCAACATTGATATAACAATGATCAAATTAATTAACATAAGGCACATAAGCATGCATATCGAAGGTAACACTTATTTTCGAAAACATAACTCATGCGATATAATTGAACCACATAGTCTCAGATGAATATAAATCCTAAAACATGCGGCTACAATTCTCATTTAAATCACACTAGCATACAAGGTCGTTCGATCACATATTTTTCAGCAAACATTTACATCATGATCACAATTCAAAGCAGGAAATAGTCAACTTATAGGGTTTTAGAAAATTGAGAATTTTATAAGTTACAGGCACCAAAATAACACGATTCAAGACTCAAGTTAAGCCTAAGGCATGCATCTACAATATTTATTTAAATCACAGAAGCAGATAAGGCCATTAAGATAGTGTAAAAGCAATTAACATTTAGGAATCAATTTCTACCATCATTACCAACTCATCTCATGCATATCCTAAATAGATTTAACATAAATTGAGCCACAGTCATCATATAAGCATGAACCTTATCTCATTAGAAAGTTAACAAAAAACAACAGACCTATAACTTTCTTGTTGATCACTTAAGCCAAAAAATAACTTTAAAATCGAGTTCAATCATAAAACACTTAGGTCAAGAAATCTGCCAACGAAACTATTTATAAATTTTAGCAGGTCACTAAAACAGGAATATCTCATGCCACAAAACTCCGAATCATGCAAACTCAAAGCTTACAAAAGCTAAACTTGAATTTCTACAACTTCCAAGAAGGGTATATTTACAAATAATCACGTTAAGAGCCTCATTTTAGAGCATACATTTCAATCGTAAACACAGCCACTGTTTTAAAAATACTGGCCATAACTCCAACTTTGAAAAATCATATAAAATCAACTAAAACACCAAATTGCAAGATTTCAACTTCCAGAGAAATCTTATAACATGTACTATAAGTTTCATGTTGATCATATTTTCACATAGTCACATTAACATTGTCAAAAATAGCCCAACATCATGATTCAATATTCTGCACGGAATTTCAAAAACTGCTCGCAGTTACAACTTCAAAAATCCATAATAAATTCAATTCATCTCCGAATTATAAAATTCCAACTCTCAGTGAACCTTAACGCAAAATACTACAATTATTATGATAAACACTTGCCCAAGAAACAGCCTATTGGTTACGAAAAACTGAGCACAACCAGCAGCTAAAACATGGAGTTTTGAATTAAATGTCAACCCAAATCATACACTCATGAACCGAGCATCAACAAGTCACATATAATCACAACATATATCTCAAATACGCACATATAAGATATAGGGAGGTCACTCCTAACATGAGTTTAACACAAATTCACATAAACTCATACGATCACCACATAACGCGTTTTAAAGAATCCCAGTCGTGCAATAATCGTCAAGTTCAATCATATAAGCATGTTTTCATAACATCAACTTTAACATCTCGAGTCTTATAGAGCCTCAACATCAAGCTTAAATTCATACCTTTTACAAGTGCGTGCCTCACAGCCAACTCACAAGATATTCACGCGATTTCGGAGAAATCCACTCGTCCTATGGACGACGTTGTCGTCTTTCATCCATGCATCAGTCTTCAGGACTTACGCTTGATCTAACGTACGGGAATTATCAACCATCGTCCCTGTCGAGGCTTAGCCACTCTCAAGAGTTACGACGGTGATACGCGTTAGATTCTCCTAACCAATTATGGGGTTCGATTAGTAACCAATTCGCGGAATCTAAACCACACTCTCGATCTTCGACGACTGAGGTTCTAATTTCTCGAGTGATCTCATACACTAGAGATTCACTCTGTACTTAACCTTTCTCTTTCGAGATGGGTCACGAATGGTCCTACTCCAAGGACACTGAACGGTTCTTATTGCGAGAAAATGTTATAACAACACTTATCTCAATAATAATATACTGAAACTCAAAACTTAGAATCTCAAGAGTCCGAACATAACTCTATATCACTAGAGTTCAATGTCAAACACTAGAGTTCATATAACCTGAGGTGGATAAATTTCCTAAGCCCCAAAACAACATATATATCACTTCATGAGTAGTCTCATTGCTACTCATACAAAACCTCATAAGTAGTTTCATTGCTACTCATGTAAAACATCACAAGTAGTTTCATTGTTACTCATGCAAAACATCACAAGTAGTTTTATTTCTACTCATGCAAAATCACAATTCACATTATAAGTATTTTCATTGATACTTATATAAAACATACCTTAAGCAGTGCAGCGTGACGAAGACGAGTGGTCAACACAAGGTCTAAAGCACATAAACAAGTTATTCACATATAGACCAATCTACAGAAACGCAGACTGGATCTGATACCAAACTGTAACACCTCACTTTGATTTTAAAGAAATTCCAAACTTTCCAAAAATCAGTAAATAATTTTTCGAATTCATTTTTTAAAACATGGGCGTTATTCAAACATTTAACATCAACCAATTCATATCTGGTTGCTCAGGAATTCAATACCCGGTTTTTCACATGATTTTCATTAACCTGATTTTCGACATAAATTATTCAGCTCATAAACGAAAGCATGAAATAACCAAACACATGATAACCAATTCATATTAGGTTCATCAAAATATCCCGAAAATTCAACATACTCAAATAGGAGTTTTCCACAACGGTTTTCATGTCTTAACCCAAAACAAGGTTCCAAAAGACTAAAACATTTATTCAAATGCGGAAGCATAAATAAACATAATCAATAACCGACCCACTCGTCCTTCCTCGTCACCCAGCACCTGCTTAACCTGCATCTGTGAAGAGCAGGTGGGGATTAGCACAAGATAAAATGCGTGCTCACCACTATGCACGTATATCACAATAATAAATAATGTAAAGGAGGTATGGTTGCAGCATGAACATAAATCAATTATTCTGTCACGTCTCCTAATCACATCACAATATATTACCCACGTGTACACATCTTTCATTAGCCACGAAAAGGGGATTTATTACCCTAACTCATGGGGGTACGTGCCATACAACAAGACACGGCCTTTCATTAGGTCTTACGGAGACTTACCTCGCAAGGGTAACCGTATTACATCGACGGGGACAATCGTACCGACGGCCGAATCGGCTCACGCCGATAGGCTACATGGTTTACATGCATACTTAAATCATACCAACCCAACATTAAAGTAAACACATACGGCATAGAAAATTTTATAAGTAAACCCACCTGGTACAGCAAGAAAAATAGCACACAATCAGGAGTAGTAAGCGAGCACGGCTCGTCAAACACCTACAACAGGTAATACACTAAGATCAATACCTATTTGACCTTAGAGAACAAACACAATCATACATTGGTCGAACTTGATTCAACCAAGTAGTTCGTGAAGTTCTGTGGACATTGGAACACTCGGATCTAACACTTAGACTCGACAAAATCGCATATAAATACCACATATAGACTTAGCACGCAAAATAAGGTCAAACGGGTCAACAACACATTTACGATTTTAGAAGAACATAAGGAAGGCTTGGGACAGGCTCAGGTTGCTTGCTGGCCTGGTCTAGGCACGGCTGGGCACAGTCGGGGTGCTGTCGGGCTTGCCGGGTGTGCTGGGGCGCTGTGGTGCTACGCGCTGGGGAGCTGTGATTACGGATCGAATTTTTGTCTATACGGGTTGTGAATAATCGCGCACTCAGGGCCTTCGATTACTCACGATAGGTGTACCTAACAGACGCACTATCGGCCTTCTCCTAGACACTGTGACTTCAAGACGCTCTAATGGCCTTCACTTCGACATTGTATGTAAACACGCACTGATGGCCTTGTTTAAACACACGTTAAAACATAAATTTCCCTTCTCAATTGGCTCACCAATTCAATACTCAATTCAACTCCCTTAATAATGATGAGGTACATGGGGTATTTATAGGTGCATAAAATAAATATAAACCTAATAGATCTAGATCTCCTAATTCAATAATTAAAAGCAATAAGGTAATAAAATCCTAATATTACTATAATTCCTAATGTCTTGACTTGCACTCCAATTAACTTGAAGCACAAGTCATTCGCACGCTTCAAACTCCTTCGGCCGCCTTAGTACGCGTCGCGTGCTTCTTCGCGTTTGCGCGCGCACCGTCTTGCCTTGCCTACTCCTCGTGGCGTGCGGCAACCCGCGCGCTTGTCTCCCATGCTGCGTCCATCGCGCATGCTATCCGTCCGCATGCCGCGTCTCGCGCGTCGCTGCCATGCTCGCCTAGTCCTTTGGTGACTAGGTCTCGCGCGCGCCCTTCGCGTTGCGCACGCTTCGCTCCTGCCGCGTCCCGTCTGCGCGTGCATACCTGCGCCCAGCACTCCTACGCCTGCTAGGTCGCGGTCTCCGTCCGCGTGTTCCTCACTTGCGCGCTCATCGCGCGCCCCGTCTCTGCTTGTTTCCTTGCGCGCGTCCGCGCCTGCCAGTCCTAGGCCTACAAGGCCTAGGCTGTTGCCTACATCCTCTCCACTTGCGCGCCCAGCGCGCCCCACACGCCCATCACCTGCTGCTCTGCACGTGCCGCCAGTCTCCGTAGCCTGCTCATCTATCGCGCATCCTAGTGCGCCCGCAGTGCCGCGCGTACTACCAACATCCGCAGTCTGCTCCTCGGTCGTGTACCCGCGTGCACCCTGTTCCATCCAACTGCCAAACGCCAACGCGTCCGAGTCAACCTCCGCAGCTTGTTCGCCCACCGTATGCTCTCGTGCACCCAACGCTGCGTGCACCTCCTCGTCGCGCGCATCATGGCCCGATGCGCGCCATATGCACGACAGCCGATCTTCCTCGACCCCTTTGTCGCTCAACTCTGTTGGCTCGCCGATGGCCATGGGTCCCATCCTTCCAACCCAATACAATCTCAAGCCCGCCATATCCAACCATCCTTTGTCCGTTGCTTACCTTTCCTTCGAGCTTCCATCTTCCATACTCGCCTTTTCCCCGCACAAGGCTTGCACCAACACTTCCCTTCCTTGGCCTTTGCCTTTTGTTTCCTTCGGGCTTGCTTGGCCTTGCGTTTCCGAGCCTTCAACTTCAACTTCGGACCACATCCTTTTGGCCAATCTCCTACACATGATGGCCGGTATATCGGACTTGTAGGCTCCTCTAGCATGTTCTCCAACCATATGTTGAGATCATCGCCACCTTCATCCTCTGACTCGCCTGGGTTGATGACCACTTCCGTATCATTCCCCTCCTCTTCAAGACTTTCCTTGTCCTCAAGGATTAGAAAATTCAGTGCTCCTTCATCTTCACGGTCTTGAGCATCTATCACCATTGCTTCTTGGGCTTCTACGAGTTGTCCCTCGTATTCTTCCATATTCTTTCGCTCATGAAGCTCATCTAGATATGTTTTCTCCCATGGTGTGAGCTCTCTTTCCAAACCCTCCAACATCTCAAGATCTTCCCAATCTAACTCATCCATTGGTGGGTAAGACATATTTTTTTTTTACTCTAGGAATAAATTCGAACAAAAATTTCGAACAAAAAAAATAATTCAAAAAAAAAACAAAAGAAATTCGGCCCCTCAACAAAAGGTAATAACCGAACAAATATAAAACAAAGGACTAGATGACACTGTTTTTTTTACTCACGAAAAATAATGAAAAATTCGAACAAAAAATTCGAAAATTTCGAACCAAAAAGAACAAAAATTCGGCCCCTCAGCAAAAGGCAAAACCGAGAAAAAGAAAAAATATAGATAGATAAAAATTCGATCTGCACCTCTCAACGAAAGCACCAATGATGACGGATCGAATTTTTGTCTATACGGGTTGTGGATAATCGCGCACTCAGGGCCTTCGATTACTCACGATAGGTGTATCTAACAGACGCACTATCGGCCTTCTCCTAGACATTGTGACTTCAAGACGCTCTAATGGGCTTCTCTCTGACACTGTATGTAAACACGCGTTGATGGCCTTATTTAAACACACGTTAGAACATAAAGTTCCCCTCTCAATTGTCTCACCAATTCAATACTCAATTCAACTCCCTTAATAATGATGAGATACATGGGGTACTTATAGGTGCATAAAATAAATCTAAGCCTAATAGATCTAGATCTCCTAATTCAATAATTAAAAGCAATAAGGTAATAAAATCCTAATATTGCTATAATTCCTAATGTCTTGACTTGCACTCCAATTAACTTGAAGCACAAGTCGTTCGCACGCTTCAAACTCCTTCGGCCGCCTTAGTACGCGTCGCGCGCCTCTTCGCGTTTGCGCGCGCGCCGCCTTGCCTTGCCTACTCCTCGTGGCGCGTGGCAACCCGCGCGCTTGTCTCCCACGCAGCGCCCATCGCGCATGCTGTCCGTCCGCGTGCCGCGTCTCGCACGTCGCTGCCATGCTCGCCTAGTCATTTGGTGACTAGGTCTCACGCGCGCCCTTCACACGCGCACGCTGTTGTGCGCGCTTCGCTTCTGTCGCGTCCCGCCTGTGCATGCATACATGCGCCCAGCACTCCTACGCCTGCTAGGTCGCGGTCTCCATCCATGTGTTCCTCACTTGCGTGCTCATCGCGCGCCCCGTCTCTGCTTGCTTCCTTGCGCGCGTCCGCGCCCGCAAGTCCTAGGCCTAGGCTGTTGCCTGCGTCCTTGCCACTCGCGCGCCCAGCGCGCCCCGCACGCCCATCGCCTGCTGTTTCGCACGTGCCGCCAGTCTCCGTGGCCTGCTCGTCAATCGCGCATCCTCGTGTGCCCGCAGTGCCGCGCGTACTGCCAACATCCGCACTCTACTCCTCGGCCGTGTACCCTCGTGCACCCTATTCCATCCAACTGCCAAACGCCAACGCGTCCCAGTCAATCTCCGCAGCTTGTTCGCCCACCATATGCTCTCGTGCACCCAACGCTCCGTGCACCTTCTCGTCGCGCGCATCATGGCCCGATGTGCGCCATATGCCCGACAGCCGATCTTCCTCGACCCCTTTGTCGCTCGACTCCGTTGGCTAGCCCGATGGCCATGGGTCCCATCCTTCTAACCCAATACAATCCCCAGCCCGCCATATCCAACCATCCTCCTTCTGTTGCTTACCTTTCCTTCGAGCTTCCATCTTCCATACTCGCCTTTTCCTCGCACAAGGCTTGCACCAACACTTACCTTCTTTGGCCTTTGCCTTGTGTTTCCTTCGGGCTTGCTTGGCCTTGCGTTTCCGAGCCTTCAACTTCAACTTCGGACCACATCCTTTTAGCCAATCTCGTACACATGATGGCCGGTATATCGGATTTAAAGGCTCCTCTAGCATGCTCTCCAACCATATGTTGAGATCATCGCCACTTTCATCCTCTGACTTGCCTGGGTTGATGACCACTTCCGTATCACGCTGGCGTGCGCGCTGGCAGCAGTGCACATGGCCCGACAGACAGGTAGGGTTTCAAATAGGACCGACCATTTTTAAAATTCACTCGACCGATCAACTTAACATTTTTACACATAAAAATAGACACAAAAGGAAACGTTTGCACCATGTTTCAGACCCAAGACTTCTGTTTAAACTGAGCAACCAATTTTTACGAAAAAACGATGCAAATCTAATTTTACAAGTTCTTCGTGAAATCCTTGGAATTTTTCAATAGAATTTGGACATAAGACATATAACACCAGAATAATGACACTCACCAAAAATCACATTAAAAAACTAAGAATACGAATTTTAATGATTTTTCGAATTTTCTGCCCAGAATTTCAAATCGACATTTGGCATGGCTACAGATATTATTTCGACCTGAAACTTATACACCACATAACATAACAAAAGAAGGTCATACCGTGCAAATTGCACAGCAATCGGACGTACACACGATTAATGATGATTTTTGTAAAAATCAGCAGGAACTCCCGATTGAAAAATACATATATGACCACATACTCAACGAAAACGTCTAAGGCCTTCACCATGAAGCCAAAGACTCATAAATGTTCCATATTTCACATCACTAACACAATTTTAATGAGGGTTCATCAAGGACACACTAATATCCCTTCAAACATGCATAATTTTCACATTATTCAAACATTCCAAGGCAAATCCGATTCAAACCAAGATGAAACTACTCAAAACACATTAAAATGAGAAGGTACAGCTATCAAGTACCGTTCTCGTGGTCCTTGCACTAAAAATCACAAAGGAAAGGGGTTCGAAGGCTCGAAGGCGTGAGCGGGACGGCTCCGCGGTGGGGGCTCGGCTCACCGGAGGCTGGGATCACCTCGGATAGAGGTGTACTGCTCCTTTCGGGCCTGGGGATACTCGAACAGGGGCGGGGGTTCAAGGGTTGGTCGTGGTCCTTGCTCGTTGGTCGCCGGGGTGTGAAGTGGAGGCGGCGATCGGGAGTGGAGAGGGAGAAGAGGGTGGCGACTGATGGGGAGTGAGTGGAAGGGTTTTGGAGGATTTGGGAGGGGAAAATAAGGGGTTAAATAGGGCTGGAAATGCCCTACTTACCATATGGGGCATTGGGGGACGCGCTGGGCGCGTTGGGCTACGCGCGGGCACGGGCTGCACTGGGCGCGGTTACGACGGATCGGATTTTTGTCTATTTCGGGTTGTGAATAAACGCACGATAGGTGTATCTAACAGATGCACTATCGTCCTTCTCCTAGACACTGTGACTTCAAGACGCTCTCATGGCCTTCTCTCCGACATTGTATGTAAACACGCTCTACGGCCTTGCTTAACACACGTTAGAACATAAGTTCCCCTCTCAATTGGCTCACCAATTCAATACTCAATTCAACTCTCCCCTAATTATGAAGAGTGCA
Source organism: Striga hermonthica (assembly GCA_902706635.1). Classification (NCBI taxonomy): domain Eukaryota; kingdom Viridiplantae; phylum Streptophyta; class Magnoliopsida; order Lamiales; family Orobanchaceae; genus Striga; species Striga hermonthica. The sequence continues at coordinate 3,857,357 of CACSLK010027831.1, read as the reverse complement.
TGGGGATAATTATAGGTGCATAAAACAAATCTTAGCCTAATAGATCTAGATCTCCTAATTCAATGATTAAAAGCATTAAGGTAATAAAATCCTATTATTACTATACTACTAATTGCTTGACTTGCACTCCAAGAAAATCTAGAAGCTTAAGTCTTTCGGCCGCCTCATGACAACCTCTCCCGCATGTGCGCGTCTCGCACTCCTCGGCGGGCTCGGTCTCCCGCGCGCGCCCTTCACACGCGCACGCTGTCGCGCGCGTTTCGTTCAAGTTGCCTGCTTCCTGCGCGTGCACGCCCCCTTGCTCCTTGCCTAGTCCTTCGCTGCTTAGTATGTTCGCGCCCTTACTGCAGTCGCGCGCCTTTGCTCGCTTCGCGCCCCAGCTAGTCTCCTCGCGCACGTGCTGCCGCACCCCATACTCCTACGCCTCCACGGTATAGGCCTTCCCCCGCGTCGCCCTCACTTGCATGCCTCGCGCACCCCCCGCATTCTCTACCCGGCTCTCGCGCGTCCTCGCCACTTCCGCGAGTGTCGCGCATGCCAGCCATCTCGCCATGGTCATCGCGCCTCGCGCCATTGTCGACTTCCTCGCACGCGTGTGCGTCCAACATTCCTAGGTCTGCCAGGCCTAGGCTCTTGCCCGCGTGAGCTCCCTTCGCGCACATCGTGCTTTCCATCACTTTGCCGCCAAACGTCAACGCGTCCCAGTCAACCTCCGTGCTTCGATCCTCTACTCTGCAAGTCTCGGCTTCGCCGATGCTCCGATCGCCTACTCCGCACCTGCGTGCGCCCAACGCCGTCTGCGTGTGCACCACCTTATTGTGCGCATCATGGCACGATGCGCGCCATTCGCTCGTGCTCGCCTTTCCATCGTCAATCGATCCCAATTGCTCGTCCGATGGCCATGGGTCCCAACCTTCCAACCCAATACAATCTCCTGCTCGCCAAATCCAACCATCCTCTATTCTTTGTTTACCTCGCCTTCGAGCTTCCATCTTCCACACTCACCTTTTCCTCGCACAAGGCTTGCACCAACACTTCCCTTCCTTAGTCTTTGCCTTGTGTTTTATTCGGGCTTGCTTGGCCTTGCGTTTCCGAGCCTTCACCTTTAACTTCAGACCACATCCTTTTGGCCAGTCTCGTACACATGATGGCCGATAAATCGGATTTGTAGGCTCCTCTAGCATGTTGTCCAACCATATGTTGAGATCGTCGCCATCCTCATCCTCCGATTTTCCTGGGTTGATGACCACTTCCGTATCACGCGGGCTGCGCACGGGCTGCGCGCGGGTGCGAGGGCTGGACGCGGGCTGTGCGGGCCTGGCATGCTTCTTAGGGCCAAATGACTTGAAAATTATTTCTAAGTGTCCGGTTTGACCCCGGTTTGACTTTGGCTTGGTTTGGTCAATACGCAAAGGTATAAATCGATCCTTAGTCCGATTTAAACTGAATTTCCGACCGACTTAATTAAATTAAATCAAACGGGGCATTATATCATCTTTTACGACAATATAATATGATAACTTGAACGAGCAAAATAATAGAATAATAATAAATACTCCAAACTCAATTAATTTAGACAATAAGGCAAAAATAACAATTAATATGATAATAATAGTAATAATAATAATAAGGAATAATATTCTTCAATAATTCATAATCAATGGGGCGTTACAATAATAATAATAACAATAATAATAATAATAATAAGTGCTATCCTCTTTGCTACACTAAGCTCTTACTCTGCTTCGGCATCCACCTCCCCTCGGCTGAAATGTCCGAGGTGCCATGGCTCCAGTTTTCACTAGCCCGAGCGGCTCGTCCATTTAGGATTCATCATCCCCTCCCTGAAGTAGAACTTAGCCGCAATCGCCAATCGTCTATGGGTGGTGAAGTGTGATCCTGTGGGCACTGAATTGGGTCAATCGGCTAACCCTGGTCTTCTCTAGAGAATTGGTCGGGGTTGAGGTACTTTTATTTCTCTCTTTCTTTCTAATTCTCGGTGTTGGCGGTCGGTTTGGCTGTTGTGTGGGGGTTGCGGCCCCGGCCTGGGTCACCAAAGAGTTGCTGGGGAGATGGGGTTGTACTCCAGTTGTTGGTCTGTGGGTGGCCGTTCGAGAGAAGAGTCGGGTCCATTTGCGGTACCAATTAGCTGCTTGCTAGAGTCTCTGTTTCAGTTATCGGGCTGGGGTTCTATCCCTTGTGTGGTCGTCTCCAAGTCTCGAGTCGTGAAATAATTGCGAATTAATCCAATAAGGAAGGGTGTTATTCTAGTATTGCTAGTTTTTGTGTTGTGCTCTGAATTAGGGGTGAGCATCGGTCGGTTCGGTCTGAAAACCGAACCGAACCGAGAAAACCAAAAACCGAAATTATATTACAATATGAAACCGAACCGAACCGAATAACCTTTAAAAACCGAACCGAAATTATCGGTTCGGTTCGGTTTTAAAACTGAAATTATACATAAATTCACAACACATGTTCCAAAACATAATAATTTTTTATCACAAGTTCTCTAAAATCTAAAATCTGATTTATTATTTAGTTGTTGGGCTATGAAATTGGGCATACATATCTAAAATCTAATATTTGATTTATATTATTTAGCTATTGGGTTGGGCCATAGACCATTACTCTTGAAGTTTACTAATTAGTAACATAAATTCGGTTCGGTTCGGTTAAACCGATTTTTTCTTTTCGAAAACCGAATAAACCAATTTTTTTAAAAAATAAAACCGAACCGAACAACACTATTCGGTTCGGTTTAGTCGGTTTTTTCGGTTTTATCCGAATAATGCTCACCCCTATTCTGAATTGTCTTATTTGTTTTTGTTTTAGTCTTCTTCTTTGAAGCTCGAGTTTCTTCTTGTAATAGTGTATAGTTTGTTTGTATTACGGATGCGTTACAGTGCTTATCTAGACTACCTTTGTGTAGGTCTCTCCTAAATTCAGTTTGATAGTTGTTTGACTATTCCTAATTGTATAATGTGTAAATATGTGTTTTTTAATTTTTATCAATCTAATCTATCATTTGGAATAAAAAAAAAAAAAAAAAAAAAAA
>CACSLK010027831.1:3783190-3819144 GCA_902706635.1 Striga hermonthica | reverse complement strand
GGCCGAGCCAGCCCGACCGCCCGGTTCAGCGGACCAGCGGTCCGGTCCAGACCGGTTTAGACCGGCTGGACCAGTTCAGTCAGTTATTTTCAGTTTCAGTCCCGGTTTTCAGTTTCAGCATTATTTTCATTTAAATTCCCGGGTCAAGTTCAGTTCAGTTAATTACTATCAGTTCAGTTCCGTACTTAGCCGATTTCAGTTATATCGATTAAGTCCGAATATCATGTTAGATTCGATAGAGCATCTTAACATAGTTAATCAGTTAAATTTATCAGTCTGAGCATAGTCAATAGTAATTGTTTATATTATTTTCAGTTTGATCAGGCATCAGCACTTCCCTTCAGTTTTCAGTTCAGCAAATTCAGGTGGGGACTCAGACTAAGTATTACATGGTTTATAATCACGTTACCATGGTCGAGGTATGTATATTCAGATACCGCTCAGGATGGTCGCCGATCCATTCTGGGTTCTAGTGGCCTAGTCTAACCACTAGAGTGTGCACATGGTCCGGTATTAGTTTTGCCGGGAGATGTTCAGTTCAGATGTGACTTATGTCACGACGTGACTTCGGTCGCAAGATTCAGTTATCAGTTACGTGACTTCGGTCACGAGATCAGACCCGTTATTTTTATCAGTTATCAGATATCAGTTCAGTTCAGTTATATATGCTTAGTTCATGATCATGTTATTATTTACGATGTTGTACATTAGCATGAGTTTCTGCGGAGCACAGTGCCTTAGTGCTCACGCCCCACATTTTTCATAATTTTCAGGGCGCAGGGTCGGGGACGAGGAGTGAGCGGGCGAGCTGTTCAGGATATTTATGTTTATTGTACTTATGATTTGCCACGCTAGACTTCCGCTAAACTTTTAAGTACTTTTATTAGACTTTGTTCCGATGTTTGTCGGATAAGACCTTATGACCGTTTTATTTATCAGTTTAATAATTTTAACGGTTTTCAGAAAATCAAGTTTTTCACGGTAGCATCCCGATCAGTTTTCGCAAAAATTAGTATCTTACTTAAGTATTCAGAAAATTTACGAAAAATCGCGCACTCTGATGTATATCAAGAAGCGGGGTGTTACACAAACTAAAAAGAAAAACCAAAGATAGACCACTGCCAAAAGCCTAGCTCATCTTCAGTGATTCCCTATTAAGTTTTGGAGTTAGAGTTTGCAAAATCCAACCAATCTCTCATAGCTGCCTTGATGATCCACACATGGGGTTGCTTTTTCTCTTCTAACACCCAGATGTTTCTGGTTTTCCAAAGCCACCATAATATATAAGTGGATAACTGGATTCTGTCTTCAGATATGGCTTTGAAGTTCATGGAACTGATCCACCACCACCACTTCTTGAAACTAAGCTGCTCTTGGATGATTCCGTTTCATTGCACAAGGGCAATTTTCCACACCTTGACTGCTCTATCACATTGAACTAGCACTTGCCCCTGGGTTTTTGCAGCTTCTTCACACACAATTTGCACAGAATATCAATGTCTAGACCCCTGGATTTCAAATTCACATTGACAGGCAAGATGTTAGAAAAACATTGCCATATAAAGTGCTTTACCTTTCCTAGCACCTTCAAGTTCCAACACCTTAATCTGGCTTTCCTATTATCCTCAGCCAAAGAACTGCTCTCAGCCACCTCAGATAAACATACATTTCCAGCAGAAAGAATGTTATAAGTTCTTTTTACAGAGAACTTCCCTTTGTCAACAAATGGGCACATGCACAGATCAACCAATTAAGGGTTCAATGTTTGAATTTGTAATATTATAGCGCATCCTCTTATGTAAACAGAGCTTTAACTATATTATAATCCCAACTCCAACCACCTGCAATCAACAAATCTTTTACGCAGAACATCTGCCCATCAATGTGAACCCTAAGACAAGGTTTCCCCCCAGTCACTCCTGCAGCATCTCTTTACCCTCAGAATTCCCATTAGAGGAAAACAGAGCTGATTAAAAGTCCACCATGTGAGCTGCAATGGTCTCTTTAGAATCACACACCTCTCCTTCCTTGGTCACCAACCTCTGGATGAGATTAGTTTTTCTCCACTGAGCAGTAAAAGCATGGAAAAAGTAGGTATTTCTGTCCCCCTCTTTTAGCCACAATGCTCTTGATTTCATCCTCCAGTAGGTCTCTTCCTTCTTATGAGAACAATCAAGATAAGCTTTCAGAGTCCCCCATTCATCCCAATCCCTCTCCTAGCCACTTCTTCTCATCTCCTCCAATTTTTTAGTAAGAATTTTGACTGCTTTCTCACTATTTCTATGAACAGTATTATGCCAAGCTAGCAATGCCATCCTGGTGTTTTTAATCTTTTGTTGAACTTGGTACATATAGGATCCTTCTACTGAGATCTGCCACCTAGATTGAACAGCCTCTTGGACCCCCTCCAGCTTAGCCCAAGATTTATCAAAAGAGAATCTTTTCTTGACTCCATCTGCTTTCACTTTTGCATCAAACAGTAACACATTATGATCTGATGTTGTCCTGTAGAAGTGGATCACCTCCATCTTTGGGAAAGCCACCATCCAGTCAAAAATAGTGAAGACTTTGTCAAGTCTCTCTTCAACATAGCCATCCCTTGCTTTGTTATTACCCCAAGTGTAGAAGGCTCCATTCTGGTCCATTTCTTGCATTCCCATGTTATGGATAAAAGATTTGAACCCTCTGAAGCTGGACTCATGTCTCCTGACACCACCTCTTTTCTCAGCATTACAGATGATATCATTCAAATTCCTAGTTATGGAAGTTGCACATTTTCATAGCAATAAATATCTTTTATGGTTTGAATGGATTTATTTTGTGGCTCGCATAAATTCCTTGTATGGTTAATATGAAATGAGGCTTATTTAGGTGATTTGATATGGTTTATGTGGAAATCTCGATATGATTCTGGTGAACTCTCTTTACGATTTTATTGAATGTTTTATGTCGTTTCATCGGAGCGCTTACATGGTTGCTTGGAATTTTTTGTATGATCTGTTTGAAGTCATGGATATGACCTGGGTGTCAAAATTTCTTGAGGAAAGAAGAAAAAAAGCTCTTCGTTTAGAACATCCCGCGATAGTGGTGGGCGAAGGTCGCTTGTTTAGAACATTCCTTGGGTGGGCCGGTGGTCGAAAAAGTGCGCTTCCGGGCTGGACGACTGCCATGTTTAGAACATCTTTCGGGGTGGGCAGGTGTCAAGACCAAAGCCCTTCGTTTAGAACATCCCGCGATAAGGGTAGGCGAAGGTTTCTTGTTTAGAACATTCATTGGGGTGGGCAGATGGTCGAAAAAGTCCACGCTTCCGGTCCAGATGACCGCCATGTCTAGAACATCCCTCGGGGTGGGCAAGTATTAAGACCAAAGCCCTTCGTTTAGAACATCCCGTGATAGGGGTGAGCGAAGGTCGCTGGTTTAGAACATTCCTTGGGGTGGGCAGACGGTCGAAAATGTCCACACCACCGGGCCAGACGACCGCCATGTTTAGAACATCCCTTGGGATGGGCAAGTGTCAAGACCAAAGCCCTTCGTTTAGAACATCCGCGATAGGGGTGGGCGAAGGTCTATCCTAGTGTTGGGATGTAAAGACATAGAGCCTATTTGAGACCTCGAAGATAGGTCGATGATTTATACTTGGTCTTGCTTGATTCGAGCAAATCCTTGGTTTTACCCGATGCGGAGTCGAGTAAATTCATGGAATGCCTAGATCGAACCACGGGCGTGGAAAAACATAGCAAGACGTCGAGTAGACTGAACAGGTTTATCACAACACGTAGAAAAGAAGGACGAGACTAAAGGCCACCATCAAGCAGTCTTTGGAATTCACAACCAGTCCCGAACTTGTCCAAGGCAAAATAACGAAATTGATAGAATACGAAAATGGAATATTGGCTGCATCAAGTGTGCAAGGAATAGAATTTAAACTAAGAGTATGTAGGAGCAAGGTTTCGGACAATTAGAATCTCACATAGGTCTTTTACAAAGAATAGGATATTACAACAAGATATTAAGCAGCTTGAGCGGGTTCATGTTTTCTCGTTTAAATTTAGGAGCACTAACTCTCAAATTTTAAGGATTACCCAAGTTATGGTTATAAAAAGCAAAGCTTAAGATAAACCGCGGAATAAAGAACATACCACAAGAATAGGAAATCCATTTTTCATTAAACAAAAACAAAGTTGCAATTGGCAAAATATAAAAGTACATTCTCATAACCTAAAATACTTAGAAGGGTGTAATATCCCGTCAATTTATCAGTATAAATTATGTTTTTAATTCCGATATAATAATGTTATCAATTATTATTTCCGAAATTAATTATTTTCAGTCGAGATTACCGAAATTTATTTCGACGTACTGTTTGCGTTCGGAATAATTTTGGTAATTAAGCATTATGTTTAAATAAATAATTAAACATAAGAAAGGGATTAATTAGCAATTAATTATCAAATTAAGCTTCAAATCCGTGCCTAATCCTCCAAATGGTTGCAAAATGCCGTGTGCAATTCATTAAAGAGTTGGAAAATTCTTCCTTCATTCTTAAGTACTACACGTGTCTTTAGTAGGGGTTAAAGGAGGAGATTAGTCATGCTTAACCCATCTAAATGAGAAGCAAGTGTTAAGTTTAAGGAGGGCCACGCCTTTACTTCGTCACCCATCCTCATTTCGGCCATCTATATGTATGAAGAGTTTTGGGAAATTTTCCCAACTTTTTGAAGCTCTATATTAGTGCTGCATAAGTTAGTAAGTCCAGCCAAGAAAACCAGCAAAAATTCCCTTAATTTTCCATACCAACGCACGGCAAGATCAGGCGTACACACGGGCGCGCACGCGAGGATCAACGGAGGTCGCGATCAGCTTGTATATTCCATCGAGCACTTGAGGAGGTAGAGTCATCTTAAATCTCTTTTCATGTTAATAAGTCCATTTGAGGCTGAATTGTTCGGTCCATATTTCAGAAATTCCTAGTTATGTCACATTAAGTTCGGTTTAGGCCATTTTGGGCCAAGACCGAGTTACTTCCATTTTATTCCAGCAAGTCCCGAGTGTTTATTGTTTCTTCAGCCATTATTAAGTGTATTATGTTCAGCCAAGTGGGAATTGTTGAGTAAGATAGAAGTTCGGTCGAGAATTTGGCTTAAAGCCAAGGACCGCATGTGGTGTGCGTGTCACGGCCGTATCATGTTATCTTTTATTATAAACAAGTTTGTTCGTACAACTCATGTCCCAACAGCTTTAAAATATTAGGTTATGGTCAGTCATATAAGGTTGGTCGTGAGGTTGTCACGTTTAGTCGAAGAGTTGGTCATAAGTCGTAAGCCTCGTGCATAGCGAGTGCATCCTCGGCCGTATGTTGGATCATTGAACAAGTTCAGCATTTTCATGTAAATTCAGTATATTGGTCATATTAAGTCAGGTGATGTTGTTTTATGTTAAGGTTGTCGGGAAATAATGTCGGACGGCCGGTAAGGGTCGGCCGTAGGCCGCGCTGTCCGCACATAGCGGCAGCCATGCCCAGCAGTCATCCGGCACCGCAGCCAGTGTGCGGGTGGTATAGGTAATGCGCGGCAGGTACTGCGTGTGATCAGTACCCGCTGCGAGTAGCCGTTGGCAGTGCGTCTGTGCACGCCAACGCCCAGCCAAGCGCGCCAGCATGCGGTAACGCACGCCAGCGCGCAGCGTCGCATGAGGATGGCTTCGACAGCAGCCTGCTCGAGTAGCCAGTGTTGCGGGAAGGCACAGCGCACGCCCGCAGCATTCAGATGCGTGTCGGCACATACGTCCGTGGCCAGCGCCGCACCGTAAGCCGTGCAGCAGCCACGCCACGCCTAGTGCATGCCCAACCGTGGTCAGGTGCACGCAGCACCTCAGCCATGGCCATGGCAGGCAGGCCGGAACGTCCGTGCCCGCACCAGTTCCGCCAGCAGCCGCGGCCGCAGCCTTGGCAGGCCGTGGACTGAGTCAGCCGCCGGCCGACCGGTCCAAGCAGACCGGCGGTCCGGTTAGACCGGTTCAGACCGGTTAATACCGGTTCGACCCAAATAACATTATTAATCCCGGTTCACATTTTAAAGTTCCATTTCAGTTAAAATTCCAGGTTCAGTTCAGTTCAGTAAGTTCATGTCCGATCAGTTCATGTTAGATCAGTTCCGGTTATTCTGGTTAAGTATAAGTATCATGTCAGGTTCAGTAGAGCATCTTAACGAAATTAATCAGTTAAGTTAACAGTCTGAGCATAGTCATTAGTAATTGTTTATATTATTTTCAGTTTGATTAGGCATCAGCACTACCGTTCAGTTTCAGCAGTTCAGGTGGGGACTCAGACTAAGTACTACATTGATTATAATTACAGTACCATGTTTGAGGTATGTATTTCATGTCATGTATCCGCTCGAAATAGTCGCCGGTCCATTCTGGGTTCTAGTGGCCCTAGTCTGCCCACTAGAGTGTGCACATGGTGTCCGGCATTAGTTTTTGCCGACAGATGAGGTAACGGTCAGGGTCACGTTGCGTGACGATATCAGATTCATGTTCATGTTATTACCGGTTTCATGTTGAGGTTATGTATATGCCGATATCATGATGTTATTATTATTTTCAATGTTTACATTAGTATAAGTTTCCACGGAGCACAGTGCCATAGTGCTCATTTCCCACTTTATCATGTTTTTCAGGTCAGGATGTCGGGCAGGGAGCGTGAGATGATGAAGGCTTCAGGACTTTTATGTTTTGATTATGTATATATTATGACGATTTACGTTTCCGCTGACGATGGTTTTGATGAACTTATATTTTGACCAGACAGTATGATTTTATTATTAATTTAAATAATGGTTTTCCAAATAAGTCACGTTTTACGGTAGCACCCCGAATCAATTTTCGCAAAGTAAAAGGTTTTATTTTTAAATAACTTTGCGAAATTTTCGCACTCTGATTTTACGATAAGGCGGGGTGTTACAAAGGGGCTATGGTCGACTGAACAGCAGTAGTGGCTGACTGCGCGGCTGCAGTCGACGAGAAGGCGGCGAAAGTCGAGAAGAAGGCAGCAGCAGTGGTCGACTGCGCGGCTGCAGTCGACAAGGAGGCGACAGCAGTGGAGGAGGAAGTGACAGCGGCGGACGAGAAAGCAGTGACGGTGACCAACGGAGCAGCGTTGGTCGATGCAACAGTAGCAGTTGCCTGAGCGGAAGCAGTCGACGACGGAGCAGTAGTTGAAAAAGCCAAGAGAGCGCTGGCGGTCGAAGGATGGAAGGGACATTGACAGAAAGACGTAGCAAAGGAGATTCGCCTAGTTTGGGGAGGTCAAAGGCAGACTTCAATGCCCTATCCCTCGACAAAGCCCGCACCAGCGACTCCATCCACCATGGATGCTCAGCAGGAATGGTGGAAACTCCCTTAAAGTCAGAAGGCGCAGAGGGGATGGCTTCCCACACCTTGTCCTGGTCGATCTCGCCCGTAAAGCCCTGTTCCTGTAATTGCTGCTCGACCTCGCCCAAGCTATTGATGTAGAAATTGAGTCCCATGTCAGACGCCTCCTTGAGGAAGGCAATGGAGCAAAATAGTCCTCGATCAGCTGCTCCATATAAGCCTAGAGAAAAGTCTGGCTGAACTGTGACCGCCAAGGGGTCCTACGGGACTGCTCAATCGCGGAGATTTCAGTCGTCTCGACCTCTTTCAGCCGACTGTCCTTCACCGCTTCCAACGCTTGATCCTTGCCCTTGAGCTTGGCCCTTAAGTGTTGCAGCTCCTCCTTGTGCTGCTCCTCGCTCTTTTTAATCTGCCCACTCAGCTCGTGGCGCAGTGTGAGCAACTCTTGCTTTTCGGCCTTGAGCCGCTTATCGCCTCGTCAAGGCAACTTTTGTCAGCCTCGAACACCAGAAGAGGTCGACCAGAGCTATTCAACGTCTCCTCAAGCAGAGGGACGACGACGGCCAGAGTCTACAGAAGCAACAAGCATCAAGACACAAACATAAGCAACAAAAATACGAAACATGAAGAAGAAACACTGGTAAGAGGATAATATACCTGTGTCAAGGCGCAAGCAGCATATTCGCCTTATGCTCGTCGATCAACAGACCAGCGATGGGTGTCCTCGAAGGGCAGGAAATTGATGAGCCGCGCTACTTGTTGTCGTATGATTCTTAACAACGATTTAATAAGGGATTTATATGATAACTACGAGTGGTTTGGACGTAAATCATGTAAGAAAAACTCAACAGTGGCCCCGGTCCGAAGTGGACCGAGGTGAAAAGCCTTTGTGGGCTGCTACGTGTTGCATTGTAAAGCTCGAATTTTTGGGTCCGGAAATCGAATCCCGTACAAGTATCACTAGCTGGCTATTTATAGTAACTTTTTGATACATACATTGGGATCCGTGTATTATTTTTTAGAAAAGGCTACTTTGATGGGCGGCAGAATCAGTGGGCGCTACGTGAATGATGAGAAATCTCATGGATTCTGATAGGGGCGTGTAGGTGCCTTGTCACCTGCTTTCGGAGGTGACGACCTCGATTCATATGGACCTCAGTTTGGACTGACCTCGGCGGGTAGGGATCACTTCGGTCTTCTAAGGTCGTACTTCTTTATTGTGTGAACCGAGATAACTTTGAGTTACTTCGGTACTCGAGTCAACTTTGCTTATGATGCTGTTAAGGTCCTTAATTGTCCTTAATTGTGCTTTTACCGAGTCGGATGATAACAGAGAGGCCCCCAATATCGGCGGGCATACGGAGTGATGGCCATCGATATTGCCAAACAACCAGAGGCTTCGAATCGGTAAGGATTTGTCACCTGGGTATTCTTTGTCCTCGGTTTTCCGATGTAATTGAAATAACCGGAGTGGATCGTCGGTTCTGAAATGAAGACTAGTTCCCGAGGTGGAAACACTTGTAAAATTTGGGCAAATCACGGGTGGTTATGAAGGAGACTTGAAAAGACGCAACAGTCGAACGTAGTAAATGCAGAGTGTGAAGAGTCGCGCCGTTTATGGCTTTATACAGTAGCGACTACCATAATAAAATAATGACCACTTGGTTGCACCGTTTGAGAAAGAAGAGTCGTGTCAATTACACGTGCCGTCGATTGAGAATGGCAACGATCAGAAATTAGGGCTATAAATCAGGCACTGGGATCTCTGAGAAACTTTTCGTCACTTTCGCTTTCATTCGTGAGTTCTTGCAACTATTGATTCTACTGTCGAATAATTTTTGCAAATTTGAAAGTTATCCTTTGTGCGATCCCTTGTGCGCCGTTTGCTTGTTGATTCTTTGGTAAGTTTCATCTTCGATTTTTTTACTTGTTTCTTCGTTTCGCATTATTTTTGTATTCAATGGCATCGAAGGGAAAGGGTAAGGCGGTGGCGAGTTCGTCTAGTACCGAGTCGGTTCCGTTGGAAGTATATCACGACTCAGAATTAGTCGAATTAGCTTTCGAGTATTATCGGTGGGATCCGATGTTGGTGGGGCACTTAGATATCAAACCCAACGACGAAGACGGTGACTGTGTGGTGGAGGAAAACGCAGCCGACATTGAGGTGCCTCACTGGAGAAGGCCAGTGAAGAAATGGCCTGATCCGGCAGTCGATTTTGAGGGTGAGCCGAGTATTCTTACTGATGCCGACGTGGTCATGCTTCGGGAGCAAATTCGAATTCCGCCTTTGGTAAAGGTGTTTGCACCTTATCCGGGGGAAAGGATAACAAGCCCTCCTCCGGGTTGTGTGGGCATTTTTGCGGAGAGCCTTAGATCGGGGTTGAGGTGTCCATTGCCGAATTTGATTACAGAGTATCTCCGAAGTTGGGGTTGCCATTGTGCCAAATTACTCCCAACAGTTGGAAAAAGATCATTCGGTTAATGGTACTATTACACGAGAGAGGCGAAGGTCTACCATCGTGTGACGAAATGAGGAGCATTTTTGCTTTTAAGCAAAGCCCGATGAGGAGAGTTGCAGAATCTTCGTGCTGTTTTTTTGCTGGAGCGAAACCACAGCACGGTCTTAAGGTCGGTGAAATAGTGACCGACATTCCAGAGACTCTTCATGGTTTCCAAGAGGAGTGGTTATGGATTGGAGGAGAATGGCAATCTGAAAGTTTCTTCCATGAACCTCGGATAGACGGGATGACAATCCCGATGTTTTTTCATCCGGAGCAAGTGAGTTCATTTTATTTGGTATTATTTATATATCTTTCTGATTTTGGTATTGTTCCGTGTACTAACAGGTCGGTTCTTTGTAGAAAAAGAGACAAAGCCAAAAGAACCGAAGTTGAGTCTGGAGTTCGGCGGAAAACTACTCACACTTGCCAGCTTGGACAAAGATATACGGGATTATCGCAAGCTTGTGGTAGATCCGAAGCTTGAAGCTGCTGGTCTATCTCCCGGAGTCTCTATTTTGACATTTGACCCCGGTAAGGGAACTTTAATGTTTGGCGATTTTATCAACACATTTATATACGTAAAATAGTTGTTGGTAGCTCTGATTGTTTAACACCTGAATGCAGTATACTATCCGCTCCTCGGATTTTTGGGCTATCGTACCGTTAAAGAGGCTAAGGACTTTAGGCGCAAATACCCGAACAAAGATCTGCAATCCAAGTTTGGCAAAAGCCGAGATTTACGTTTAACCAACATTATGAGAAGGGATTTAGTTCGCGCTTTGGTGAAGAGAACTGCTGGCCAAAAGAATGCCGGGAAAAAGTCGACTGAAGCGGGGTCGAGCGCGACTTCGGCTGCTATTTCAGGAATTCCGAAGCTTCCACAAGAAGTTGCACCTACCGAGGTGACACAAGTTGTGAATGCTGCTGCGATCAATCAGGCAGAGCCTGAGCCCAATTTGATTGGAACCGAGGTGGCTATAGTTGAGCTACCGCATCCCGAAGTACGTGGAGATGAACCAGAAAAGCTACCATCTCCTTCGAAGTCGGTGGAGTCTACGCAGCTGGAGAAAAGGAAGAAGAGAAAGCTGGTGAAAATGTCCGATGTGGGGGCCTCTTCTGGAGCAGAGAAGAGGTCGAAGAAAAAACACGACTCCGGTCGTAAGTCTGTTGAAAGGAAGATTGGCGAGTCGCCCCTGTTCGAGAAATCCTTCTTGTCAATTGATGAAGAGAGGGCCGCCAAAGTTAAGGTGCCCGAAGGTGTCTAATGCAAGTGTAGGCGTCCGGGTCCGGTTTGGAGTAGATCGATTCTTGTCCTTGCCGGTAGAACGCCGAGAACCTGCAAATAACTCTCACACCGGGGGTTGGATCCGGTGAAGAGCCTCCGATGCTTAAGTCAGTATGTGTATGAGTATACTAGAATTTAGAGAATGAATAGAATATGTTAAGGAAGAAAGGCTCATCCCCTTTTTATAGGGGTGAGATACCTGCCCTAATAGCTGCCCGGATAAGGATACGTGTGCTGCCCAAGCTGCCCGTCCGTACTCTGACACGCCGCGCATATGTCAGAGGTGCCGCGGGACGTTTGGGCGTTGTCAGAGGTGGTTATCGCTATCACCCAATACATTGTCGCCACGTGTCCACCCGGCACATGGGGTAAATATTCTCCTGAAGCTCAGTCGGAGACCCTCACGCGCGTCTGCTATACACGCGTCTGGGCTTATGTTGATCAGCTTGCTCGATCACTCAGCTTGCTCGATCGCTTATCTGATCGATTGATGGGTAGCTCGAGCAGTCTGATCGAGCGTCAGGCTACTCGAGCGCCGGTGCAGTCGAGCTTTGGGTTGTTCGATTGCTTGTGTGGTCGAGCACTGGGGCTGCTCGATCCCTTGGATTTCCGCCTTTCGGCATGGTTTGTTCCCGGTCTGCTCTTCTCGACCGGCTCACCAAATCGGCTCGTCTTTGTACAGATAATATCCTATATCAGTGTCGTAGAGGAGTGGTTCACTACATTTCAATCCGTTAAGTCTCCCCATGTGTCTTCGAGAATCGACATGCCAGAGAATGCTAAAGATGCGGCACGGGTGCCTTTGATGGTGTGGGACCCGAAGTCTGAAGTGGGTGTCTCTTCACTGTCAAGCGTCGATAAGTTGAATTACGCTAAGGCATGCTTGGGTCGAGCTTTGGTGAGTCTGGTTGCTGCCGAAGATGATCATAGCCGGATCGCGGCTCAATTGGATGGGAAAAAGGACACCATTGCCGCCCGAGATGCCATGATTGCCTCGCTGAAGGAGGAGTCGGCTAAGGTGGAGGCCGACATGAAAGGCAAAATTTCTGAACAAGTTGCTCAGTTGGAAGGGGCGCAGGCTGAAATCTCGGCGTTGTCCGAGGAGAAAAAAGCTTTTGAGGCCGAGGTAGCTGATCTTAAGGCGTGCCTGGCCTTTGCCGAGCAACATTCCAAGGCGTTAGAGGCCAAGTTTGAGGAGACAGAGATAGCGCTGTCAGATGAGAAGGCCAAGCATGAGGCAACTCGTAAAGAGTGTGCCGAGGTCCGCGAACTTGTGGGTCGACAGCGGGATGCCCATCAAGCCGAGATGGCGAAGTTCGAAAAAGAGAAATCCTCCTACGGCGAGACTATGTACGAGATCGGTTTTCAAGCTTGGAAAGAGACTGTTGCGGCTATGGAACCGAAGTCTGGTGATGATGCCGAGGTTGAAGCTGTTGACGCCGGTGGGGATGATGAAGTCGATGGGCCTGACCTCGAGATCGAGATGAACACTTGTTTGAATCTCCGATGGGTCATCGAGCGTTACGATGCGGGTTATTACGATATCGACGATATTCGTTTATTCTTATTTCGTAAACTCGCAAAGTATGGCTTCGACACCGAGATAAAGGGGATGCACGTGGAGGCTGACGAAGATGAGCGGGAATTCTGTGTTTGGATGCTCCGTCGATCTGAAGAAATGGCTGCTAACCCCGACTTGCCGCCACTTTCCGAGGATAGAGCTGCTCTTCTCCGCCGTGCTTACGTCAATATGATTTTGGAGAAAGAGAAGGAGAAAAGGAAGGAGCTGGCCGATGTATATCTCTCAACTCTTGCCGACGTGGAGGTTGAACAACATATTGATGATATGACCCCGGAGCAGATTCAGAGTAGGGTCAAGGCTTACATTAAGGAGAAGGCTAATTCAACCAACAAAGAAGTTGAGATCATCAAGACTATTCCTGCAGTTGAGGGTGATTCTGATAAAGCGCGTGATCCTCGTGAGGAGCTTGTCCCAGTGTCAGATGCAGCTATTGAGGAAGCGGCCAAGACAAAGGAAGCGGCGGCCTTAGAGCGATTATCTTCAGGGACTGAAGTCAGGGAGAACAGTGGTGCTGGCCACAATGTTGAGAAGACAACCGAAACAGTTTGAAGTTTGGAAGTATTTTTATTATTGCACTCTAAGTTCATTAATTTTGAAATAAGACATCGGGGTGCCAGTATGTTGGCATCCTTAGTAGGAAATATATAAATATGTAATCGGGGATGTCAGGTTACTGATTCCCTTAGTAGGAAATGTGTAAGGATTTTTCCGACTTTCTAATATGAATATGATGTGTTTGCATAACATCTGTCTTGATTTCATTTTGCTGTATAAGTTTCAGCGATTTTTCGACCAAGTGTACTGAACTCGGTATGGATTTTGAGATGAATTGTTCCAACTCAGATTTATTCATATTATTAACCGAGTTGGGGGTTTTGTAAAAATAGCTTCCGAGTTCCACTATGATCCGTGTATTTTCAGCCACTAGTGTAAGTTTGTATACGAACTTACTAAGAATTCGCAAAACTTCACGTATTTTTAGGCTGCACGTAAAACAGAACGGAGTTCATCGAACTTCGTCAGAGTTTGATTAAGGAACAACCCCAACCGATTTGTATCTTTTGTATTCGGTGCTTTTCGGGACCCGCCAAATCATGCTTGTTGAAATGATGTTTGACGAGCTTCAATCCCCAACCAAAACATGCGTAGGATTTGGATAGATTGCGGGGTATCAGCAAGACCGAGTGTCGCAATGCTTACATCGGTACATAACATTTATAGAATCGAGTTTCAAAGTATTTTACATCAGTACCGAGTTGTTGCTCGGGTTTTCAAAAGTGAAAGTTGGTAGACTTTCAGTACATCAAAAGAGTCACTTTGTACATTCAGCGAAGCAAAAGGAAGTTCTGTTCAAAAGAAGAATCGGATATCCGACTTCGGAACGTTCATTGATAGAATTTCTTTAGGAAAACAGCATTCCACGAATATTGATGTGGAGTTCCATCAGGATGAGCAATTCGGTAGGCCCCATGAGGTAGGACTTCGACAATTTGAAAGGGTCCTTCCCACCTCGGTTTGAGTGGGCCGGGGTCGGCCCCCATCACGCATTTGAGCACTAGATCTCCAACTCAGAATGTACGTGGCTTGAATTTGGAATTAACGTATCTTTCATTTTGATGTTTATAAGCAGCATTTTTGAGCTCGACACGGATACGATGTTCTTCGAGCAAGTCCAGATTGACTTTCAGGTTATCCGAGTTGGACTCTTTGGTAAAATGTTGAATTCAGTAAGTGGGTTCACCGAGTTCGACTGGGACTACGGCTTCTGATCCATAAGTGAGTGAGAACGGGGTCTCGCCGGTGGAAGTTTGGGCAGTTGTCCGATATGCCCATAAAACGTGTGGCAATTCCTCAGGCCAAGCTCCTTTGGCAGCGTCAAGTCGGACTTTGAGGCCATTTTTTATGAGCTTGTTCACAGCTTCAACTTGACCGTTGGATTGTGGGTGATAAGGTGAGGAGAAGAAGTGTTTGATGTTATATTCTTCGCATAGGGACTCAAGTCGCTTGCCTTCAAACTGTTTACCATTGTCGGTAATGATGGAGTTCGGTACTCCGAAGCAGCAGATGATGGATTTCCACACAAAGTCAATGACTTTCTGTTCGGTTATTGTGGCTAACGGTTCGGCTTCGGCCCACTTAGTGAAATAATCAACTGCTACGATGGCGAACCGGACTCCTCCTTTCCCGGTTGGCAGGGGACCTATGAGATCGATTCCCCACTGGGCGAAAGGCCATGGGCTGTAGATTGATTTGAGCTCTTCGGGAGATTGGTGGACGTTGGGTGCGAATATTTGGCATTTCGGACATTTGCGAGCCCACGCGGCGGCGTCGGTTTTTAAGGTCGGCCAGTAATAACCCTGTCGCAAGACTTTGTAAGATAAGGCCTGCGCACCGGGGTGGCTTCCGCAAACTCCTTCATGGACTTCTTCAAGGATATACCGCGAGTCTGATTCATTCACGCATCTTAAAAGCGAGATGGAGTATCCTCTTTTGAATAAAACTCCGTTGTCCAGTGTATATCGTGCTGCTCGGATCCGAAGTGCCCGAGCTTCCTTAGGGCTTGCTGGTAAGACCCCGGTTTCTAAATATTGAATGATTGGATCCATCCAAGTCGGGGATTTTTGCGATGTTGTGAGGTCTAAAATGGCGACCTCGGGAAGACAGGTAGATGGTTGTTCTTGCTGTCCGACTTGGACATACTCCATGCTCTCCTTCCCGGTGCTTGAGGCTAATCGAGATAGAGCGTTTGCTTGAACATTGAGGGTTCGTGGAATGTGCTCTACCTCGGCAGTGAACTTGGATAACTTCTTTTTT
This sequence comes from Striga hermonthica, assembly GCA_902706635.1. Taxonomy (NCBI): domain Eukaryota; kingdom Viridiplantae; phylum Streptophyta; class Magnoliopsida; order Lamiales; family Orobanchaceae; genus Striga; species Striga hermonthica. The sequence goes on along the minus strand of CACSLK010027831.1, from coordinate 3,803,591 downwards.
GCCAGAGATAGATATGGGGTTAACCGAGGTTCTTTGACTTCGTATGAGCCATTAATTTGGTTGACGAGGAGCTGAGAGTCTGAAAAGACCTTCAATTGTTTCACGTTCATAGATTCGGCCAAATCCAATCCAGATAGTAAGGCTTCATATTCGGCTTCATTGTTGGTTGCAGGGAAGAGGAATTTTACAGAATGGCAAAACAGTCGATTGTCTGGGTTCGACAAGACTATTCTCGCACCCGCTCGGTTTGCTGTCGAAGAACCGTCGATATACAGAACCCACGGCTGGTTGTTGTGATGAGCTTCTATGGCCGGGGTGAATTCAGCGATGAAATCAGATAAAGCATGTGCCTTGATCGCGGTCCTCGGTTGATAGTGGATGTCAAATTGTCCGAGTTCAATTGCCCACTTTATCATACGACCCGAAGTGTCAGGTCGGTGCAGGACTTGTAGTAGTGGATATGAAGTGCGGACAGATATAGAATGTTCTTGGAAATAAGGTCGCAATTTCCGAGCAGCGATAACGAGTGGAAACGCCAATTTTTTCATAGGGGGATAACGCAGCTCGACATCATGTAATGCCTTGCTGATATAATAGACCGGTGACTGTAACAGTCCTTCTTCACGTACTAAAACGGCGCTGATGGCTGAATCGCTGACTCCGAGGTATAAAAACAACATCTCCTCGGGTTTTGGTTTTTGTAAGGTTGGTGGAGAGGTGAGTGTTTCCTTGATGCTGATGAGGGCTTTTTGGCATTCCTCGGTCCATTCAAAACGCTTTCCTTTCTTAATTGCTTCGAAAAAAGGTTTACACCGATCTGTGGATTTGGATATGAACCGGTTAAGTGCTGCTAGTCGGTCGGTTAGGGCCTGAACACCTTTGACCGAGGTCGGGGGAGTTAGATTTTGAATGGCTTTTATCTTGGCCGGGTTGGCTTCAATTCCGCGTTGGCTGACCATATAGCCCAGAAATTTTCCAGATTCAACTCCGAAGGTGCACTTCTTGGGATTCAAGACCATAGAATAAGATCGGAGAATATTGAACATGTCTTGAAGGTGTGTTATATGATCAGAGGCGTGCACCGACTTGACGAGCATATCATCTACGTAAACATCAATGGTATGACCGATTAAACTGGAAAACATCTTGTTAAAAAGACGCTGATAAGTGGCCCCGACGTTTTTTAATCCGAACGGCATCATGGTGTAACAATATAAGCCCCTTGCTGAATAAAAAGAGGTGTGTTCCGAGTCTTCAGGATCCATAGGGATTTGATTATACCCGGAGTAAGCGTCCATGAAGCTCATTAACTCATGTCCCGATGTGGCATCAACCATATAATCTATGTGCGGGAGCGGGTAGCTGTCTTTCGGGCACGCCTTGTTCAAATCGGAAAAGTCGATACACAGCCTCCACAGACCATTACTCTTCTTGACGAGGACAGGGTTTGAGAGCCATGTCGGATATTTGGTCTCTTTAATGAACTTGTTGTCGATGAGTTTCTTAACTTCCTCTTCCAATGCTTTATGACGATCCGGCCCCAGTTTCCTTCGTTTTTGAACAATAGGCCGGACAGTTTGGTCGAGGTTCAACTTGTAACTAGCGACACCGGGGTCGATGCCCTTCATGTCTTCGTGTTTCCAAGCAAACACATCTGAGTTTTGTTTGAGAAAAAAAATGAGTTCTGACCGGAGAGGCTCTTGAAGGTGACTTCCAATGTGCAATGATTTATGGAAGATCGGTTCATCGACATATATCAGTTCTACTTCTTCTCAAGGTTCGGCTCGATCATTTCGGCTTTTTTCCTAGAATTGAGCCCTTGGGTCCAATTCGTCTTTTCGAGGAGTGGCTCCTTCCCTGGCCGCCTACCTCGGTCTTCATATAAAGGGTCCGAGGTGGGAGGAACAACAGTGTTATAATCCGGTTCCTTGGAAATCGCATCATTCGTGGTGTTTCGTTGTGGGGGATTGTCATTGTTTCCCGAAGTGATGGAATAAACTCCGTTGGATGGTACGAAAGTGACAAGTTCTCGAGCTTCCTTTTGGTCTCCGAAATGAGTCCCTTCTCCTCGTGTAGTTGGGAACTTCAATGCGTAGTGAAAAATCGAAACCGCAGCTCGAAGTTTGTACAAAGCTGTTCTGCCGATGATAGCGTTATATTCGTTGTTGATGTCAAGAATTTTGAACGTTTCCATGACAAGTTTGGTGACGTTCTCCGAAGTGCAAAATCTGACAGGTAAAGTGATCTCGCCGATGGGCTTTGAAATGCTGCCATTAAACCCCTGTATTTGGTCGTTACAAGGTCAGATGTCAACAGGATCGAGACCCATTTTATCAAAGGCTTTCAACATCAAAATGCTCGAGTAGGCCCCAGTGTCGACCATTACGCGATGTACAGGGATTCCGCATATAGGAACAGTAATAACAAGTGCGTCAGAATGAGGGTGTGCGAAATGATTTGCATCCCCCATATCAAATGTTATGGGACAATTCCTGTTGTTGAGGATGTCTCTCAGATCGGTAGTGTACACTTGTTTACTGGAATTGTAAGCTTGTTGAGCGTAAGCTTTGACTTGTCGACGAGATAATGTACTCCGAGTGTTGTTAGTATTAACGCGGTGGACAGTTATCTGTATCGGGCTGGGGGATCTGCTTCGCTTGCGTCTTAGAGAAGTTCCAGTTGAATGGGAATGAAGCATTTCCGAAGTGAACATGAATATTTCCTTGTCTCCTTGTCGGATATGCTTCGGTATAGTACCTCGGTCCTCCTCGTCATCATCATCATAGGACTACATTGGGTGCCCTGGGCCTCGTTTCTGTGGATCGGTGTTATGATGAACTTTTTGAGCTGCGGATGACCGATCAAACGCAACAAAGCAGCTAACAGGCTTAAGCACTCGTCAGTATTGTGCCCTGGCGATTTGTGGTAATCGCAATATCGGGACTTGTCTAACTTTTCTTCGGGCATCAGAAGTGGCTTGGGATCCGGTAAGATACCATTCCCTTTGTTTTCTTCGTATATGGTGGCAGCCCTAGTTGAATATACGGTCTGATAACCGGATTTTACATCAGTGGCATACTGTTTTCGGGCTGCTCGTACTTCAGGATCGTTGGGATCTCCCCGTGGAGGCCCTCTGAACTGAGTCTTATTCTGCTTTTCAAAAAACTTGTTTTTATTTTTCTCGTCGGTTCCCGCCTTAGATGACTATGGGTTAAAATTAAAGTCGGGAACCGACATGGCTTCCTCGGCTATGATGTGTTGCTGAGCTCGAGCAAGAAACTCTTGAAAGGTGTTTGGTTTATTTTGACACAATGTCCAACAGAAAATCGAGTTCGGTTTCAGCCCGGCGATAGCCATGACAAGCAGGGTTTCAAGATGACAAGACTCCATATTCTGAGCTCGGTCGTTAAACCGTGCGATGTAATCCTTGACACTTTCATCGTCTTTTTGTGTTATATTTGCGAGTGATTCTTTTGGAATTAGACAGACTTGGGCCCCGATGAAATGATATCGGAAAGCCGACCTCAATTGTTGCCACTTCCAAATAGAGTGAGGGGGAAGAGAATGGTACCACTTTTGGGCCCGAGGCCCCAACGTGAGAGAAAACATACGACATCGAAGTGCGTCTGAGGCCCCATGCAGATCCATCCACGAAGTATAGTGACCGAGGTGTGAGTCGGGGTCTGAAGTTCCTTCATATAACCCAATTTGAGGGACTTTAACTTTCCCAGGTACAGGTTCTGAAGTGAGCTCCGGTGTGAGAGGGGAGTCGGCTTCCAGATATACTTGCGCCGAAGTTGAGGCCCGCCGAGGGGGGTCTTCGGGTACTCGTTGCCGACTTTCCAGTTCGGCAATTCTTCGTCGTAATGTTTCAAGTTCGGATAATTCGTGACGAGCCCGATTCCTTTCAATGTGTTGCCGAAGGTCGGTCTGCACCGGGTTGGAAGGGATTCGGTGCCGTGCATGAGGCGGTGATCGTCGTGAATGACCAGACTGACTTAGGCGGTGATCGTCGTGAATGACCAGACTGACTTTCGGCGGTTTCTTCATGAGGAAGTGCAAGGGGATTGCGTCCGACGTCGGTGCGAAGCGCGGTTTGTTCCGGGGGAGGCTGCGACGCTCGACTACAGGGTTGAGACGTGGCGTGAGATGTGGTCCTTCCGCCGTCTTGCCGTGTCGGTGGATTCTGCGGATTTGCAGGTGTTGTGGGTATTATGGAATGTCCAGGGGCGGTCGTTGAAGCTCTAGGGATCGTTTGAGCCATCAAGGTGGCGAACCCACGTGCAAACTCCGGATTTTGGAATAGAACAGTGTAATCCGGTATATGGGGGGCTACGACTGGTCGTCGGGCGAATTGCGCAGCACTGCGACTGTGGCCATCTCGTGAAGTATGGCCACAATGATCAGAATGAGTCATGATTAGTATAGCTGATGTGGATGCTTAAAGTCAGAAAGTAACCTCAAATCACTTATGAGGCCCTTCCTCTAGCGCCAAACTGTTGTCGTATGATTCTTAACAACGATTTAATAAGGGATTTATATGATAACTAGAGTGGTTTGAACGTAAATCATGTAAGAAAAACTCAACAGTGGCCCCGGTCCGAGGTGGACCGAGGTGAAAAGCCTTTGTGGGCTGTTACGTGTTGCATTGTAAAGCTCGGATTTTTGGGTCCAGAAATCGAATCCCGTACAGGTATCACTAGCTGGCTATTTATAGTAACTTTTTGATACATACATTGGGATCCGTGTATTATTTTTTAGAAAAGGCTACTTTGATGGGCGGCCGAATCAGTGGGCCCTACGTGAATGATGAGAAATCTCGTGGATTGTGATAGGGGTGTGTAGGCGCCTTGTCACCTGCTTTCGGAGGTGACGACCTCGGTTCATATGGACCTCGGTTTGGACTGACCTCGGCGGGTAGGGATCACTTCGGTCTTCTAAGGTCGTACTTGTTTATTGTGTGAACCGAGATAACTTTGAGTTACTTCAGTACTCGAGTCAACTTTGCTTATGATGTTGTTAAGGTCCTTAATTGTCCTTAATTGTGCTTTTACCGAGTCGGATGATAACACTACTGTCTCCTTGGGCTTAGCAGACACCAGAGAAAGTTGAGGAGAAGGTTGTTGGACGAGCTGGGTCCCAGCAAACTTTGCCTCAAGATGAGGTCATTTGCAGGGAGACTTAGAGTGGTTGACGATTTGGTCGGGGGACGGAGGAATGACCACCTCGGAGCAAGGACGCTTCTTTGAGGCCTCACCCTCTTAGGTCAAGTGGCTGGAATGGCGGTCGGATTTCTTGGGTGGAGGAGAAGGAGCTCTCTGCTTGCTTGACAGAGAAGAGCCCTCTGTTTTCCTGAAGGAGGAGGAACCCCAGATTTGTCAGACTTGAAGGGGGCATCCTTGACCGGGGCATCCTTGGTAGAAGCGGTATGCCTAGCTTTTTCAACCCCACTAGAGGAGTCCTTGTTAATAGGCCTCTTCTCTGTGGACCTCTTAAGGTCGGGCTTGTGCAAAATACCTCTGCAGGCAAGTCAAAGCAAGTTAGGATGATACATAGTTAAGTACTAGGAAAAATAATAGGCCCTGGTCGAGTACCCGCTCTAGCTTGCATATGGAGGTCAATGAGAGTGTGATCGACCAGCAACCTTATAATGGTATCGACAACATGAGGAGAAAAGGGTTTGTGGGTAAGTATGCCGCAGTAATGGAGAAGGTTGTCGTCCTTAAGCAAAGTAGAGGAAGCGACAGGATTAGAGTTCCATAGATCTATGCGGCGGTCGAAGATAGGGTTTCTGGCAGGAGTCTCGACCTCAACAGAAACTTTCTTAAGCCAGGGGGTAGGGGCCCAAGAAAAAGGAGTTTTAGGATGATATATACAAATTTTTCTTTTCACCTAGGGACGCTGGAGGGATGGTCAGCTATGAAGCAAACATTAATTCGGCTCTTCAAGTACAAGCCACCAGATTGTTTAGAGGCTAAATAGCAATAATGGAAGAATGAGAGATCGACTCGGCCCATACGAATGAAAGATACGATGATGAAAATTGTCAGGATCTGGAAGACGTTAGGAGGTAGCTGGTTAAGGGCAAAACCGTACAAGGCACACAGTTCGAGCAGTGACCGACATATAGGAAAACGTAGCCTTAGGTCGAACTGGACCTGGAAGAAAGTATAGGCATCAGAAGGTTGATTGTCTAGGTGTCATTGTCCCTAGAGCTAACCATAAGGCCAGGATGGCCAACGCAGTCGAGGTCGAGCCAGTTAGCACTCCAGGCATCTTTTGGAGGCCGGGGGAGGAGGCATGCGAGAGGATAGGGGCCCAAAGTCGTCAGGGTAACGGTAAGACAAAGGGACGAAATCCGCGGGGTTATCCTAAACCTCGTCATCGTGACCAGTTGGTCGACGAGGACGCTTAAAAGGGGGAGGAGGAGGAGAGGGTTGGCTAGTAACACCTTTTTCGGGCTGGTCGACCAAGTACGAGGAGGGGGAAACAACCTTGGCGGAAGGACTTCTCGTAAAAATGGTCGGTCGAATCATATTAAGGGGCGGGGGTTGGAAAATTTCTTCCATAGAATCGCTTGAAAGGCTATGGGTGGAAGAAGAAGAAGAAGGAGGGGTCATGTCCTTCCCGTTGTACCGGTCATTTTCGCTCAATGTGGAAGAATCTAGAGAAGAAAGAGGAAAAATCAAATCAAAACTTGAAAGAGAAAGAGGAAAGAAGGTTGAGGATGGCACAACAAGAAGATAAAAGTTGGAAATGCAAAACTCGAGAAGAAACGAGAAGAGGAAAATATGAAATTCGAAAAACTCAATGAAAATACTCCAAATAAAAGTTAAGAACAGTTACTCACAATGAGTGAAGATGATACGACGACGGAATTGAGAAGCGTGAAGTTGCAGAGAGCCCGAACATACAAAACAGTAAAAAAAATTTGATTGCAAAAGTTTACAGGAGGTAAATATTTCTGAAGTGAAGATAAGGTATTTATAGGCGGTGGATAATGAGGAAGATGAATTGTCAACCGTTGGATCGCGGGAAGCCAAGAGTCAAGATTAATAAATAGATAAGTGAACAGACGTCACGACACCAGCCGTATGATTAAAATAGCTAATCCAACGGATGTCATAAGGGGAGGGTTTTAAAGTGGCACGAAGTACGAAGGAGTGTGGGTCACGAGGCAATGATGAGTCTTGATAGGTGAAGAGACGCGTCTGACAAGGCGATCAAGCGTTGAAATTTGAAATTCAAAAAATGCAAAGTGGCGGTTGCAGTGGGAAAAGGTCGAGAAAAGATAAAAAAACACGCCAACTAGTCGAGACAGATAGAGAAAGCTCAGGAACACGGACAAAACCTACTCTTAGATCGAGTCATTCAGAATCGACAAGAGTGAGGGGGACTAGATGATATGGGATATTGTACACTAGACCGGTTCGTCGGGCAATTACCCACTTCACCGAGAGCTGATCGTAAAACAGATGGTCAAACATTGGTGGTCGTGGGATCGACCATGCTGCATCTCAAGGACAGCTCTACAATCGTTCCAGACCTGGTCGAACATAAGAATGTGTAAAGGAAATATCCAGCACGTGTAGGGAGGACACACGACGCGTAATAAGTGGTCCTTGATGAAAACAGTTTCTGACATCTCTGAAATTTCTGACATTCCTAACGTGAAGATAGTGAAGACAAAAGGTTGTACGATCGGGAAGTTAGGGCAGCCAGCTCAGCTTGCTCGGACAGCTCCTAGGGCAGGTAACCCACCCCTATAAATAGGGGCGAGACTTCTCTTTTTACACACAATCTGAAAAACACTTACATATGTTCGCACATATCTTCCATATTCTCAAGACTGACTTGAGCGTTGGAGGCTCTTCACTAGAAAATCCCTTCGGTGTGAGCGTTATTTGCAAGTTCGGCGTTCTACTAGTGAAGAAGACGATCTTGGAGCAGTTCCCAGCTGGTCGGGCATTCGCACTTGTATTACCAAACATCTTAGCCTCCCATCGCTTCTCCAAAGTCTCAAACACCTTCCTTCTTGGTGATGTAAGTGGTAAGTAGTGCTGATACTTGAAACCTTTACGCCCTTTCTCCTAATTTCGGTGCTCCCTACCTCCAACCTCCTCTCATCCGGCCTATGCTTCTCTTCTTGCTTCTTCCCCCTAGCTCGATAATGTGCCAGGAAGTCCGCATCCATCTTCTCCATGTTCATATACTTTGTACACCTCTCCAACAACTCATCATACAATCTAGCAGGCTTCTTATCTAGGGAGTTCCTGCAGTGCACCGCCTTCAAGCCTCCCGTGAGCCCCCCTGCCTTGATCTCCTCCGACGCTAAGGGGACCTCCACACAAGTGCGCGTATACCTAGCAACATAGTGCCTCTGTGACTCATTCTTGCGTTGCTGCATGTAGATCATGTGAGGTAGGTCTTCTCATGCTTCATCGCACTACAGAACTGATTGATGAGCAATGAGCTAAACACCCCAAAGCTATAGATAGATCCCGGTGGTAGCTGGTAAAATAACTCCTGATCAGAACCCTTCAATGTCATAAAAAAAAAGCTCAATAACATACTCCATCACTGTAGTGATGCAACACCGCCACATTCTCAAAGCTCCTCGTGTGCCTAGTTGGGTATGATTATCCATCGTAGTATATGCTAGGCTCCCTGAAATTCTAGGGTAGACTCCTGCAGGCTCCCCTCCAAGTTGCTCCTTAGTTGTTGCTCCTCTCCCATCATGTTCTCCATCTTAGCCTTCTCCACAATCGGTAGAATAACAGAGTTACACCATTAGACGATGCCAATTGATGTGTTCCTGCACCTCGAACCGGCCTTCCTCAAATCAACTGTTTGATGCTCCCAAAGACCTACAACTACGCCGGGAGGTGCTCCCAACGTTAAACCTCCGACGCTCAAGTCAGTAGAGGATAGAAGAAAGTTATATGTGACTGTAATTAATATTAAGGTTTGTAGAACAAACCTAATTTACATATTTATCTCGAATTATTAGCTTTTTTCCCACGCTTTGTTCTTAATTCGTCAGATCATTCATCTTATTTCTATCATGGCGCTACACGTGTCCTTTATGAGTTACTGTCCATAACTGACCTCTTTGTTTGGTCCTTACTCATATCACCCTTCTTTCCTCACTATCTGCTCGGTCCTTCATGGGCTACTGCTCCTAACTGCGAGCTATACCTACACGAGCTACTTGCTCTACCGAACTCTGTGAGTATTTAGTCACTACTTAGTCGAGCTACTAATAGCCTTTTTACAATAAAATTAAAGTCTAGCCCTTGCCACAAAGTCGAGCTACTACCTTTCGGTTGATCTATTTGGATACCTCATCTTTATTTTCCGATCTATATGATCTGCCAAACTGCTCCTGAACCCCTCATCTTACCCAACTCCGGTTCGTAAACCGAGCTATGCCTAGTCGGTTTACCAAATAGTTCTTTTGTGTCATACCAGCATCAAAATCTTGTGGTTGGAGCCATACCTAGCCGAGATATTAGCTCTCAAACTCCTGACCACTGGCTTTAGCGGACCTTGGCTCGGTTTCCCAAAAAGGTCCACGCCGGTTCTTTTTTTTTTCCAAAAACGATAGAAATGCTCATAGACAAAAGAAGATACATAGTTCAATTACAAGTTGGGAAATGGGAGCACCACTTAGGGTGGGCTAGAAAAACCGCAACCATGACCAACTCAAAGCAATCTATGAACAAAGCGGTCACGCACAACCGAGCCTTTTCCATAGCCAAACCAACAGAACCAAAACAAAATAACCCAAGACTCCAAACAACCCAACTGAAAGGAAAAGAAAAACATAGAAAATCTAGGCACTTAATAAAAAAACAAGACTAACAACATCTAAAGGAAGGGGGACCAGTCCTGCTAGCCTAGAAGCCTTGCCACTGCTGCATAGCCACCTTGATCACCACCAAGGCTGGTCTTCTGATGCCCTCAAAAAGCCAAAGATTACCAGACTTTCAAAGCCACCAAAGAATGTAGGTGGACAATTGGATACGGGCTTCAGAAGTCTCACTGTGATCAAGCTGCAAAATTTGCCACCACCAAGATTTAAAGTACTCCCTTGGGCCAGGGCCATCCCAACTCACTGGGGAATGTTTCCAGACCTCCATAGCAAACCTGCAATGGAATAGCACATGCTCAATGGATTCTTCATTTTCTCCACATTGAGGGCAAATGACATCCACAAGCATTCCCCTTTGCTTCAATTGAACTCCAACAGGTAAGGCCCCATTACAACATCTCCAGATAAAGTGCTTGACTCGGCCCATCACATTGATTTGCCAGCTTCTCTTCCTTATTTTGAGATCAAGGTTTGGGGCTGAGCTACTCTGAGGTTTGCAAAGTTTCAGAAATTTTTCAGTGATGAGGTGAGCATAAGTGGATTGGACAGAGAAGAGGCCCTTGTTATGCAGCTTCCAAATCCACTCATCACCCTTAGAAGGATCCATAGTGTCAATAGATGGAACAACATTGCTCCATTCTTCAGGAAATGTGGCTGTGACTTTAGTAGTGTCCCAGCTTTGGCCATCCTCACTCATCAAGTCTCTGACCCATTTGATGTTCCTGTTAATGCCTGGGAGCAGATCAACCTGTTGCCCTATTTTAGATGGAATCCAGTGCATGTCCCAGATGAGAGTATTGCAGCCATTAATCTCAATCTGCATCCACTTAGAACAAGACTCCAGGACTCTGGACCAGCTGTGCCATAACCATGAGAAATTATGCCTTCTGGGTGCTCCAAATAGAGAAGAAATAGGGTAGTATTTAGCCTTTAGCACCTTGCTGACAAGTCTGTCTGGCTCAGAGACAAGTTTTCACAACTTCTTTGCAATGAGGGTAGTATTAAACAATTGAATGTCTTGGAACCCTAATCCACCATGCTTTTTTGAAAGAGTAATATTGTCCCAGTCAACCTAGTGCATTCCTCTTTGGTTTTCAGAACCCCTACTCCACCAGAATTAACAAGAAGCTTGAGCAATCTCTTTGCATAGCCCCACTAGGAGAAGAAAAGTGGACATTGCAAAAACTGGGAGTGCATTTAGGACAGCCTTAATGAGCACCTATTTCCCAGCTTTTGAAAGCCACTTATTTTTCCAGCTGAATATTCTTTTTTTAACCACCTCCAGAATAAACTCAAAAGCTTCCCTCTTAGGTTTCCCAATTCCAAGAGGTAGGCCTAAGTACCTGGTAGATGGATGCTTTTGAATGCCTGAGAGAAGTGAGTAGATACTAAAATGAATTGGATTAGGGGTGTTCTTGCTGAAGAAAATGGTGGACTTCTCTAAATTTACTTTATGTCCTGTGAAATTGCTGAACACTTGGAGAATATGCAGCAGCCTCTGGTATGACCCATATCAGCCTTGCAAAATATAAGAGTATCGTCTGCAAACATCAAGTGGGTTAACTTTGGGCCATCCCTGGATAATTTGATCCCTCTGAATCTCCCTTCAGTGGCCTCCATAGAGAGTTTGGCTGAAAGCAATTCTGAGATGATGAGGAATAGGTAAGGGGATAGAGGATCCCCTTGCCTAATTCCTCTAGAGGAAGTTATGAACCCACAACTCCTTCCATTGATATTAAAAGAGAATGAGGGGTTAGAAATACAGGCCATGATCTATTGCACAAAAGTTTTATGAAACCCCATTCTAAGCATAGTAAGTTGCACAACCTTCCATTCAACACAGTCAAAAGCTTTCACTACATCTAACTTTAAAGCCATAAAGCAGTTCTTCCCACTTCTATGTCTATTCAGAAAATGAAACACCTCATGCCCAATCACAACATTATCAAGCAGCTGTCTACCAGGAATAAAAGCATTTTGGTTCACAGATATACAAACATGCAAGCACGGCTTAAGTCTTAAAGATAGGATTTTAGAAATCACTTTATAGATGACAACACAAAGACTAATGAGCTTGAATTGTGTAACAAACAAAGGATTAGCACATTTGGGTATGAGAGTAATAAGTGTGTGCTTCCAGTACCTCAACATTTGTTTAGAATCAAAGTAACTTTGCACTGCAACACAGATATCTCTACTGAAAAGAGGCCAAAAATGTTGGTAGAAAAGACATGTCATGCCATCTTCTCCGGGTGCTTTATCTGGGTTAATGCTGAAAACTGCATGCTTAATGGTCTCCTCATCCACAGTGGCAGTGAGCAAAGAGTTCATCTCCTCAGTAATGGTGTTGGGGATGATAGGCAAAAGCTCATGTCCATCTTTGGATCCTTGAGAGGTGAATAGCTTGTTGTAGTAGTTTGTGATAGTTTGCTCAATCTCTTAAGGTCTGTCAGTCATCTTATTATGCTCATTCAACAGCCTCTGAGTGGAGTTAATCTTCTTCCTTTGCATCACATAGGCATGAAAAAATTTGGTGTTGTTGTCCCCTGCCTTAAACCAAAGGGCTCTTGCTTTCTGCTGCCAGAATAATTCTTCTGAGATATTAGCAGCATCTAGCTCCTGTTGAAGTTTGTCCCAAAGGTCCCAATTTCTGTTACCTCCAGCCTTCCTCATATCCTCAAGTTGCATGGTCAGTTTTCTAAACTGGGTAGCACTGTTTGAATTGAAGTATTTTCTCCAGTTGATCAGTGCTGCTCTAGTTCTTATGATTTTCTCCTTAAGGACAAAAAAATGAGTACCCTCTGCTGGTTGACCCCACACCTTCTGCACCACCTGGTTAATTCCATCCTTCTGCAACCATCTTTTGTAAAAAAGAAATCTCCTTCTATGCTTGACATTATCATCCCCATTAATAACCAGCATACAGTGATCAGATGAACTTCTAAACCAACTGTAGACCTCAGTGTTAGAGAACCTCAATTGCCACCCAAAAGAGACAAACATCCTGTCTAGAACTTCCTCCACAAATCCCTCTCCAACTCTGTTATTGGCCCAGGTAAAGTGCATACCTTTTAAAGGGATTTCTTGCACTCCCAATTGAGCCAAAAAGGTGTTAAACCCCTTCAGACTACTTATAGGTCTACTGATGCCTCCCCTTTTATCCTCTACTGCACATACATCGTTCCAATCAACTGCAATAAACCAGTCTTGACCCCACTTGGCTCTTTCTTGCAATAGATACTCCCATTGGTCAGCCCTCTCAATTTTGATAGTGCTAAGATAGAGAAAGACTGCCCAACAAACTACCCCCTGATTTGTGTCCGTGAATTGAACTGTAACAAAAATTGATCACCATAGCATTGAAGATCAGTGTTCCATAGTAGGATTAAACCACCCTTAGTGCCAACAGGATCTATGAGAAAATGCCTGTCAGCAAAGCCCAATTTAGAACAAACTTGTAGGATAAAGTTTTTGGATTTTTTGAGTTCAGAAAGAAAGAGAAAAGAGGGTTGGTGGAGCTGTAAGGCTTCCTTGATCTGGGGAACTGTAGAGGGCCCACCTAGACCTCTACAGTTCCACACCAGAGCCCTCATTTGGAACTTGAGGTCTTAAGGTTGGCCCTCAGCACCTTTTGAGTTACCAGTTTGGGTTTCTTAGGCTCTGCCTCTTTAGTGTTGTTATGAACCAACTGATCTGGTTCAGGTTCTTTAGGGTCCCTCCTCCTCTTGATTGGGGCTCGCTTGATGGTAAGTGAATCAGAATCTTTACTTCAGATGAGCCTGCCCTCGGTTTGAGTGGTTCTTTTCCAAGTCTTACTCATCCCCTCAGAGATCTTGATCCCTTTGGATACCATGTTGTGCTTCCTGGAAGGAGTGGTCTCAGGAATCTCCATATGGTCTGCAGCCTTTGAGGAGGTTAATGGGAAGGTTGCCTCCACTATATACTCTGTTCTACTCATTGAAGGGGCATCATAAATGACAATGTCCTTGTGGTGACTAACTGAGGTGCCCTCATCCTTGTTCTTGTTATTCTGAGTGCCCACAGGAGTGGAAGGGGGGGGTTCTTGTGAACTGAACCAGTAGTGAATTGAGGAGACTCAGTTGCTAATGCATCATTACTGGTCCCCTGATTGAAGTCATTGTGTTGGGGGGAGGGGGATCCTCCTTCTTGCCCGGAGGATGAATTAGAGTTGCCCCATTATTGACCTTGTAGCCCTTCTGAGGCTCTCATCCATTCCCCGTAAAGTCCTTCTCGAAGTTGGTTGTTACCCATATCTTCCATTTTGAGCTCACATCCCTTTTCCAAATGACCCACCTTAATTACCACAGTAGAAACACATATTGACAAGCCTCTCATATTTGAAGGTGACTGTAACTAGTTGAGTGCCCAGCCTTATGGTGGCACATCGGGGCAGGGATTCCTTGAGGTCTACTGTGACTAGAAGCTTGAGGAGACGCCCACCTTGATTTCCCAAATTGCAGGCCAAGACATTTGATGTGGATTTGAAAACCTTCCCTATCTTTAAGCCAACATCCGAGGTAAGCCATATGAACGGGACATTGTTAACCTGGACCCAGAGCTTCAATTCATGAAAACAATCCGAAGAACAGCGCAAGCCAGGCGACCATTTGCGTAACACTAGATATTAATTGTCAAGAATCCAATTTGTCCCCTTCTCTATCCGTTTCATATCCTCCGAGTTTTCAAATATGAATTGAAAGAAATTTGGGCCAAGTTCTCGAACCTCCATAGCTGAATTTAACTTCCAGATGGCTCACATGGCTCGCTTGATCCCAGCTAGATGTGCCTTTTTATCCCCTACAATTTTGCCAAAGAGGCTTTTATGACACTCCACAACTCCCGCTTGAACATCTTCATTGCCAAGGTCGATAACCTTGTTTTCAACAGCTGAGAGGGAGAAAACCCTCAGACAATGCTCCACTTCTTCAATAGCATTGTACCCTAACTGATCCACTATGGTGATTAGAAATTAGGGTTGCGCGAACCATTACAAGAATACAGGTCACAATAAGGAAGAAGAAGAAAAGGGATTCAAGAGAAGCACTCCTTAGAGAAGGGAAAAGAGAAGGGAAAGGGATCCCTCCGGCGAGGGAAGAGAACTCTCCGGTGAGAGAAGAGAAAACTCTCCGGCGAGAGAAAAGAAGCTCTCCTTACGAGAGAGAAAGGAAAATAAAAGAGTCCACGCCAGTTCACCGAGTTATTCTTATGCACTATATCATATTTATATATAAAATACATATAAATAAAACAATTATCCAAAAAGCATATTTGTATTGTGTTTTTCTTTGGGCTCGTATCTCCCGGTTGCGGGTTTCCTTCTCCACTTGTGGGAGTGTCCTTCTCCACTTATGGGAGTGTCCTCCTCTTGTGAGAGTGTCCTTCTCCACTTATGGGAGTGTCCTTCTCCTCTTGTGGGAGTGTCTTTCTCCACTTGTGGGAGTGTCCTTCTCCACTTGTTGGAGTGTAGTTTAGTTTTTAGTTTGGTTTTTTCTTTTTTCGTGGGTGCGTCTTTGTGGTATGTAGGCTCCTTTTGGGATGTCCTCTCATTTGGTTCGGTCTTGTGGCTGTTGGTTTCGGCTGCTATTGGTCGGACTCGTTCGTTGTAAATACGTGTTTTATCTATAAGATCCTAGCATTTGAGAAAAAAAAAAAAATATTACACCTCTTTTGTTATTATTTTTATTTTTATTTTTATTTTTATTTTTATTATTATTATTTTGACTTCTTAATTACACCGACTCAAGATGACAAATAGAGATTTAAAAGAGTGCTTAATACAAACCACGCACAATGATGAGATATTTGTGACAAAAACAGTCTGAAAGCGAATAAAAGGGGAGTGTGTAAGCAGAAAGCACGCCTACTGGAATAGCCTAGGCTGCCTAGCAGCTTATTTTCAACTAAATAAATAAATAATGGTAAATCAAATCTGTGGGACTCACTCTTCGTCCCCATCTACACTTTAAAGAATCCCATCTGTCTTCCATTACCACCCCCAATTCCTAAAATATATTGTTCGGACTATATATGTAATAAGCCCCATCTATCATCACTATTCAGTATTCATACATAAATATTATTATTATATATAAACCCCTACTTCACACACCCGCTCTCCCACAACGCCACACACACAAGCCGCCCACTAATATTACTATTCTCAAATGTCAAGTAAAAAAATGTCCCCACCACCGCCGTTCGCGGCGGCGCTAACCCTAATTCTCCTCCTTCCTGGGCCCGCCCTCTCCTGGAGGCCCTGGCCCAACGCCACCCACCCCAATTCGACTAATCTCCTCTACGGCGGCTCCAAGAGGTTCGAGGGCTCCTCCGATCTGGTCCACCTCGACTACCACATGGGCCCCGTCCTCACCTCGGAAATCACCGTGCACCCCATCTGGTACGGCGCCTGGCAGAACCGCCAGAAGCGCATCATCCGCGAATTCATCGCCTCCATCTCTCCCAGCGCCGCCTCCAAGCCCCCCTCCGTCGCCGGCTGGTGGGGAACCGTCCGCCTCTACACCGACCAGACCGGCGCCAACATCTCTCGGTCGGTCCGCCTCGGCCGGGAGAAGAGCGACCGGTTCTACTCCCACGGCCGGTCTCTCACTCGCCTGGATGTGCAGTCGGTCATCCGCTCGGCGGTCGCCGCCAGGACGCAGCCGCTCCCGATAAATCCCGGTGGGGTCTACCTGGTGCTGACGTCGGGCGACGTCTACGTGCGGGACTTCTGCACGGCCGCGTGCGGCTTCCACTACTTCACCTTCCCGTCAATCGTGGGGTACACGCTGCCGTACGCGTGGGTGGGCAATTCGGCCCGAATGTGCCCCGGCGTGTGCGCGTACCCGTTCGCTGTGCCGGAGTACATGACAGGGGTGAAGCCGGTGAGGGCGCCCAACAGCGACGTCGGAGTGGATGGGATGATAACGGTGATCGCACACGAGCTGGCGGAGCTGTCAACGAACCCGTTCATCAACGCATGGTACGCCGGGCGGGACCCGATTGCGCCGGTGGAGATCGCGGATCTGTGCGAGGGGATATACGGGTCGGGCGGGGGTGGGTCGTACACGGGACAGCTTCTGAAGGGTGAGGATGGCGCCACGTATAACATGAACGGGATCAGGCGCAGGTACCTGGTGCAGTGGGTGTGGGACCCCATACTAAGTTACTGCAGGGGACCCAATGCGCTTGATTAGTCAAAACTATTTTTTTTTTTTTTAACTTTTTACTTATTACTACTACTATTTACCTTTTGTTGGTCCGAAACGGGATTTTTTTTTTTTTTCAGTTCTCAATGAAAATACTACATATTTTATTTCGACAATTGATTTTCTTTATTATATATGATGCAGCAAATTCAGAAATTATTTTTAAATTTTTTACAGTAAATAATTGTTAATTTATTTAGCAGTTTTATATTTTTCATTAAAAATTAGTTTTTTCAATTTTCTTTTTAAAAAAAATTAAAACTTAACACGGATTGGCCCGTTTAGGCCCACTCAAAGGTGGGCCTGGAAAAGATAGCGGGCCAAGGCGAGCAGACACAGTCTGAGACTTGTTCTAATGGCTTTATAGTGATATATACTACCTCATTTTTTAAATAAATGTCGTTTTGACTTTTTTGATTCATCCATTTTACTATGTATCTAGACATATTAATGTCTAGATACATAGCAAGATGAATGAATAAAAAAAGTAAAAACGACATTTATTTAAAAAAGGAGGGAGTATAATTTTTTATTTTTATATTTTTTTAAAAAAGAAAAGAAATTAACTTTACTATAATGTTATTAGACATGCCTTTTAAGTTGTGGTCCCTCGGCGATATACATTAAAATTGGAACACCGCTAATAAGATTAGCATATACTATGCGCAAGGATGACCCACATAAATCGAGAAATGTTTAAGTTGTGGGTTATTATAATGCACAAATTTAAAATTTGATATATTGGTAATTAAATGTTTCAACCATAACCAATTATGCATAATAATTTAAAAAATGACTAATTATAAATACAAATATAAATATATTGTAATATAGAAAGAGTCGAGCTTCACTTATCATTGGCAATTTTTATTTTTTTTTATTTATGGGTGTAAAACATAAATATTTTTCTTATGTATGCAACATGAAGGTCAAATCGCATATGGTCAAAAAATATTAAATTTATTATCATATTGAAAAACAAATATTAGCAAAAAAGTTATAATAATATTATATAATTTTAAAACTTGTAACTTTTATAGACAAAAATCCATATTTATATAGAGACTCTCAATCCCAGAACTAACAAATATACTTGTTGACGAGCGATCGCCAACGACTCTTTATTATGAAACTAAGAGTGTTATAAATTTGTTTTGTGAGAGGTACCGATTGGAATTATTCTACCATGTAATGATAAAGTAGAAAAGTAAAGAGTACACACAATTTTGTCGATTTGTCGGGAGATGGCCAAGAAAATTGAAATCTTAGAAACTATAGATGACGAAAATTTGTGTCCAATCAAATTGTGCCACGTGAAAATTAATTTATTAAAAATCAAGTCATATTTTCTATTTATATTTTAGGAATTTTCATATATTTAATTCCTAAATTTAAATAGATAATCAATTGATATTTTAATATTTTAATTCTTTCTTGGTAAGTAAATCAAATCTTCTAGAATATCTTGCAATATCTAAGTAAATCTAGAAGATCTTATGTGAATCATCATGGACCAATCAAATCGCGTCCTAGATTCTTAAATTTGGTAGAGTGCTCTCTCCTACACCTCCAAATAGGAACTCTCCCTAATGTCAAAAACAGACCCCATAATTCAAATTCAAGAGCTTTAGAGAATTCTCTCTACGAGATTCAAGTGTTCTTGAAGATTCAAAGTCGTTTTTGAAGATTCGAAGGAAGATTCAAGCAAGTTCAAGTTTAAAACTGACGTTTAATCCGGAAACAAGCTGTCAAGCCTCTGAATTGCGGTCATATTCAAGTTCAAGTTCAAGATCTCTCGACGAGATTCAAGTGTTCTTGAAGATTCAAAGGCGTTCTTGAAGATTCAAAGCAAGATTCAAGCGCGTTCAACCTCAAGACTAGCGTTCAATCCGGAAACAAGCTGCGAAGCCTCCGAATAACGTTAGTAAATTCAAAACCGGCGTGAAGAAGATTCGAGATCTACTTTGCGGCGAAGACCAAGGATTCATGTTCTTCGCGTTCTTGGGATATTATGACGTTTGATCCGAGAAAAAGCTTTCAAGCCCTCGGATTACGTTAATTCAAGTCAAGGAGAAGATCAAGCCGAAGATTTCGCTCCTAGACTTAAAATATTGTTTGTGAGAAGAATTAGAGGAAAAGTAGAGATTGTAACCCGCTATATTATTTTGATTCGAGAAATTCATTTGAATAATATTTTTCGTGTTTTCAAATTCAATACACGAAATTTGTTGTTACAAACTTTTGGCACGCCCAGTGGGACCTCTCTACCATCATCTCTTCTCCAAAGTTCCTCAAGTCATCATGATTAGCCGCAAGATTGCCGTAGTCAAGATTCCTTCAACAAGTTCCTCAAGTTCCAACCTCAGCGTCGTTACAAGAAGCATGGCCAAGCAACTGCAAGCATCTCCGGAGACGGCTCCTTTGCACAAGGGATTGGAAGTGATAAGCTGCATCTTACCCACGAAGGTGATGAAGATGACTCTGCTTCTTCAACTCCTCGCTCATCATCAAGCTCTTCATCAAATTCGAGCATCGCTCCGGCTATGACAACCAATGCTTCAACTCTTGAAGAGCACATCGCAAGATTAACGAAGTTTATTGAAGAGCTAGCGAAGAAGGTCAATGAGCAAGACTCTCAAATCTCAAAGCTAATGGACAAGGTCGACAATGCTGAAACAAGCCACGCGAAGGGAAAACGAACTGAAGATCGTGAAGAGTCCGAAACATCCATGCAAGATCAATTTGACGAAAGAGAGAAGACTCCAATATTCCAACATTCATCCACGGGAATGATCCCCATTGATCAACTGAAGGATTTCATCATGGGAACAATTAAGGATAAACTTGATGGTGGTTCCAAGTCAACCCACAACTACGTTAAGTCATATTCACCAAGGATCGATAACTTGAGGATGCCTTGTAACGCCCCGTTCGTTTATGAATAATTTGGATTATTATTATTATTATTATTATTATTATTATTATTATTATTATTATTATTATTATTATTATTATTATTATTATTATTATTATTATTATTATTATTATTATCTGTCGTTATTATTATTGATTGTTAATCGTCTAAATGCTTAAATAATTTTTATGTGCCTAATTTTGTTTATTATATATATATTATTTTCGGTATTTTTATATTAAATATTAATTTAAATATTTTAATTATTATTTTATTCTCGTCCGAGCATGTTCGAGCCGAAGCCGCGCATCCGTGAGCCGCGCGCACCCCTCCCTCCTTCCTTTTGTGTGGTGGTGTTAATTAGGGCAAGTGACTTGTATGGTAAGT